>JARKIA010000032.1:600000-1040494 GCA_029289565.1 Mycena galericulata
GACGATAGCCTCATCCAGATCTTGAACTGCCTCTGGGGTAGTGTTGCCGATGTCCGGTCAGGTCCGGTTTTTTGCCAAAAAATCCGAACCCCGAACCGGACCTGGGGTCCGGTTCTCCCAAATCCCTCGAACCTCGGACCGGACATGGGTTCGGTTCATTTGGGGTTCAGAACAGGTTCGAACCTGAAAAAAATTCTCACGCACAAAATGCGAACTTGACGACATATTCATCCACTGTAGGACACAAGAATGAGTTTTATGATACCCAGATCACAGTTTGGGACTCAGCAGTGTGTAGGTACCTCCAAAGGAATAAACTATATTTTTCAATGGCCTCACTGGACCTCTGAACTCGGAGGATGGTCATAATTTTGAGTGTTCTGAGGGAGATAGAATGCTTCTGCCTGTTCTAGGTCACTGTAAGCTGCAGTTTGAGTCAAGTTATAGTTGAATAATCTTGTAAAATCACTAACACACACCAATTTTCCACCGGGTCCGGTCAGGTTCGTTCAGGTTCGGGGAGATTTCGAAAAATGCGAACCCCGAACTGGACCCGAGGTTCGGTCCGGTTCTTGATGGCTGTCCGAACCCCAATTCAGGTTCGGTCCGGGTTCGGTTCAGGTTCGGAATCGGTTCTGAACCCGACCCCGGCAACACTACTCTGGGGTAACGATTTCCTCGTCGATAAGCAATTTCTTGGAGATCTGCTTTCCTGAGAGGGCCGTGAGGAAGGCGATGGTCGCGTTTAGAATGATGGCCTTGAAGTCGATGAAGGCGCTGTATCCATAGTCCATGAAGACTGTATCATAGATTTCAGAAACCTCTCTGATTGTCTGGCCAGGTCCACAAGCCCAGAGTGTGCCGCCCATGGTCGTGGTTTACTAGAAGAAGAGGAGTAGTGTGGGAAGCCGAGCGGTGCCGAGAGGCTGTGTCTCTTGCATCCGATCTTCCTCTTGTCGATTTTGTGTCGATTCCACACGCTCGTTTTGACGCATAATTTCCTTGCCAAGTCACCGTATACACCTCGCGGCACATCCGTTATCCGGGCTTGAATTCTTGGAGTCCGAATTTACATTATCTGCCAGTGACGCCTCCCGTTACCCACCGAACCGACCCTGCTTCGAGTACTTCAAGTTCTGTGCGGGTCGTGTGCTCTTACTTATATCAGTTGCCTGAATCGTACGTATAATGTAATACATACACCGACAGCGCGACTTGACTTACTTCAACTTGACGGAGGTCGCAAACGCGCATTCGAATTCGACGAGTTCCGGATCCCCGCCCCATGCCCAGCTGTACTCTGCACTCGGTGTCTCGTTCCATCCGCCCTGCCTATCTGATGACTCGCTCGTGGCCCCTCCGAGGTCTATTTTCGACTTTTCGGTGCTAGCGTTCTCGGCTTTTAATAGCTCCAAGCTTGCTCAGAGTACGTCCGTCCTGTCCTTCCTTCTTCCTTGAATCCTTGTGTCACACACTGCGGGGCTGCTATGAGTAACTTAAACTAAATGTCCCGCGGTACGGCGCACAACATCCTCATCGTTATGGCACTCAAACTCACTCAGAATTGACCGACTCCGGAAATCTGCGCGTAGACACATGGACTCCCCGAAGCGGAGGCGATCCATCCGTTGAATCATAGATATGGCGCGCAGTTGCAGGCATTCCCGAGTCCCCGCCCATGCATTTAATCCATCGGTACACTCAAACGAACCCCAAGTCCACGACGGCAATGAGATTCCTCTTAGGGCCCGCCGGCACCTTCTCGCAATTGTGTGTGGCCGCAAGCTCGCCGCACGCCAATTATCCATTCTTGATTTCGAATTTACCTCGTTTTGAACCAGGCTCCGCTTCCCTTCGACCTTGGCAGTACCGTACCTGACTTGAAATCTTTGCACACTGTCTTTTACTTTGAATCCCACGCAAATCCTGCTCAAATCAACTCACGCGTGGGTTCGAACTCGAATATATCTCAACGGTGTTGTACCGTTCGGCGACGCCGCTTGCACTTGTCCTCGGCCCTAATCCCAATTGGCCCTCGCTCCCAGCACCCACGGCCAGAGGCTCTCGCTCGAGCTCCGTATTCTTCGGCCAACTAACCTCCAATTTCACTCTGTAGATGAAAAGAGAAGAGCTATAGCCCTCGAACCCCCCGGCCCGTGCTCCGACTGAGACTCTTGAATCGCTTCATGGATACTTGCGCCTAAACTTCGCTACGCCGTCCTTCGAAGAGATCGCTGGAACCCCAACCTACTCAGACTCATCACACGTCCGTACTAGCTTGAACTCAATTAATCACCTTTACCGACTTTGAGCTTGCCTGCAAGTCACTCTCTCTTGATGCGAATCTCGAGCCCGACAAAGAGATACAAAAAGATGTTACCAGCAACTGGTTCATGTCTTCGGGTGGAGTCGAACCACCGGCTCTCCCTGGGTGTAAAACCATCCCAAGTCGATTGAAGGTGAGTACGATACTCAACGAAGACATGTATTATCCCTTCCTGAGCTGGATGAATGAGATGGATGGTGACTCGGAGCACCCTCATTCATGGGTGAGAAAACTCACCAGTGGGACAGTTCCGCAAGTCTCTCATTCGCCCTGTGCTTTGCGCGCCACTTGATGAACTCAATTCTCAGCGGAAAGGAAATCGAGCCCGGTCTCTTCCCTCTCTCATCGCACCATCGTTCTGAAACCCCGAAGACCATTAAAAGAACGGAGCGCATGTCATCGAAGAAGAAGAAAAAAACACGGAGCTGATAGTCGACTCGGAAACGAACTCTCCGCGAAAGGAAGTCGAACTCAGTCTCCTCCTTCCTTACACCATCGGTATGAAATCCCGAAGATCCGGCCATTAAAAAAAAGAGCACAAGTAATGAAAATGGAAAAATAAATACACACAGAACTGAACATGTCGTTAGGTGGATTCGAAGCACCCGCAAAGCTCGGGCGGTAAAGACCTATTCAAGGTGACTACAAATTCCCTCCTAGCGTTGGTGTTCAGTGTCCGATGAGTAATCACAGTGACGACCCGGACGACCAGGATAGAATGTCACAAATCGTCTTCTATCAAAGCGGTGTTGGTTCGGAGGCTGATTTTAGGGAGAATATACCCTGGCATGCATGGTTCACACGTCAGTCCCATATATATCCAGTCGTACCTCTTCAATAACCATTATCTGGCAGCGGCCAAAGGGTGGGGCGTGGGTGAGTCGTATACCTGAATATTTCGTGAGCGGTGTGATAATTTGAGCTTCCCAGCATATAAAATGCGGGACGCCTACGGATTTATTGCAGAAAATTTCGAGGCCGGAGATGCAAATTTCTGTAGACTGGCAGTGGTCGGGTAAGAACGTTAACCACTCCGACTATTCTCATGCTCCCGCTGAGTTTGAATTCGTTCAGGTTTTTTCCGCAATTTTAGAGGGGCTTTTACCGCGCGCAAGCTTGCTCAGCTGATCGTAAATGAATTATGCCCTCATGTTTGCGCGGCGCCCGGAAGAACTAAACTTTCGATCCTAGGACAAGATTGGCGTATTGGAACGGAAACTCTTGGATTATTCTTTCCCATCTGGGCGGACTTTGTCAACGGAAAAACTCCGGTCATCCCCTCAAGCAACAGGTAGGTAGGTAGGTAGGTAGGATTACACGGCACGGTCCCGCTTAGGAACGCCGGGGCCCAGGAATTATCTAAGTTTACAGGCACTTTGTAAACTATGGTCCCTGGACTTCTCCATACCAGGAATGCTAACATCAAGTACCCCGTGCTTTACACTCACGTATCGATGATCATGATGAGGGCAGAAAGACGGACGTCGGACTCCGAGGATCCGTGACGCCGTCGGCACGGCGGTTGATTCACACGTTGCAACAAGATCAAAGTTCACATGCATCTCTTCCAGTTGTCTTTCAGTGAGACGACAACCGTATTACTTGCTTGCGCTTGTTGATTTAGTTGCGTGAAGTATTCACGAGGGGGTAGAGTTGCCAACCATCGCCCCTCACCGCCCCTTGTACTTACCACCAGTTCGTTGCCATTAGTGCCGGGTTTAGAAGTTGATGCACATCATGATGTTGCAGATCTCAATATGTTCTGATATCTCCTGTCAGCCACGCGCTGCAACGCTAAGCGAAGTGTATAAATACCCACCGCTCCCAACCGATTTCTTCGGCTGCGCCTCTTTTTCCTTCTCGCCTTCACATACTCTCCGCTTTTTTACCAACTTTTTCTTCTCCTTCAACCTTCAATAATAATGCGTTTCTCTACTGCTCTCGCTCTCTTCGCTCTCACCGCCACCGTCGCGGCCGGCCCCCTGCGCTTCCGCCAGGACGCTAACTCCACCGCGAACGCGACTGACGCCGCCGACGCTGCCGCGACTGCCGACAACTCCACTGTGACTGCCGACAACTCCACCGCCACGAGCGACTCTACCGACTCGACCGCCACCGCGGCGGCTGCAGACACCTGTGACCTCAAGGGTGCGCCTCCTTTCCTACGACGCGCAGTGTGTTCCTGACATTCTCCCAGGCTGCATCACCGACCTTGCGTCCACCGTTACCGACTGCAAGACCGCGCTCGCTGGCGGCATCAGTATGACCTTTCCCTTCCCCTCTCGAAACAACGTCTAATTACTCTTCCCTCCCTCCAGACTTTGAGTCTGCGATCTCGTGCATCAGCTCCGCGCTCAAGGACGTCGCGGCCGTGGTACGTCCTCCCTAATTCCGCCCCTCGTTAAAAAATATGCTCACGATTGTTCGTTTCTGTTTAGCCCGCGGCTTGCAGCGCCTGTGCTAGCGTCGGCGGCATCCTTAAGGGTGTTGAGGGGCTCATCTAATTGACCGAAGATACGAACGCATTTACGTTGCAGTAGAAGTACTTTAATCGCGGAAATTAATACCTGTGCTTGCGAGAACAGGACCCTGGTTAATCACCCAAAATGCCTGTCCACAAAATCTCTCGATTTTTGGTTTTTTATCCGCACTCTTAATCGGGAAATTCTTATCCGAATTTGACCCAGGCCTCGGCGAGGTCGATTTTTTATCCGAATTTCGGGACAGGCCTCTAAAAAATCCTAAAAAAATCGCGAAAAAATGTATTTTTATTCCCCGGTGCTTAGGAAGTACCAACAGACTCCGGAAACCCCGGATCCTTTTCATCTGAGTCCAAATTTCGCACCACCGCCTTTTCCTTGCCCTTGCCGCGTCCGACACCTTTCTTTCTTGACCCGAGCGTCTTCACTGCTTCAACCACATCGACCAAGCGGTCGTTTAGTTTCTTGTAAAGGGCACCGTCGACAGCAGATATGTTGATGCCAATCATGTTAACCGGCTCGTGAGAAGACAGAAAAAGGCTGAGGACGGGATAAGGGCCCAGTGAGGACAGGATAAGGGCAAATTGGGGAACACGAAGGCCTTGCAAAGCTTGTGGAATGGCCCGGCTCTCGAGGATGTGTACGACGGAGTTTTCCACCTTAGATATGGATCCGAAATGTTGAAGTGTCGATAGAGTCACAAAGTTGACTTGTCTGTCCTTGACACTCGAGTCTCAGTTGATCACAGGAGCAAGCGGAGTCGGAACCTCAATCGGCCATCAATAATTTTTATCCGAATCTGACCTGGCCTGGGTCTGGGCACCCGATACTTTATCCGACTGTTGGGACTGGGCTTTGGGCTCCCAGACCCCATTTTTTATCCGAAACTGGCTCGGCATTTGGCCCATTTTGGGCATTTTTTATCCGAATTCGAAATTTTCGCGGACAGGCATTTTGGGTGATTAACCAGGGTCCTGCGAGAACCCACTGTTCGTTCGAACGCTTGCAGAGCTGAGAATAAGTCGGTGAAGGTGAATTGCAACCAGTCGATGGCGGGATGAAGAGGAGAGAAGGGTGTCATCGCGCTGACGGGAGCCGAGAGTGTGGGAAGCCGAGGAGTGCCGAGCCGGGCCGAGCCTGGCCCCTTTTCCTCTTGCCTTTTTGTCGTCTTCAATGTCTGTTCGTTCCAACACCTTGCAATACCTGGCGGAACCTCTCCCTCGCAGAGTCAGGGTTTGAGGCCTTGAGGCCTTATTTCCGTTGCACACGTATGCCTTCACGTCGCGGCATCCCTTCTCTGCTCGTACTACTAGGCTTGAATATGAGAGTCCGGATCAACATGTTTGGTGTGCTCGGTACACCGCCGCATCGCCGCATCGGATCAAAGTACTCCTTGCTTCGTCCCCTCACGCCGAACGCAAACCCAGCCTACTGACCGACCCTGCGGAGCTCCACCGTTCGCCGAAAGACCCTTGAACCTGTCATGCTCAAGCCCAACTGCCGCCCTTCTCCGCCAAACGTCCTGGCTACCGAAGTTCGTGAATCTCTTTTCTGGTTTCTCCCCAAAAAAAGCACGCATCTGTAGCGCTCGTATCTGTGTACATTCGCAGGCGCTCGACTCCGCCATACCACTCCATCGCAGCATCGGCCTAATATGCCGAAAAAATCTACTTCCCTGACAGATGGGCTTTTAAAATGCGGTTCTGGCTTCTCTCCTTCGCAGCGCCTCCGATTTTATACAGATCTACAGCTCCGTCGGTGCCGTAGCATCGATAACACATGGCTCCGATACTCAATCGCGCCCGCCGACTCCTGGTATCCCAATCTAGCTCACCATCGTTCCAACCCGTCTATGCTCGGACCTCATCTGCATCTCCCCGGCGCCACGAATCCTCGACAGTGTTGCAAAAACATACGGGCCCTGGCTAAATCCGAATAATGCAAGGACGCACGCCGGACTCCGGCCCTGTCCCATTTCCGATTTTCTCGTTCTGCGCGCCGCTCAGGTAATATTGATTCCCCTACTCTACTTTGACGGCATCACAAACTATTGACGCTGTGGGTTCTGGAGTCTTTGCACGAGCGCCGGAGTCAGCGACTTCGCCTCTGCCTCAGTCGCGTTTTCTTCCCTCATTTTACACTGAATCATGATTTCGCAGGCTGTGTGCAACCCCGAGCCCAACGCTTGGAATAACCTTCCTGAAGTCGACTCGAAATTAGCGTCTCACTAGTATGTTTGTTTGTTTCGTTCTCTCGACCCGCGGACCCGATTGGCGTATTGTGTGTCACGGTCCGGCTTTCTCCGTCTCCCTCCTTTTATTAGACCTCTTGCGGTCCCTGCGGATCTGCGAGTCACACATGTTTTTGACGTGCTGCAGGGAGTGGCGGCTATTGGGAATTTGACAGGCTACTTTTTATACAGGGAAGTCCACGTCTCCGATGATATCTACTCCGCGTCTGCCTCACGCGTGGCTCGCTCCCTTGTTTATTTTCTCTGCTAACCGGGTATGTGTGCTCCCCCCTATGCCAGTATTCAGTGACTCATTCCTGCGTAGCTCGTGCCCCGATCGCTATTGACAACCCGCTACCGGGCCACGCAGATGTGGCGAGCTGGGATTTCCACAGACGGGAAACACGGCAACGCTCCCCAGCGATGATATCTCATCTCTGAACAGGGCGCTCTCTTTTCCCATTTGACCTCCGCATCACCGACCCTCTTCAAGAACCTACGCCCCTGGAATCAGCAGTTCCCACAGCACTCGACAAATCTGGCGCTGGCGGCAGAAATACTTTCATTATACGTGTTTGCTCTGCCCTTCTATGGTTTAATTACTCTATCTACCCTGATGACTGCCAGAAACATATAAACGAGATTCCCATCAGCATCTATCTGTCTCATCTATCTGTATGGACCCTGGCAGCCTTTACCAAAAGTACCCTCGAATCAAGGCCTTCCGATTAGCGTAAGCTTTCCTTTACATATAACACGATGGAAGTGAAGGCCTCCATCAGCCTCGACCCAGATGTCCACCCTTACCCCCAGACCTACCAGCACATTCAATGACCCTGCGGCGGTAGATGCTACCGTGACTGGTACTATCCCCAAATACACTGCAAATGCCAAGTCTTACCCAAAGAAATGTAGGCAATAATGCTCTTGCCTTCTCAACGATGCAGGTGCTCACCAAAACACCTGCTCCTACCACGAACACCTCCACAACCACAATTCCGCAAGGCAGCACTACTTTAGTCGTCTCCCCAACCTCCTCCACCCTCCAAGACCACCTCATCGAATACACCTTCCAAATCTTCGGCATAACAGCAGCGATTGTCTTCGGCGTCTGGTCCATCAAGTCCTACTCTACTTCTATTACCGCCAACTCCCTCTCCTCCCAATCACTCTCCCTAGCCATGCAAGCAAACAATATTGCACTAATGTCCTTCCAGCAGACCGTGTATCAGAATCTGCTTGCGTTGTTGTCGTTCTGCGTGGATAATGCAGATGTGAGATTTAATGAGACATGCGTGGAGGTGTTGGAGTTTATGGCACCGGCATCGGCGACGGCCACGTCGGGTCCAGGTGGCTTGGCGATTATTGCGTCTGCGGCTGAGGCTGCAGTTGGGACCGTCCTCGGGCCCACCCCAGTATCGCCCAGTGAAGCCGTTCCGGAACTGCCGTTCGGAGTGATCGTTGGGACTATTGTAGCAGTTGTGGTCATTGTTGGGGTCATGTCTGTGATTCTTTTGAAGCGAACTCCGAGTCGGCAAAGTCTTCAGAGGCACGGGACGGAGGAAACGGCTCGGATTAAAGCATAGCTCTAATTGTACAATACTCTATATGTGGATGTGATTGTCTGCAACACTTCTGTAAAAGCTCTTGGTAGAAAGAATCAGACGGAACGCAGGCTTACAAAGTGTCCATTTGAAAATTTGGATTCGCGCTTCTGGGGTAGTCCGGAATAACCTTGGTCCTGGTGCCTTCATGCAAGGAGGAGGCATCCCTTCCGACAGATTCACTTCAATATCGGTTTACGCCCTCAAAAATGTACCATGGATCTGTACGATATCCTCGCAAACACGCATTAAACCGGCACGACGCGGGCTGCAGTCTCTACGGGAATTACACAGGCTACACTATGGCAGTGGCTCCAAATCTTCCCCCCGACGCGCACAAGGTTTAGCTTCGGTCTTCGACCAGTTTCCCGGGTGGGGCCTGCTGCGGCGTTTCCGTCCTCAATAGCAGAGACTTGAGTCGGTCACATAATTGTGCTGGTGGCAACGACTTCACGAATTGCGCAGACTGGACTAGCCCGACCACGCGCTTCGGCGACCATACAGTCTATGCATCTTTCAAGCGTGTCGCAAAGCAGGAGCATGATCAGCCACACGATTCTGTGGGCACAGTTGAGTCAAAGTTTGCAGTTTGCGCATTTGAGGATTCGCCATTTCTGAGCTTCTTGACTCAACCGCCACGGCAACGCGTTGCAGCAACCATACTATCTATGCACTCTTCGGGGTGCTGCGCGTCGCTGTCCAGGAGCGGGTCGATTTGAGCGAGTTTGAAAATCCGACATGAGTGTGTGCAGCCCAGGTATCTGTAGCCAGCGATATTTGGACTTGGAGATTGCTCGGCGAGACTCAAGGACCTGTATGACAAGTCTAAGTAATCATCATCCCGCATTCACATAGGATGAGGAAGGAAGGGCGGCGGTTAGAGTGAGCTCCATAAGTTGTTGGTAGCGGCACTGGCCTTGGTCCCCCAACTCTGGCTCAACAAAACAAGAAACATTCTGGCCGCCGCGGAGGTTCGTGGGGCGAGTCACGCGATGTGTTGAACCATAAGTATA
Organism: Mycena galericulata; assembly: GCA_029289565.1. Taxonomy (NCBI): domain Eukaryota; kingdom Fungi; phylum Basidiomycota; class Agaricomycetes; order Agaricales; family Mycenaceae; genus Mycena; species Mycena galericulata. The sequence goes on from JARKIA010000032.1 coordinate 609,654, forward strand.
CCATTTTCTATCATCGGATTTCAGACATTTCTTTGCAATCGAAATGGGATAAATAGATGAATGAAGACAACATCACGAAAAGTGATGGTAGAGATGATAAATACCTTCGGGTGGAGTCGAACCACCTGCTCTCACATTATTTATATTCGATGCTCCGTCATTAGACAGAAGCGAGTTCCAAACTCGACGAAAACTCGTCTATCATCTGCTATATTCTTGATCCCTGAGCAAATCACCAATAATCACACAATAAACAAGAAATATATTTTTTGAGGAAATTCTAAGCGCGAGTTCTCGAAGTGTTGAACCAAATATTACTTTTCTGGTGCTCGGACGATGTTTCCGAACCCAAATTGGATGAGCGAATGGACTCGCCGAAAAAAAAAAGCTAATTTAGCAACAAAATAATCAAAATTTTCGGGTGGAATCGAACCACCGGCTCTCCCTGCCTGTATAGCGGCAGACGTTAATCGAGGGGAGTGAGTACCATACTCATGAAAGACTTGTATTATCCCTTCCTGAGCTCGATGAATGTGATGACTGAGCGCGTCAGCGATCATCATAGGAGGTTCGAAAAATATATGTACAGTATACGTGATAACCTATAACCAGTCAAAATTCAAGTTCAATTTCTTGGGAAACCGATGCAATCAGCGAACGCGTGGAGAGCAGTGTATAAAAATATGACGCACCGAAATAATTTGGAATCGGAGCCTCGATATCCACGATACACGCAGAAGTGGCACATAAACACATGGTGTATGCGCCTCATCGTTCACGAAACCGGCCCGCCGGAGAAGCTCTTTGGCAATCCGCTCAGTCTCAATAGTACACAATACAATGCAAATGGAAAGAGGGCGTACATCAAACCACCGAGCATTGTAATCCACGCGCCGGAGCTATGACGGGTGTGAGAGGGACTCCAAGGTTGTGAGATTTGGTGAAAAAAAAAAAGAACGCACACGATCGGTAGCTCTTAAGAGCGGAAGGAACGACGCGGCGTAGGAATACCGCTCCGCGTCCACCGTCAGCTCCACAACAGGTCCAGCCAGGCCGGACAACGCCGCGTCGAGCTCCCTTAGTTCGATTTCGGAAAATGATGCGACGAGAGCGATGGTGTGGATCCGATTCGTCGGGGCGATGGTTGAGAAAACGGGTAGGATCAGCGGGAGCGGATTAGGGGCACGGCAGGTGATGCGGAGGACGCTGAGGTTTGGAAAAGCAGAGAGGTCGACGGCCTTGGTAATGTTCTTCGTTGGGTGAATGTGAGTGAGTGAATGGGTAATTATTTCGAATCTGTAAGAATAGACGTACGAAATCCACGATCTGGAAATCGAGAGCCTCGATGGACTCGAATGCACGCTGAAATGCGGGCGACCGGAGGAGATGTATGTTGCTGTGGAGGGATAGTAGTTTGAGTCGGGACAAGTCGAAGCAGCAGTGATCGTGGACCAGCCAGTCCTCGACGCATTCCGTGTACTCAATGCGAAGTGACTTCAAGGGGATGGGGAACTCCTCCAGAGGCGGAATTGTTCCAAATTCATCGTAAACGCGCTGCAGCGCCTGGAGATTCAGATGCCGCACACTGCGGGAGCAACGGGCCCAGATGTTCAGGAAGACGGCTGGGTCCATAAATTCCCCAGTGAGGCCTATGCGCCGCAAGGTGGGCAGGCTGAATAGGCTTTGCAGAGACATTGCGTCCGACATAACGATGTCGCGCTCGCTGGAGACGAAGACATCGAGCAGGTGGGCGAATGGGAACACGCAGATCGCCGAGAATACCCCCGCATGCATTCGAGAGGGCTTAATGTAGAGTCTTTGGATGTATCGGATGAGACGCGGGGAAAGAGTTAATGTGGCGTAAAGAAGGGACCAACGGGACTCGTTGGCTGAAGACCAATCGAGATCGAGATGGATTTCTCGAAAAAGCTGAACCTGGGCGGCGTCAACCCATGACCGGGAGACCAGGGCGCAAGCGGTCAGATCGGGATATTGATCTAGATATCCGATAGTGTGATCTACAAGCTCTTGGATGTCGAGTGGATGAGGGCCCATCGCAAACCGACGGGAAGAGATGGTGGGAGGAAGCAAAAACCGTACGGATCAAAAGCTCGGCATCGTGCCACGTTGCATCGCTTCTCATGTCGCGCTTTGGAACGGCTACATAATCAATTCATACTCCATTTTTTCTATAGCAATCACCCAGTGTATTTTACAAGCTACTCCGACGTCATATTCTGGAACTTCACCATGTCCTCAATATCACGGGCTGGCGTCGAAGTGTCGCCGTCATAGCGAAGCCCTTGTTCAACTTCAAAAGCTGACAGGTACTTTGATAGCGTGTCCAGCACTCCGCCACTGGTCCTCTAATTGCACCATCGCGTCTATCGTGTCGAGGGTGGTCTGTAAGAAATGAGTAAGATCAAATTCATTAATTATGCTGAACACGTACCTGTTCCGTAGTATGGAAGTCCGATATCTTCATCCCCAACACCTGCTCCAGGCGCCCAAAGTCCACTGGGAGCACATCGAACAGCTTCTCCGCAGGCGTTGCCGTTATCAGTCGGCCCTTCAGGGCGGGGCGCTGGGCGGCGATGAAGTCCAAGGTCCTCTGGAACGGCCACCCGTGTGGCGATGAGATAATTAGGCGCTTCCGCCCTACTTCGGCCGTGGGCGGCGAGTTCAGCGCACGGACATGCGCCTGGGCGACGTCGCGCACGTCGATATACTCTGTCGAGGACGAGAAGACGCCGTCCGGGAATATGAGATTGTAGAGGTTGTTGTTGGAGAGAGCCTTGTAGCCGGGCGCCGGAACATGGAAGTGTAGTGTGAAGGGGCCGTAGACGAAGGGTGGGTTCACTGATTACGATTTACAAAGCTTGTGTTAGAAGAGTTTCCTCTTCCTGAGCAACAGAAACGACGTACCTGTGGTCACCTCGATGTGAGGGTGCTTGTCTGCCCACTCCCAAAGCGCCAGCTCTGCAAATTTCTTTGAGGCGACGTAGGTGGCGCGCTTATCACCGCCGGTGAGCGCGATCTCCCTCGTGACGGGATTCCAATCTGACCGGGACACACAAATAGGTTAATGAATCATTCCCGGACTGGAGTCGCTAACCCTGATCCGTGAAGCTCCCTTTTGGGTTCGTTGCCGTTCCAGCTGAGCTGGTAACGACTATCCGTTTCACCCCGGCCTTCTCGGCTTGTACTATGACATTTAATGTCCCCTCTACCGCGGTCTGGAGCAGTTCGCAATTAAATAGTTAAAATGTGAAAGCAAGGTGACATACGTCAAGCAGCGCCGCCGGTTCTGCACGTCCAGGAAGAGGAGATGCCAAGTGGATGACCGCATCGACACCGACCAGCGCTTTGGGGAATTGATCATGAACGATATCTGCTATCTTGACGACCTCAAAACGATCGCCATAGCTAGCGTAGCTGGATTCAAGGTCGTCGGCTTTGGCGCCGCGAGCTGTCCTGTTCGATCTCGTCAATGTCGCTTGGAAAATCACTTCGATGGACGTACGCTCTAACGCGATATCCTTTTTCTAAAAGCTGGAGGACTACATGGGAACCAAGGAATCCGGAGGCTCCAGTAACCTGAACAGACGTCCATCAATCTCGTCCACATTGAACTGGGCACTCACAAAAATAATCTGGGGCATAATGGTCAACTCGGAATTCGAGGGAGATTGAGGGTTCAAGTGAAGAAGGTAAGACGAAAGAAGTGGATTTGATACTAAATGCCGAACATCTTCAGTCCTTATATACCCGGGAACTGGGCACTCATACATTTCTGAGTGTGGGTCATTTGTAATGGCCGTGGATAATGGCGGAGGCAAATGAAGCATCGGCTGTTGAATACTTTGTAATTTTGATCGGGCATCCTGTAACGCGGCCGAGTGGTGAATAAAAATTGATCCCTTGTTAGGAAAGGCGATTGATTGTTTTTCCTGCCGAGTTTGACCCGCGTAATTCGGGGAATTAGGGCGATGCTACTGTTATGAGCCTCTCTGGATGTGACCAATGGGCCCAGCAAATTTTCAGAGTTGAAATGTTAGGTCTTGCCGAAAACGGAATGATGATCCGCGGCCTCGGCTAAGTCCAATACAAGTAAGCATACCCATTGATGAACACTGCTGGACCTCAGGGGTCTGGGAAACACTTAGAATGAGTTTAGAGTACCCCGTTAACTACATAGAACATTGTGTGAAGTCAAAATGCTTTGACACACCAGTTCCCACGGGTCCATACGGGTACTTGCGGGTCCAACGAAAATTCCGAGGCAGACCCGTACCCGTACCCGGACCGACCCGTACCTGGGGCCCGCCGCAGGTCACCCGACCCGTGCCGATCACTACTTCTAACCCTCGAGGAGTATGGCATACCTTGAAGCTTCGAGGGGCGCAGCAAGGTTCGTAAGTTGCAGAACTTCCGGTGCGCGAGTAGAAGTGTCGAAGTAGCCTGGAATTTAAATCAATGAATTGAGACGGGTTCGGCCGTCCAATGTAGATTGGGACAGAGATTGGTATTACGCACTTAAACCCAACGAGAAGAGAGACAAATTGCGAGCAGCAGCCAAACAGAGGAGGACCCCGCAAGCGCCCCGATCCCGCCGTTCGCGTCCGTTTCCTTTCGAAGAGAGAGGAGGTTGAATTAAACCATCAATTTAGAAGAAAAACAGATAGATAACACACCGGAGAAAACGCGAACAAGTCATATATGTGCTGGTGTGCGCATTTTTTCCACGAATGCCGCGTCGATATCGATATATGGATGGCGGAGAGTGAGTGCAGTGCGGAGGCGGAGTCGTAATTCGAGGCGGCGAGCCTGAATGAGGGTTCCCTCGTGCTCTGAATCATATTTGCTTCCGTTTCCGGCGGCACCCGCACCCGCATAGCAGCACTCGAGTGTCTCCGCTGCTCTGGCTGGCGGGATACACACGAAATAGATAAGTTATTCAGCTAGCCTTGGAGCCATGCGGCGTTTCGGGCGGCATCTTTATCCTCCTGAATGAATAAAAGGGCCTCGCGAGTCCAGTAATACACGCGGAGCTGTCAACACGGGTGATCGGCACTGGTCGGCAGTGGCTCATGCCGGTTACCAGTGCCGGCAGGTGTATCACCACCGTTTATCACTGGCCCAGCGATATCCACTGAAAGTCATTGGATCACAGTGGCTTTTCCCTCACAGAACTGCCAGTGATTTCCAATGGCCCCCACTGGATATTTCTTGGTGCCCGCTAAACTACACGGACACACTTCACTCCTCGGATTCTGCCGGTGGTGGCTTCCATAGCTGATCATTTTGTTCTTCAGCCAGTGGAACCCAGTGGACACCATCGGATTTCAGTGGTGGGCCATAGCCATGTCGAGGACAATATTCAAGTGTATTGGATCTCCATTTCATCCCACCCAGTGCGTTGCACCAAGATTTGGGTAACTTTCGGGTGAACGCTATCGTCTATATCATAGGCGCACCAACATAAAATTACGAGCAGCCTGCCCTTGAATCGCTCACTGATTAAGTCGAAGGGCCTTCAGCGTTTAGTCACCTGACCGTTGCGAACAAGTGGGGATTTAAATCAAGCAGAGTTGCTTTATTGAATGATTTTTTGGATCCAGCCCTGAGTTTGACCCCTTCCCAAACTTACTTGTCTTATTGCATACATATGGGCATGAAATATGGCCAGTGGAATCCAGTGGTTCACTGGTTCCGGACGGTTTACTTACGATGGAATTGATTAGCGGCTCGGGACACCAAGGACTGGTGAGAACCACTGGGAGCCATCGGGCCTCCTTGTTGAATGGCATACAAAAGCATTTAATACTCACTGGTTAACTTCCGGCGGGACCCAATGGTGTACGGTGAAATACGGCGGGAATCAGTGGCGGTGAAAGCCGATGGTGATTGGCGGCACCCGCTGTTTGATCCCAGGCACACGATGGCAAACAGGATCTGCCATCGGCCGCCACTAGCCAGTGGTGTCCACCGGCGGCCGCCAGCGAACTTTCCAGCGGCGGGTATATTACTCCGCGAGTCCTAGCGGACGCCGGAGAGCAAGCAAGGTTCGGAATTTGATCGGAATCGTAAGCCCTTTTTGAGGATGAGATTCCTAGGAAACGCGAGGGCCGCAAAGGATCCCGGGCCTACTAGGATTGAATGCAGCTCTTGAATCCGGGACGAGAAGTGGACGTCGAGGCGAAGAGGAGATTTGCGCCGCCCACAAACTGTTCCGATCAGCTCGGATCACGTAAATCCATCGGCCGATCAGCCACGCTTTTTGCTCTGAGCTCTAGCCTCTTACCACTTCAGCTCCGCTCTGTTCTCGCACAATCGCAGCCAACTGCCGCCACCGGACGACATAACTTCTGGTCTATTAGCAAGTAAAACAAGTCTACATTTGACGCGAAAAAGTACCTGCGGGGCAGAGGGCTTGCCACGCAGCCACTGGCCGTCCACGGCCATGGGGGATCCGATAAGGTCTCAGTCAAGAGCCACGGAAGGATCTCGATCTCGATGAGGAAACGGCAATCCGATTCGACAGACCTCCAACCTCTGAACTCCTTCACAAATTACTGGCGCCGGGGCCTAAGAGAAAATACTGTTTGAAGTGCGAACGATCCGGGCTCTTCCGAGTCATCACTAGCTCTCGTGGTTGTTCTGTCTGCAGCCGGATTCAAAATCAATTCAAATCGCTATCAACACAAGGTACCGCTCTCGGAAGCCGTACTGTATCCTCCGTCTATTTATCCAACTTCAGGCTCCCTCCGCGCTTCCACTCCGTGCCACTCTGATCCAAACCCACGGGTTTCTCTTCCATGCTTCCACTCTTCCTCCCCTTTCCATTGTTTGCGCAACGGTTTCTCGGTGCTGCACAGTGCGGGAGGCAGTCGGACTCAAAATCCGAATTGAATTTCGCGGAATCAATCGCGTCTTTCTTAGCTGCGTTCGTGCTATTCTCGTTCCTTTGGACCTGAACTCGAAACACAATTCCTCAGGCCGCGTATCTCCTTTCTTTCTTTCGACTTCGGAAGAACCTGCCTCAATCCGACATATGCGATGAACAGGGATATGGATTTCTTGACCCCCTTCCTCTGCCAAAGCTTGACTCATTTCGAAGTAACCTAGATTATCGTCACCGCGGAGACCGCTGCTCAACTCGAGCTATATTCTATTCTTACTCATTTCTTCTAGCGTGGACTTCGGGCATGTACCACGAGAACCCAACGAGTCTCAACGTACATGACTCACAAGGCATGTGGACTCCCCACTGAGGCATTACAATATCCTCTCTGAGAAGGATTTCGCCCGAGGAGCCTTTCATCATTTCATAGATCCGTACAAATTGTCTGCACTGCGGAGACCGCTCTCATGCCTCTCGCGTTCAACTCTGAGTACGTCTTTCCCCCTTAATACGCTGATCTTCTTATCTCGGATACACTCTGTCCAGATTCACCAATCGTTGGCGCAATTATATAGACGTCATGGCTACCCAGGAAACACTCGGTCTGAATGGCATTGGAGTGCACTTGGGACTCTGACTTTTGTAATGCTTGGCTCTGCTGAATCAAGACTCTGAAGGCCGTCCTTAGTCTCTCCCGCTTACTGGACTCGACTTCCTAGCAAGAAATCAATCCAAGGTGCGTACGAGTATTGATTTGGGACCACAATCACGCAACCTAAGACTTCACACAGCACGTTGGCATTCCAGCGATGAACCGCTCCTGCGGCGGCGGCCATGACAAATTTGCCTGGCGTGCACCAGTTTTGGGTCCTTATCTGTAATTCCTACTCACCTGATTCTCCATCCTATTCCAGGTCGAAGCGCTTTCCTTCTCAAGATCTTTCCCCGCCTTCCGGATGGAAGTCAGTTTCTGCGTCCAATTCCATCAAAGGCCATATAATCCCATATCACTCTAAAATTTAAATTGGCGGTGCACCGGGGCGCGCCAGGTGCACTCGTATATATACACTCCGCCGTCATTCCTCGGCCATGGCTCGGCATGGTCTGTGCCGAACATGACGCCGCACTGCCACTCCTAATTTAGCCGTTTGCCACGAAGCAGCGATTCATTGCTCGTCACACCCAGCTTGCCCTTCTTCTCTCCGTCGATTCGGATAATGTCGAATGCTGCTACTTTTCCTCCCCATTCGCCATCTAACGAGCTCGGGCCTATCATCTACTTTCCGCCCTTCGACGAGGTCGGCACAGACATCATCCTACGCTCCTCGGATGGTGTCGACTTCCATGTCTATCGTGTCGTCCTGTCACTGGCATCGCCGTTTTTCAAACAGATGTTCTCCCTCCCGCAGCCAGAGTCAGCGACTCCTGTGCCTGTCATTCCCGTGGCGGAAGCGAGTGGCATCCTTGACCTCGTTTTGAGGCTGTGGTATCCCGGAGCGAATCCGGCGACCTTCACTGGGCTGGAACAATTGGCACAGGTCATCGAGATAACCGTCGCAAAGTATGACGTGGGATTAGGCCTCTTCGAGGCAGGTGCTGAACCTTAGGATGGGATACATAGACAAGATGTGGATCACAATTCAGATTTCCTCCCTAGGGATGTTCGGGGCCTGGCTTGAAGCCTGCTAGGCCGAGCCTGCTCAGGCCAGGCCCTCACCCATGGCTTGGGCAGGCTCAGCGGAAATTCTGATTCAACCTATTGAATATGGACCAGGTAGAGTTTCGGAGCATACCTATGGTTTGCACAACATTCATGAGATTCTCCCATACCTCAAAATTGAACCAGGACTCTTTTTCAAAAAATACTCCCAAGCCCAGGCTCAGGCCACAGCCCAAGGGCTGAACAGAAATGGATCACAAGCTTGTGCTGTAGAGTCCTCACGCCCTTTTGCTTTTCACTGGACTCTGACAGTCATGTTATGGTGGGAATCATTTTTTCATGATACACAACATAATCATTGCATAACCTTACTGTAGTATTTCAACCAAGTGTTCAGTCACTAGTCATATTGGCCGATAATTTGAACACTTGGCAAAAATGTCACGGCTTTTCGGCCTTTTGGATCGAGGTTTTTGTGCAAAATAAGCCAATCACCCAACAAGGCAATAGGGTCGTTCACAGTTCCCTTTTTCCGGCCCTTTTTGTCTCCCTTTTTCCGTTCCTTTTTTGTTCACCAGTCCTTTGTTCAAGTACATGGACAAATAAACTACATATTTTGAATTTACACTCCCTTTGGACCATACATGTTGTCTTTGGTAAACTCATCGTTCAGGCTGTGAGCCACGTGGGTATAATATACCCCCCATGTTTGAAAGGAACCTTCAGAAGTGAGTTGTGAGCCCCAGAGTTGTAGTTTCTCCTACATGATCAAAAAAGGGAAGCAAAAAGGGCGGAAAAAAGGGAGTTTACGTGGGGGGTTTCACAGTAGCCCTTTTTTCTTCCCTTTTTCAGCTCCTTTTTCTCTTGTTTTCCATGGGTTTTGCACTTATACATGGTTTCTTTTCCCTTTTCACACCTTTTTACATAGCTAAACTGAAAAGGGAAAAAAAAACCAGGCAAAAAACGATGGGAATACCAAAAAGGAAGAAAAAAGGGAAGGAAAAAGGAACAGAAAAAGGGCTACTGTGAACGACCCTAATCTGAACACTTGAGGTCACAGGTCACACCCGGTGAACACTTGGTTGAAATAGTACAGTAGTTGCACACTCCTCTGGAAATTACCGATCAGGCCATATGTAAAGGCCCCTGTAAATCCCTGAAAGGACCAAGGATTTTTCAAAAATTTTGTACATGAAAATTTTCAAATTTGTGTGTGAGATAATAAAACATGCTAGGGGAAATTTCCAGAGGATTGTACAACTCCTCATTCCAGCTAGCTACCCTTGATTCTGCTTGGAGGTCTATCAAGAACATAAATTGGGCATCGGAGACATGTGGGTGTGGGATGGGCAAAAAGTGTCTCAGGCATTACTACTATGTAGCAGGTTTGCCATGAAATAAAAAACATTGCAGGTGCTCAAATCAAGTACATTATCCCAATTACATAAAAGGTTTTCCTGGTACCGACTTAGGTACCAGGTCTACATATCACAATTGCAAACCCCGATCGTAGCGGTAACTTCCGGGTCCAGGCCTTTGATGGGCCCTTGTGAACCCGAAAATTCCAACCTCGATCGCAGCGGTAACTCCCGGTTCTAGGCCTTCCTGCATCTTAACGTCTGATTCATCATTCAGCGATCCATTCCTCCTCCTATATCTTAATGTCTTCTACCATGCCTGGTGGGCTGCCTTTTTTGTTCCAGTCTCTTGTCCTAATTTTTTCAACAGCCACAGATTTATCTGAGGTGTCAAGCCCAACCAGATGACTAAGGAAATTTGTGTAGATCCTGGGGACAGTCATTTGTCGTGCACATATTTATTAAATTGAGAGTTCAAATTCCACTAGGGAGAGATCAGGGTGATAACGGAGTGAAATTCAAACAAGCTACGTGTCTGATCTCTCAGTCAAGTATGTTACTGCATTCACCTCAGAAATCTGGTGCCTTCTGAGCCTGTTCAACATGTAACACAATTAATTTGGCATCCCGGCACGGCTTGAACGTTGCAAATCAGAAACCCGACTTACTGACTTCTTTGCTACAAAACAGTTGCACACACATTTATCGTGTTTTCCTCGGGTTGTTTGGCTCTTTAAGCGACCCAGTTCTGCCAGGAGGTACCAGGACATGCCCGGAGGGCCTTAAGAATAGAAGAGTAATATACCACAATCAGAGTCTGCCTAAGTGCCTTGATGCACCTCAGAAACATGCCCTTGACCACACCCTTTGCGGCACGTGGTCGGCCACCGCGGTGTCTCCGGCCCTAACAAGCCGGATCAGGAACTCTCTCACGTCTACGGATACTGGCCCGAACATGAAGCAGAAATGACTAATAACAGAAAATGGAACTTGGAGAATGTCTTGGGTTCCATGGGAAGAAATGGGTCTCGCACCGTGGGATTCAGGTCAGTAAGAAGTTGAAAAACATGACCTAGCACTTTGATTTATTTCTACGTCTTGTCCTATTTTCTTTCAAATTTATTTTCTCGATGACCAATATTGCATGAGTAAATTTTTTGTTTCTACATGTAGCAAAGTTGGCGGATTGCCAAGTTCTCATAAGTAGCCAAACCTAAAGGTTCAGCAATGAGATCGGTTTCGTCACACCCACTCTACAACGACACCTCGTCACGTATCTCGAGACAGAGCCCGTGGCAGTCTTTGCGTTGGGGTGCCAGTATGGGTGGAAGGATATTGCCGAGAAAGCGGCGAAGGAGACGTTGAAACGCCCTCTTACCTCACTTTTCCGCCCCGACCTCGCTCGATACCTCAAGCACGTATCTGCAGACAATTACCGGGCATTGCTTGTATACCACGATGCTTGCGGAATGGCTGTCAGCTCTGCAGGACACCTATTGCCCTGGCGAAGACCCACTTGGATTTGGTTACAATGTCGTATGTGTGATCCCTCGATGCACAAGCACACTATGCCCGTTACTCCAAGGGCCTGGATCTTCGACTACCTCGACCGTACCAGCGCGCTGCTAAAGAAGATCCCTGGGTCGAATCTTTCCGACATTGTGTTGCTCAATCCTACGCTGAAGACAGCCGTCGCATGTCTTGCTTGTAGGCCTTACGCTTTCACACATCTGATGGAATTCGTCCTGGAGGAATATATACCGGCAGTCGACGCAGCCTTGAATGTGGTATGTACATTTTTTTCGGTGTCGGCTTCGTTTCGACTAAAAGAAAATCCGACCCTCTCTCCAGGTATCTTTGAGACTCAGTTTCTGAGATCGCGCCCTCCGTCTCTCACATTTATGTGAAGTTTATCTGGAAATCTATTTCTGTTGACCATATGTACACCGCCCTGATAAATCATTCCGAACCTCCCTTATGTCCCTTCTCTTTCTTCTATCCCGCTCGCACTGCTCGCTGTGGCCCCACGTCCGTCCGTGCTCCACATCCTCTTTCGAACACCCTCAAACTCTGGTGCCTCGCGACATATATACCTGGATATGTGCTCCGCACCTCATCGCTGGTGGATCCATCCCCCAAATCCGTCTCCATACTGAAAATCCCTCATCTACAGCAATAGCTTGGCTCATTTTCCCTGCGCGTTCTGCCCACATGATACATCTTCGCATTTCCCTCCCATTCCTCATCTTTTCTCTTCACCTTCACTATCCCATAGCTCAGCTAGTTGCACTCTCCCTTGGGTATTCTTTATCCCGGCTCTCCTGGACTCCATGGCCTCTCTATCCTGTTTTTTTTTTCAACGGTACTACCCGACGACGTGGAAGGCAAACATGTGTCCGTACGCGTCCCGATTTTATTTTTCCGCTCCTCATGCAGTTTGATTATGAGCAGCCACTCGCGCCTGGAGCGTTCCTGTGGTCGCGAACGTAGGAGCACCGATAAAGGTAACGATTCGAACGATGAGCCTGAATTCATCAGCGTAATGATACAATGCCACCACGACACCCAAAATCTCCCTCCCTCTCTACTCACACACGAAACACGACCTGTCTCCAGTCGGCAAAATGACGCAACTTGTTCCCAACCCTCAATGTCAGAGTCTTCCAAACCACGCATGGGGATCTTTGCGCGAACCATTTTTTTCTGCATTGACTCGAATTGTCGTTGCCTCGCCGAGCTCTCAACTCCAGAAACCGTGCCTACTAAGGGTGTACTGCAGTTGTACAGCTACATCAATCGGCCGCACAGATCACATCTTATCTTGAGCCGATTCCCGGATCGGCATATACAGGGATTGCCGATGTCATTTCTAACAGTTTTTCGAAGGTCTGAAGTTTTTTAATCATTATACGGTATATGTGCCATAAAGATGTCCGAGAATCTTGAATGTGGAGAGGAAACTCCTGGAGGTGATATATTGAGTCATCGGGAAAATACCGTGCAGTAAACACACCAGTTCAATAGTTAGTGGCGTCGGCAGAGGGAATAGCGCAGATAACACATTGACGCTAAACAAAATTCATCAGGAACTCCGATCCACGGTGTTCGAAAGTCACGTACCTCCTATGGAAAAAAAAGGTGTGCCATCAGAGATGAGGTCCACGGTAGGTAAAAAGCACTCACGGCCTGAAAAGAGAATGCGCCATCCGAGATGAGGTCAATGGCAGGTGAGAGTCACTCACAACCTGGAAACAGGTGCCGCATCAGAATTGAGGTTCATTGGAGGTGGAAATCACTCACATCCTGTAAAAGGTGTCAGTTTTACGTCAGGAAATTATATACAGCTTGCATACCTGTCGCATCGCCAGGTCTATATCCTGATCCACAGCCAATAAGCACAGGACAATCAGTTGTCATGTGGGGGGAAACTAACCTTGATGACAGCAGTAGCAGCCACTCTGGTGTAGAAGGTGCTGGCCAAGGTCAACACAAGGAACTTGAAGATTTGCATCATGTAACAGTAAGATCGCGGTGGTAGAGGTCGGGATACTGAACGGCTCTTCCGGCTGCCTTTTATATACCATCCAACAGCAATTTATCTATTCCGGGGAGTCAGGAACCAGAATCAAGATTCGGGATCTTAGCAGACGCCGCTGATAGTTAAGTTATATGTAGTGCTAGTCATGAACCGGGGTTTTGTCTCGGCTTGGGCGGGCTTTCCCTGCCCTCTGGAATCTCTTCATGGCACCGCTCGAGATTTTTGAAGGCCAAACCCGCCGACAGAGCTGAGTGTCGCATTAGACCCAGGACTGAGGTAGCTAGGCAGTAGTCACCACTGTACACCGCGGGCAATCGCGGGGACCGTGATTTCATATGCCCACGGTGACTTATGCGCGGTTTATGCTCGGTAGTTCCTCGGCTTTTCGAAGTGCCGGCCCCGCCAGGGTACTTTGTCCGCCGCCGTTCACCGTCCTAGCTAGCGGGCGACATCGGAGGTGGCCCCCATCCGGGGAACATACCATCACGTACGCGGTTGACGCGCTGGGACTCCGTCACCGTGGGCAACCCCTCAGGCTTCTACGCGTTCCCACTGTCGGCCTCCCTTCCACCCTTACTCCGTGTGGGTAGTCTGTCCGCACGTTAACCCCGCATTATCACTGATTTTGATTTATCGAGACAGATATCAAACTCAACTAACGTTGGCGTGGGCCCACCACCCATGGCACCGGCGCAGGATTCTGTTTGACGCGCCACTTCTCTGGCGCTTTGAGTAAATTTCGGTGTGCATTTATTTATGGCGGTCCGGATGCACTTTTGTTCCCGCAAACTTTTGATCCCGCCTCACAAATTTGCCTTTTTTGGCGTGCCGCGAACGAATTTGGCAGTTTGAACCAGCCAACACGTTTTGCACGGACGGCATGTTCCACCCCGCGCGATTTTGGCCCCGCGCACACGCAAAGTTGAGTCCGCACGCGCGTAAAATCAGCCTTTGTACTCCCCCCCCCCAAACAAAATGATGTTACTTCATCCTAATGCTACCATGTGTCAAATTAAGAAACATCCTGTGAGTTAAGTGGCACAATTGACTCATAAGTTACCATTGACCATCTCAGCCCTGGTTCCCTACTATGCTGCCTCATAAAACACATTCCCATGGAATTGGGACATCCCTCATATTATTGGTGCGGATTCGAGGGTAGCACTTCCTACAATAGCTAGTAACTCTTGATCTGAAATTTTATCTCACACTATTCTGTTCACAGTTCGACTCACCAGCTCAATTAGACAGTTGTCCTTCCTATATAAATATTTGTACTTCCTTCACACTTGGATGGTACATTTGACTAATATTCACTGAATTCAACAGCGGGTCAGTAAATTGAAGTTATAGGAAATCGTGATGTGGCGAGGCCTTGTGTCGTAGTACCGAATTGCTTTCAGTGTTTGATTGTCCGTTTGTCAAAAATCTTTGACAGTTGTTTGATATCCTCAGGAAAAATCCAGACTGGTGCACCAGATGTGAGTATCGTCGGAGCTTCGTACGCAGACCGTCTGGTGTACCTCGACGTTCTCTACTCCGACTTCCGCACACTGCTCGTCAGAATTTGCTGGTGGAAAAGACTTCGCGGCTGAACTACATGGAAGCGCTGAGAAAATTGGGGTTCCTATATAGATCTGAATGCATCAAGTCAACGGCCAGATAAAACACTTGTTTATCAACGAATGAGCATGACACGCTGAGATATCACAGACGACGTCCATATTTAGTAGGCCTTGAAGCCCGCTCGAGCGCCTACGCCCCGCACTTCGTCCACAGAACAGGACTCAGAAATGAGCCAGGTGGATATTCCATTGTCATGACCTATGTAGGGCATTTGACCATGGTTAAGAACGAGACGAAATCTATTCACGAGGCTGTCCGAGGCAAGTGTCAGAAGAAGCGCTCGGTGGACTTGGAGTGGGAACGGCCAATGGGCAACCCCGCTATTCCAAGGGAGCCAGCAAATCGGTCGTTCCGACCGATTAAAAACCGAACATGCCGAGCGGCAAGATCTTGCCAATTTGAGGAAGGCTGATTACGTTTTCTCCGATACTGGCTTGAGAAGAACCAGAAGCGAACAACACTTCCCTCGCTTGTGCCTCGCGCGATGCCCTTCACTATCAACGGTAACGTCTGCGGGGCTCAATTCAACAATGTCTCTGGAAATTTGAATCAAGTGTCGCATCTGACCCAGATCTTCAACTCGCATGGCGGCCATCTTGGTGATGCTTCATCCCGACACCGTACCAACGGGATCCAAGGTATGCTCCACCCACGTCTCTACACGAAAGGATCCTGCTGAGCACTTTAACTTGTAGGGACGGCTATGGGCAGCCAATCCACTGGAATAATACGATCCCCAAGAGGAAAAGCATCGCGGCGGCAAATTCGTCCGTATGGTATAAATTCATGGCATTTATCCGGCGAAATGGTCTTTGAGCATCTATCCAGATAGCGCCAACCATAGCTCGGAGTATCAGATTAATAATTCACACGCCCCGACTGCAATCCTGAATGATACTGTTCCAGCCTATCTGGGGGACCGTAGAAATTTATCCATCGACACCGTTACACCACCACAGTCCCACGAGTTCGGAGACAGCATTCACGATCAATTTCGGGGAGGATCGACTTTCCGCGAGGGCGAAGAGATTTCTACCAATACTTATACCGTTACCGGAAACATGACACAGTTTCGTGTAACATCGTATGGAGGGTCAGGTACGTCCTCCGGTTTTATGTTTTTGCACAGTCGGACTCATCTTTCCAGGGCTCGATATATTGTACCATTCCATCGCAATGGGAGCAGTACATGATTCGGCGGAACGCTTTGCAGACCCAGCCTGCCACTCTGGGACACGCCTGGCGATTCTGGAACAGCTTTCAGCTTGGACAAGCGACACTGGACGCGAAAGTACGATCCTATGGCTTCATGGTTCCGCTGGGATGGGCAAATCTGCTATTGCCCAAGCGTTTGCTGGCGATTGCAATAATAAAGACCGACTCGGAGCCTCCTTCTTCTTTAAACGTGGACATCCGGAGCAAGGCTCATGCCATCGGCTATTCACGACCATCGCGTACCAGCTGGCCATCTCAGTTCCAGGACTCCGTCTTTGGGTTGAGCATGCTGTCGAGGCGAATAAACTCATTGTCGCCCAGGAAAAAAAGCTTCAATTCCAGAGGCTGATCGTGGAACCTCTGAAGCAGATACCAGCGACCGAAATCGGGCCGGTCCTCGTCATAGATGGTCTTGATGAATGCGAAGACTACAAAATGCAACAAGACATTCTACGGCTCTTCATTGACGCTATCCACGAGCACGAACTGCTTGTGCGTCTCCTCATAACCAGTCGCCCAGAACCACATATTTGTGAAGTCATCAAAACCAAAGAAACCTTCGATATATGCCGCCTCATGGAACTCTCCGCTGATGAGAAGGCGTATGAAGACATTAGAACATATCTCCGAGACGAATTTTCCCGGATTCGTTTGGAGTATCTTGCGAGAGGAATAGATCTAGGAGACATGTGGCCAACCCCGAAGGTTCTGGAACATCTTGTAAAGAAATCCTCTGCCATTTTCATATACGCAGCCACCGTGATACGCTTCGTTGGAGATCAATATTCCCATCCACAGGAGCAGCTGGATTCTGTGCTGAGACTTGATCCAGCGAGCACTGCTCCTCTCGACGACCTCTACAGCGAAATCCTTTCCTTCGCCAAGAATAATGACCCACAACGACAACTATACGTCATTTGGAAACCCACTGTGGAACAAGCTCCGAGTCGCCTTACGGCAGGTCCAGAAGAGATCGATACTCTTTTAGGCCTATCTCGAGGAATATCCCGTTTGGCGTTGCGTGGTTTGCACTCGTTGCTCAAAATCCCGCCCATTCAAGTTGGTCCTCCTCTCAGAGGTGAAGCTACTGCAGTGAATTTCTTACATGCATCATTCGCGGATTACCTTGGAGATCCACGGCGATCCCGAGGGTGGTGCGTGGATCTCCCATGGCTTCACTCCGACTACCTTCACTCTATGATCCATGTACTCTCGGTGCCCTCATCCAGACATTGCAGCAACTCCTTCTACATGTGAGATTTGTTATCTTCCATGCACAATGTTTGAACTGACAAAGTTTTAGTACAGTCGTGACTGCATTGCCCAAGATTCTGAGCAGTGCAACTCCATGCGATCACTTATTTGGGCTCTTGCGAAACACTGTCTTCCACAACTCTCTGTTCCATACACCAATTCTCAAGTTTCCGTGGCCCCAGGTAAACATCCCCGTCCATCAGCCCTTTGGTTTACTCAACATCCCCAACCAGAGAGGCTCGCAGTACCCATCCGACTTGATCCAAGTATGGGAACGTCATCAATTCCTTTCTACCTTTGCAAAGTATATGAAATTAAACACGAAGAAAGGTTCTCCCACTTTCAAGTACGACTCCGTCTACCGGACGATTCTCTCCGGACAGTCGGCACTTGTATTTGTTCTGAGTGCTACGCGCCTACTACCCAGTAAAATGTATTCCATTCTCAGACTGTTCGACCTCTCATACACAATTTTCGAGCCATTCTCTGCTTTCCGAGAGCAACTAGATGTCCGGGCTTTCTCCAAGGGAGATTCACCTGTGGATTTCATAGCAGATCCTCATAGAGCAGGGGCATTGTATTTAGATCTTCAAGACACCGCAGAGGTTTTGTTGCTTCGGTGGTTCAGTCGAGCCGCGGAAGTCTTAGTTGGCGTTGTGTTCACGCTCGATCTGTAGGTGGCGCTTTTTTCCATAAAAACACCGGTTGATAAGTGCCCAGACACGTACTCGAAATTATCCAGCACTGTCAGCCAAGTTCAAGGATACTTCATGGGCTGGCGGGCCTGAATCTTTCAAGACTTTGCGACCAAGTGTCTGCCGCCCCCGAGGCTCATGATGAGCTTCATAAGTGGGTAGCTGGTGAAGACCGCTTAATCTGTGTTTTGAATTGGCTTCAGGTCTGAAATACTCGAGACACAGAGAGTAAACAACTGATTTGTTCTTTCTTTTCTTTTTCAGACCTTTCCAAACCCAGCGATGGAAGTAATAGAGTTCTGGGAGAAGCAAATAGCGGATATACGGCAGTGCATCCACACCAACGGAAATGAAAGCGACATTGGGAGGCAAGAATAATGGAAGTGCAATGTAGATCCATGCGGTACTGTGACCGATAGAATGGATACACGTTCCTTTTCATTCTCATCTCCCTTTCTTCGCTTTCTGTATCGTATGATTCCCTTCCGTCCCAAAAAATGTTATTCCAGCATTACTCGCTCCCATCGCGTAGTTTTGTAAACACTTTTCGCTCTATTCAACCTATCCTTCTGTGTTGACAGGTTAAGAGTTCATGATACTCCAGGGATGTAAACCGACTTCGTATCACGTTGCAAAGGATTTATCCCATATGGCGGTCAAAGTGCACTTTTAATAATCCGCTACACTTTTTGGGGAATTTGACTTTTCCACTACTTTTATCACGAAAATCACTACTTTCCGCTACTATTTTGAGTCACATCGGACCAAAAGAGTGTAGCGGAAAACGTAAGATTTCCGCTACTTTCATTTGACAGGTTTGTGATCCCGCTACTCATTTTGTGACTCGATCCATTTCCCGCTACTTTCTTTTGTGAGTAGGTTCATCCCGCTACTTTTTTTTCGAGAAAAATAAAAACCTTCCATTCTTCTATAAAACACACAAGATACCTACGGCATAGTCTAAAACACGCTAGGAAGGTATGTACGACAGAAATGAGCGAGACATCACGGCCTTGGTCGAGGCACGTGACCGCGACGGAGGCGCGTTCTCGGCGCGCAACGGCAGCACCGGGTCCGCGTCGTGGGGCCTGGCGGCCTGGCTAGCAATCCGGCGGCTCATGGTGGCGGCGTACATCGGTGTGTGATGCTGGAACCGGATATGAGGCAGGAGGGGTGATTGGCTCGATAGAAGGGGAGGGGAAAGGAAGGGGAAGAGATGTCAGTGGGTTGGGTGAGCGACTGGTGAGTGTGAGCGGGCGGCACCACCACGTGCTGCATGTCGACGTGGCCCACGCAGGACGGCAGGGTGGTGCACAAAAAAATATGACAACGCAGCTCGCCATCCATCCCGAGCGCTCCGAGCGCAGCGACAGTGGGTGCCAATGGGTCTGGTTGCGTGCTGCCGTGGGTGCTGCCGTTGCGCGCCGAGAACGCGCCTCCGTCGCGGTCACGTGCCTCGACCAAGGCCGTGATGTCTCGCTCATTTCTGTCGTACATACCTTCCTAGCGTGTTTTAGACTCTGCCGTAGGTATCTTGTGTGTTTTATAGAAGAATGGGAGGTTTTTATTTTTCTCGAAAAAAAAGTAGCGGGATGAACCTACTCACAAAAGAAAGTAGCGGGAAATGGATCGAGTCACAAAATGAGTAGCGGGATCACAAACCTGTCAAATGAAAGTAGCGGAAATCTTACGTTTTCCGCTACACTCTTTTGGTCCGATGTGACTCAAAATAGTAGCGGAAAGTAGTGATTTTCGTGATAAAAGTAGCGGAAAAGTCAAATTCCCCAAAAAGTGTAGCGGATTATTAAAAGTGCACTTTGACCGCCATAATCCCAGGCTGGGTGAGCCAGTCACTGTTTTAATTCGGATTCATTTTCATTCATTCATTTAAGCCAGAGATCTGGTATCCGAGTCTTCGTATCGTATGGCACGGCACTCCCTTCAGTCAGCTCTTTCAAATCTGCATGCAGGGACAGCCGGTGGTTCGAATCCACCCGAAGACATTTGGTGTTCGGTCTGCAGTCTTTTTCTGTCCCTAGAGGTCTTTTGACTTTGATTACCCCGATATCTGTGCGTTGTCCGAGCTAGATCCGCATAGACAGGGCAGGAATTTTCTGTGTACTGGGAGGGGCTAAAATTCGTTTATTTACCTTGTGGAATGTAGTAGTCTACGGTGGAGTGGTATATTCAGTATAAAGGTGTACGATTGAGGATTAGTCCTTGACGTCGGACTGGCCGAAACAAGGAGTTGTATATCATGAAAACCCGAAGAAAGGAAATGCGCGATCTCCGAGAGTGTTTATGGCGCCGGGGAATCTTGAGGACCCAGCCGTAGGCTGTTCAGCGTCCATAAGGGACTCGTGCTTGTCGAGATTATCTTCAGGCGGCGGTGAGTCCAAATCCTGGAATGATTCGGAGCCCATGGGCGGTGTTTCGGGGGCGTCCACATTTCGAGAACTGGCTAGTGCCTCCGTGATGCTCTCGCGCCAGCCCAATTCGTAATCGGCGGGGTCCAGAGGGCGGAAGCGAGCGGTGGCGTTCTGTACAACCTCGTAGTTGTCATTGTATAAGGCCGACTCTTTCGCGATTGAGCGCTGAACGAGCTCGTTAAAGTCGATCTGCATGTCCTCGGGAACACCGTAGAGCTTAGGAACGTTGAATAACCCGTAGGTTTTGTAGTGTTCGTGAATGAGCGAGGATAGAGCGTGTGTCGACTCCATAAGCCGGGCCTTGGCATCAGTACGCTGGGCATCGAGGTTATAGAGGAGGTCGCGGTCGAAGAGGACGGCCGAGAGCCTCTTGTTGAGAACTAATACCGTTAGAGGTTTCAAGGAGAAGAGCCAAGACGTGAAACTAACCTCGGCTGGAGAACTGTGCCGTGGGAGCGAGTTCATTAGAGCGCTTCCAGTGCTCTTCGACGGTGAAAGCAAATGAACAGGTGTTTCTACCGTCGAGGCACGTCTGGCACCGTTCGAAGGGGCCGTTGGGCCTGCATTTTCGTCCGAGGTTTATGCAGTTTGTGCACCCGGTTCCCCTCTAGATAAGAAGGATAGACTCAGATAAGAAGTTGAAAGACTAGGGAAGAACACCATCACCACTAAAGACGCGGGGTTGAGATTTAACGCGATATTTCCGTAATCAACGGGTGCAACGGGGTTGAATTCGTAAGGTTCGTGATTCTTGCCGGCCGGACGGCCACGACGTGTTGGAGCAGTACGAGGAGCAGAAGGCGCTGAATTAGTCGCTGTGGACGTCTTGGGGGTTGAATTCCCTGTTGCCTTCGCTTTACCTTTACCAGAAAGTGGTGGCGACTCGGAGAGCTCGTCATGATTGCCTTCTTCTGTTCCTGCATCGGTAAGCTCGACTGAATCGGTGCGATCGCCGAAGGAGACATTGATTAAAAAAGGTGCGCGTTTGGAGGGCGCAAGTGACTTCTTCTAAGCAAGAGGATGAATTTCCTGATAATCATAAGGAGTGAAAGGAAAATGGCGCACGGGTTTCTGGAAAGAAGCTCCGCTTTTGAGAGGCACCTCAGGGTCCTCCGGCGCCGTACGAGTCCTGCTACGTGTTACACGGCCAGGAGGCGGCGAACCATCATCGAGAGGCCTTTTACGGGAAACCTTCATGACCTAAGTTCAAGGTTAGCCGCGGCACAGAGAATCAAAAGTGAAACCGAAATTATACGTTGCCGGCGGAGTCGTCATCGACGTTCCTCGCGATTCGAGTTTTTGAGGGCTGAGGTTTGGCACGCTGCTCAAATACGACTGGAGTTTCGTCCCGCATAGGGTAAGTATCCAATATCGTGGGCGACGACGAGCGGAGTTGTGGAAAGAGGATGGAAAATCTCCAGTTGATCAACTGTGGATCATTCAAATCACTAGATCTGAAACGTCCCTTCCTAGCAACAGAACCCTCCGCTAGGGTTTCCGGTTGCTATGCTATGCCACACTCTCCTCTGAAACCTGGTAATCTCCCTCAACGCCCCGGACATCCATAGCTTTCGCGGCGCAAAGGTGCTCGCTCCCGCTCGATTCAGTCATGTCTCTCGAGTTCTGCTGGGAGAGTCGGTGGTTCGACTCCGTCCGAGAATCCAACGGTCGGAGCTCCAAGGACTAATCTCTGTTAAGTGTGATAGGAAGACTTGGACTTGACTTTCGTTCGAAATCCGATTTCTCGATGTCCAGCTCTCTCTCGTTCCGGAGGTATCGAAGCCCTTGGCAACGTTTTCCCTTCCATCAAGGAAACTTCACTCTCAAGATTCGACGCCCCGGTGATGTCTTTTTCTCGCATCTTCATATTGCATCTCCCGGTCTCAATCTTCCGCTCTGTGTCCGGCCTTACTCCTACGCTTTGGCACATGTGTGGTGTTCCACAACTTGGTGTCTACCACCACATCCCTGCTGGGAATTTGCACTCTCCTAGAAGCGTCAACGGCATCCGGGAGCTCTACGACTAGCAGTTGAAGGACGTATCAGAACAGGGAGAACCTAGTAAGATTGCAGTTTCCCGATTCGTGAAGAACTCAGATCTCGACTTCCACGTCCTGTCCACATCAAGCCATGTAACCTGTTCGCGGAGCAATGGTGGTTACTCTTGCTCAATTTGTCTATATTCGCATCTGCTGGGCGAGCCGGCGGTTCGACTTCACCCGGAGACCTGCTCCTACATCCCGCATTCCTTTTGTCTTTCATCTTCCGAAGCAAATGCCGCGTGAAACGCCCAGTCCTGGATGTATCTCAAGTGCTTTCTCTTCCCCGGGATCTAAGCCGCCACTCACTCGCATTTATTCGGGCTGAACAGCAGAGGAATCTTCGTGGGGGTGCTATTCGTTCCCCTTGTTTTCCCTATTGGCTGGTATTGAGAAAGCCAGTGGTTCGACTCCACGCGGAGACATAACCGGTGAATGTCTTTTTCCCCGTCATATAATCTTTTCTGTTTTCTGGATTGACAGCAGCTCCGCTGGGAGAGCTGGCGGTTCGCGTACGCCTGAGGACTTGTGTACTGTTTGGATTAGCTTCTTTTTTTTTTGGTTTTTCATCCGGGAACCAGTTGACTGTGATATTTGTTACATGGAGGGTAGCTAGAGGAGACTTCGTGTATGTACGTGAGTATTTAAAGGAGATACGATGATATCAATGTCAATGGATCGCTTGAAGACCCGCTTGCTGTTTCTCGCGGATGAGGACCCGTATATCCCTGGTAACGGACATGAACCAGTGCGCCTCGCCCACGTCCAGTGGAAGAACACCCGAGATCCTTTTTAATCCGTCGTATAAGCTAGACGTGTTAATCCGCAGAGGGAGCAGCCAATAACGCGGCAGTGCAGCGGAGAGGATCTGTACGACATGCAGCTCCATTCGGCCTTCACTGCGCGCCGCGCGCGACAAGGCGGTTGCCCATTCCGCCCCTGAAAAGTGTCGGATTTCCGCAGCGTGGGTTGCGTTGATGACTTCAATCTTGGCGCGGC
Source organism: Mycena galericulata (assembly GCA_029289565.1). NCBI lineage: Eukaryota > Fungi > Basidiomycota > Agaricomycetes > Agaricales > Mycenaceae > Mycena > Mycena galericulata. The sequence goes on from JARKIA010000032.1 coordinate 633,371, forward strand.
CCCAAGTGTAGTCAAAGATGGTGTAGAAGGCCTGACCCGGATACATAGCCATGCAGGCTGCCTGCGAGGGGTAGATGTTCTCTACCCGTTGGGCCTCGTAATCATTCTGAACTATGGCGCGTATGAAGGCGCGATCGCGCCGAGCGAGACCGTTGTAGTCGGCTAGATAAATCAATTGTAAACCCGACCGCTGCGGAGAAGAAGGTCGTACTGAGGGGCAGATTCAAGGTGGGAGAACAGGTCCGGTCATGTCCCCCGTCTCGCCAATCCGAAATTTGACACGACCTGGAGCAATAATACGCGTTTTTGCATCCAGCGCAGCGTTTGAAGCTCGGCTTGGCGCTGATTACGCCGCACTACGACATATGAGTCGCTGTCAATGAAAGGCCTGGAACGTACCTTTAAGTTATCACACGCAGTGGGCCAGACAGCGTCGGGGGCGTCGAGCGCCTTGAGGATTATTATGCGTTCTCTTGCCAAGCGTACAAAGTGCTGCCATTTTTCCGTTCTGGCCAGAGATGACCCGGGGACGATGCTCTCAATGTCAGCAAGCGCGCCCTCCATATGACGCACCACGGAATAATACATGAGGGACAGGGGCAGGATCGCCTGGAGCAAGAATGTCAGATGCCCGTGAACCGTGCTTCCCGGGCCTTGATTTCCGGATTTGACCATGGCGTGCAGCAAACCGCTCTTCACCGCTTCGCTAATCCAAACATAACCCTGCTTGGCATTGAATGTGATGCCCAAGAGCGTGAAGGAATCGTGGAGAACATGACTCGACTCAGCCAAGGTGCCGGTCGCGACAGTGTCAATCACCATGGTGAGGACCCGAGCTAAACCGCGATTACGGAGTGCGACGGAGAGACTCGGCGCGTCGTGTTGGCGATCATGGCCGTGGTCTGTTGTGATTATGAATTGTAGAAGGCCACGGACGAGCTTTACCGTCTGCGCGGACACACGTGCACTGCGACTAGGCACGAGCTGTGAGATTGTTTTGATCACGAGAGATGCGAGGTCGCCGATGCTGCCCCCTGCGCCTCGAATATATTCCGTCAGGCCGGCAGACTGAGATGCCTGAACAACGCCGACTATGCAGCCGATGATGGTATCGAGGCTCATGTCGTGCTCGTGCGAAACCTCTTTTCGAACGTGTAACCACCAGGCCCGCGCGATGACGTTCCGTACGCCAGGCGTTCCCGAGATGAGCCGAGAGAGGGCATGGGTCTGTGATAAACTCGCTACGAACGTAACGAAGCCCAGGCAAAGCTGATGCTCTGCCTCTTCTGAGTGTTCCCGGTCCTCGGTACCAGCCTGGAAAAACTTGATCCATGCCCAGTAGCGCGGCCATATATCGTGGAATGCGGCTGGCGGTGCGATGTGCAGCGACGCATAGAGACCGTCCAATGCGGCCAGGGCGCAGGTGACGGCGTTTGTACTGCCTTCCGGTGTGGGCGGGATCCGAGCTGGATCTAAATTGGCATAGAACGCCGGAAGAAAGAGATTACCCGTGGTGCTTGAAACACGGTTTATCTCGCGGCACAGAAAGTCAAGATCCTCTGCAGACCCATTCGCCGCAGCCGATGCCCTTCGCTTGCGGTGGTACAATTCCATCGGTCAACACAGACAAAGTAGATCGATGGCACTAGACATACCCTGAGGGATGCAGAAAGGCGCGAAAAATTCTGGGGACGAAGAGAGTCGTGCATTTACGCAAACCAATAAATCGGATGATAAGGGAAGGAGGAGAGTCAGGTGTCACGCGCATAACAGGCCGGCCCGTCTCTGACCCGGGCCGACGATGCTTGCTTCCAGTACGGGATTGCGAAGCAAACGATGACCGTACGAGGCTGGGAATAATCGAACTTCGGTGCTTTTATGAGATTTGTGGTCGAGACTGGAGCGAGAGATATCGAAGTTTTTTCATTACATAAATCAAACATAAATCCAGGAATACATCATACATGTGTCGTGTTATAAACGTTACACTTGGCAAAAATACAACTACACAGCGAGAAGAGGGAACCCGGCGGCCTTTAAAATAGCCCCCCCAAGTTGGGGGTCAACATTATAGCGCGCACACATCCGCCGAAAATCGAGCGAGGAGCGCCCTGCCTGCGTGTTGTGGATCAACTGTGTCCAGGCCTTGAGATCCTCCATGTGGATCGCCTTTCGAAGATTTTGGATAAGGGGACACATCACCTTATGCCCGTCCTTCCAGGAGATGCGTTGGTGCTGCGGGAGGGGACAAAATCATATTAGTGACAGTGAAAGAGGAAGAAAATAAATCAATAGTGCATACCTCGGGGCTGCAGTACCGCGCGACTCCGCACGCACCGCACACATGCGAGTCCTGCGGGCGACATCCAGGAACCGCGCATCCAGTGTTGCGCATCTGGACTATGAACCCCCACGCGTGTTCGAGGTACCCTTTCTCGGCGTTACTCACAGGGGGCGGCGGGGCGGCAGTGGGGACGAACGCGTGCCCATGTTGGCGGCAGACGCCGTCAAACCACGCGCAGCTGGCCGACATGTCGCCCTCGGCCTTGCTTTCGTACAGATGCGGCTGCATGTGCAGCGCGACTTGGTACATCCGAGACCGGATCCCGGGGCCCGCAAGGATGGTGTCGAGGCCGGCGCCACTACTCATGAGAACGTAGAGGAAGGTCCCTGCGCAGGCAAAGACGGCGGTGGTGAAGCGCGGGGCCCAGAGGTCGCCGGTGTGCTGGTTCTGTGCGGGGACGCGCCCGAGCGCATGCTCGAGGTGAGTTGTTGCGAGCGCGGCGATGTGGGGGGTGGAAAGGACGTGCGCACGGACGGCGGGCAAGATCCCCACGATGGTTCCGAGGAGGGTGAAGCAGCCGGATCCGCTAGATCCATCGGCAGCCCACTGCAGTATGGCGTCGCACAGCTGCGAGGCAGAGACACTGTCCGGCAAGATGTCTTGGATACTTGCGGGCCAGCGCTTTTTCTCACCCTTCGACCTCGGATTGAAGGGGATGATAGCGGTCGTGAGCATCTTGGTGAGGGCTAAGATGGTGAGTTCGTAGATATCGGAGGCCGTGAGCGCCGGCGGTGGGGGATGGTGTAGCTGGATCATGTTGGGGTCGTGTCTGTTGCAGTGACATTGGAGAAGACGGGCCTTGAGTTTGGTGTGCTCTCCTGCAGTGCGGGAGGTGGTCATGAACTCCATTGCTGCCCGTAGGAATGGGACATGATAAGGGAGGGCGGAGCCACATGTGAATATCTGGACGACGGCAGAGTAAAGACCATAAATGCATGGGGCACGCGGGTTCATGGGGTTTTGCAGCGTAAACACTAGCAGAGGCTGCAGATGGTGGGGTGTGGGTGCCATGGGGAAGAAGGATACTCGCTACAATGATCGCCGTGCTTTTATAGACGCAGAAAAATCGCGGTGGCACAAGCAGACAGCGGATGGACAAAGCAAGCCGGACAATGCATTGGATATTACCCAATTCGGACGGTAGCAAGAATCCATAGCCGGCGATCGTTCATCCACAAAAGAGCCACCCAGGGGCCACACCAAAGAGCGAGCTCTTGAATGCTCACTTCGAGTTACCCGCTTGGACCAGATGCTCTGCTCGGAAGACGACAATGAATCCTGCATTTGTGCTTTGCCTGCTGCTCAATCCAGGCTGGTCCGAGAAAAACCGAGTGCAGAATCTGAATTAGCGATAGTCCACGCAGTCGGACCAAAGTCGGACACTTCACAGAGAGCAGGCCAGACCCCCGCGCGCGAGTTCGGAGTCACCGAATCCCGAGTTTGATTCCCGAAATTGTCAAGCACCCAGGCAGAAAAAGATCTCGAGGACGCAAATGTACAAGAGAGCATGGGAGGATGTCGGTGACGGCGACGCGTCCACGTTTTCGGCCCCGATGCCGATCGGCACTCCATAGCCAAACATGTACAACGTCTTCTGTCTCTTAAACCACCACCACGTACTTCCCATCCGGAGGTTCTGTCCGTTAATCCGCCGGCACACACCCGAAAAGCCGTACAATTTTACATCCGGTATCTATTGCAACCTCTGAAACTGTGCGAGAAAGCTGTTCTCCTAAATGAGGCGGCCCGGGTGGATTTGAAGTTCGGACTCCGGAGTTACACTTGCGGCGATATTGCCAGTGCGTGGGCTCGGAGCACGGAACATTGCCCCTGAGCTTACTTCGTGGTCCTTCGCCGATTTTTGGACGAATGTCGTTCTATCTTTTGGAAGAATCGCCAGAAACAGAACCATTGAGCGGAAGATTGGACTATAACGTTGCTCTTCATTAGCACGAAGTTGAACGCACCCGTTTTCTGGCGCTTGAAGAGAGTAATCCATCCAAGAAAATTCCTAGAGTGACTCAGTAATGCGCAACTCGAATCTATTCAGGGGATGACGTAGTTCTCGATTCAGGAGATTCACAACGCGACGCGTTTCCAGCACGAGATGGATGGGATGTGCGATTGCGGCCCGCCCCAAAGGCGCCACCGACTTATTCCATGCAGATACGGCGGATAATATACCAGGAAAACTCTTCTCAACTCGTGCACTTGTTCGAAAATCATTTTTTAAGGGTCATCAATGCAAATTCATTCGAATTTTCGTTTTCTTCTCGTCATGTATCTAGGACGTACAGTGACGAGATTCAAGCTCGTCTGCGCCATAAGCGTCTCCTTGAATAGCACATGTGGCGAATCGTGCTGTGAGGCGCCACAGCCGCACGTGTGTGCCATATTATGCAGTAACGGGATTACAAAGGAGGATAACCCAACCGTGGAACCAAGCAGCAAGCGCAGGTGAGTTCGTGTAATAAAGGCAAGTCGACCGTAAAGGTGGTAGACAGGGAATACCGCGGTGGAAACTGAGAGCAAGTCGCGCTTACCTCCGGGAGATTCCGCACAGTCGTGTTGGACCGTGGGTTCAGGCGGAGACCGACTGACAGTGAAATGCAAAGGATCTTGTCCATATTTACTGTCAGATGCCAGGCATCCCGATCAAGAAGGGGACACACAGTCAGGTCCTGATCATCGCCCAAGTGGCTTTCGCATTGGCGATTCTTTGCTGGCATCAATCGGCGTGGTATAGCTCCCTCATTACAGCTGTTCTCGAATCTAATGAGATCGATCGAATTTTTTTTGACGTTCCCAAAAAGGAAATTTTGGAAGACTAGTACTCTACCATCGAGTTCAGGGTAGCTTGAGCCATTTAGCAATATCCTGGCAGCTAGATACTACCTCCGCAGCCAAAACCACACTGTGTGATGAGAAGAAAACGCGATGCAGGGAAGCTGATAGGCCACCCGCTACCATCACTGATTGGATCACTCCGTGCCTCTCCCACTTTCGTATCGCCAAATTTGATGTTTCCCAAGGGTTCAAAACCCCTATGCATGTCTTACGGTACCAGGGCTTGTCCATAGGCCGCTGGATTTGTGTAGGAAAAGTTTCCTTTTTAGGAACGGCAAAAAAAAAATCGATCGATCTCATTAGATTCGAGAACAGCTGTAATCGTACGTGACGGTTTTCTTTTGGAACCAGGGTATCAAACGAACCTAATTCAACTGTCGGCGCCTCCGCCTCGTCTGATGGGATATCCGCCCTAATCAGTGGCGGACGTCGACCGAAATCATTATTGATTAAACCGGAGATAGTGTACAGCCTACATACTATCATCCAATAATCCACAGAAACCATACATATTGTGTAGGGAGGGAGTACTGCGGCCAACTTGAAGTCGGGTTTACTATTGAGTTACATTGGTGAGGCGGCGGTGTATACATCTACATTATCCTTTACTGGTGGATCCGGAGCCGTGTCCGAAACATCGAAAGTGAGCTTGGAGGGTCGGCTGCGGTCCGGGTATGAGCGGGAGTAGGCGGTGGAGCCGATGCCAACGGGCCTTTGTGACTGGGGGTAAAGAGAATGAGGGGGTGAGATGAATGCGAAAGGATAGTGGGGGGCAGGACGGGACAGAGAGACGTACGTAATTTGCCTGCGGGTAGAGGATGTCAGAAATGAAGGAATGACGTGAAAAGAGGGGACCCACAGAACGGCGCGAGACGAGGTTGAAGCTCTGCTGCCCCACGGGGGTTTCTTCGAAGAGCACGTTCGGTGCATCGGGTTGCGAGACTTCCTCCCGCCACGGGCGTGCGTTCAGTCTTTAGTCGGCGACGAAATACCAAGTCAGTATCATTATACTGTACCTAAACTGGGAACTAGGCGAAAACCTACGTGCTGATGAGGGAGTTCGTGTAAAGCTTCGACAGGGGGAAGTCGATCATGAAGTTGCTAGATACAGCAAGTGAGGATAGATGAAGAGTGAACGAGGACAACGGAGACCCACAGAGTCGTATTCTGATCCACCAAGGTCAGTCTATGTTCGATGTATGCAGAAGCGATTCAGGAAGCTCACCGGGAGGACAACGAAGAGGATCATGTCGAGGAGAGACCCGGTAGCTGTGATGGACCCGGTCTGTACAGTTACTATGAAAGCGACGGAATCTCAGACATTTGGGCGAGGGATTACAGAGCAGGGATACGCACGACGAATGATCTTGTTGAGGTAGCTGTCTATTGAAACGATTTTTGTTTTACGTATCCACTGACGGCCTTCGTTAGCATAGTTAACACCGTGAGAGATGCGACGAGGCACGCACGAGGGAGTAGACGATAGAACTGGTGAGGAAGACGTCGCAGGCCGCGCTGGAGACGAGCCATGTGATGACCTCAGGGTGGAACTCATTGAACTGGGTGAATCGCGGACGGGGGGTGACGATTGTCGTGACTGCAATTCCACCGCCTAGTGAGGTGTAGGTATACACTCGAGGAAACACATGGAATAGGCTGAGCGCACCGAGGGAGACTATGGCGAAGATGGAGATAATACTGGGCAGGATACGGGAGCGGGTTACAACCCGAACGCGCCATGCAATGAAGAGTTGGATGGGAGTGGATACCAGAACCTCGTGACGAATTACTCAGCCATGGATGTGTGGACGAGTTGAAGGAACAACTCACAGTAAGGACTGCATCTGTGACGAGAATCAACAGTCACCAGAATTTTTATATGACAGTTGATGTCAGCGCATACCGGGTCGGAGCACTGTGGGTGGAGGCAACGTCAGAGGACATCCCAAAAGACGTGGACGTATCACGTACTAACGGGTGAAACCAATAGAGCCTCAGGCGTGGCTGCGAGATCGAGATGAGGTGAGTAGATCTGAGACAGTGAAATCCCACCCACCATAACGTATGATCAACGGCTCGTAAATCAACCCCACATCACAAACCCAGTTCACCGTTTCCGTGATCACAAGGTAAAGAACCTGATAGGCACAATCCAAAAGGGATCAGATTTCGTCACCCGGAAGAGAGTTTGGAAGACTTGGGACGTACGAGATATCTAAACCACGGACGATCCCTATTGAAATGTATGCAATTAGTGGCCAGGAATAACCGCGTCGTTGCGACGCGTACTTTCTATAACGATGGTAATACATGAATGCCTATAATTCAATGAGCTGTGACGAGAGTTGGAGGGTGTAATGATATTCACCTGGACAATCATAATCTATGTCCACAGACTTCATTCAGTCTCTGAAACGCCCAGTGCAACAGGGCAACTCACCCCGTATAATAAGGTGTTGAGGATTACACCGAGAAGGAGAGGGCCAAAGCTATTATTGTCAGTGGCTGAAGCTCTCGAGCAGCCAGGGACAGACTCACAGGAGGGTGACGTTCGGCGCAGGAGGCGGGGCGGGGACGAGGTCCGACATGGCTGCGGGAGGTGAGGAAGAACGGAGCCAAATTATCTACTTTATATGGCGCAGTATATATATAAAAGAGTACGGAACGAAATCGAATCTTGGCAAGTTGGGGAAGCGAACGCAACAGAGATGGCATCTCTAGGAAGACAGTGGTCAGAATTAACACATAATTGTGGCGGCACTGAGACTGTCACCGTATACTACGAAGGCGTTACGGGCGTAAGGCCCCTCAGCGTCCGCGGGATTGGAGTGGGAGCGGACCATCGCGTTGCGGGGTTACCTGAAAATCTAGTACTCGAGGACGGCGATCCTGATTAGCCGTGGAACGCACATACGCGCCACTGGCCAACGCCACGAAGGTCTCCTCGTTTGATCTACCCTCCCTCGCGAAAGCGATCTGCCAGCGAAGACACTTCTGAGGCCCTGGTCGCCGGGACAATGATTGCACAATCAGGTATCCATCGAGGATATAATTGAGAATACGTACATGAGAAGTTATCCCATATCAGAAATAGGATACGGAAATAGCTACAAAGGATTCGCCGAGGAGGTGCTCTGGCGGTAAGTACTAGTACGCGGCGCTGACGATGGCGCCGCCACTTGACTGATCAATGAGAAAATCGCATCACATTGTATCGTTGTCGAACGTGATAACAATCTCTGTCATTGCGGATGTCGGCTCGTCGGACATTGTACAGCACTCTACAGCCTTCAAGTTACAGCACTGCGTGCATAGAACGAACGTCGGCTAGACCGGATCAAATCTTACCATGGTTTGATCCGGTTTAGCCGACGTGCTCCGCGCTTGACCATAAAGCAAGTAAGGCCGACAAGCGGCAGAGCCCGGTTACGGGTGAGAACATACAATCCAAACATTCCCAACGAGGCTCAGTTGAGAAATTATGAAGCGGGTAGGGCCGACGAACAGCACAGTGTGCTACCAATTGGGCTTTCGAGATGATTCTACATAGTGATGTCGCGGGCCCGGCTCGGCCTGAATGCCCGGGCTCGGGCTCGGCTTGAGAAGGCTCGGGCTTCAAATTCTCGAGGCCCAAGCCCGAGCCCTGGGTGCAGGGCCTGAAGCCCTGAGCCCGGGCCCAAGCCCGGGCTTGTACATAGCCAAAGAAAAAAACATTAGGGTGTTTCATAGTTAGAATTCTGGGTCCAACTTAGGCCCCAACTTTCACCCCAACTTTGCTTCAACTTGGGTAAAGTTGAGGCACAAGTTGGAACCTTGTTCGTGAAACACCCCAGCTACTTTTTCTTCCAAGTTGGCATTGTCAGGAATGAGATTGATATGATCGACGCCCATTAGCCGAAGTTGGGCATCAAGCCGGAGCGAAAATTGGGGTCAAAGTTGCATGTCAAGTCAAGGTCTTATGCCCGATTCGACATCTAACTTCCAGTTCCGACCGATTTTGCTTTCGAACTTCATGCAAAGTTGGCGTAAAAGTTGGAGCACAAATTGGACCCGAAAATCTAACTTTGAAACATCCTACTATGCTAGTGTGAATTATGTCCCTAGCTAGTCGGTTGTTTCCTCGGGCCAATTCCTTCCATAGACAGTATGATCGTTGGCGACGATGTCAACAATAATGCCGGGACTATATTTATGCCGACTGACAGCCGAGACAAATGAATATGTAGTCAAAGCCGAACCCGGCTTAGCCCCCGCCTTCCGAGTCCCGGCATCAAGAAGGTATTTTATTGCTGGGTATACGGCCGTACCGGCTAGAAGGGGCCTTGAGGGCAAGTTCGCCCCGAAGATATAGATATAGATCTAGGCCCAGGCTTGCCGGGCCTGGCAGGCCTGGTATTCCTCAAGCCCGAGCCCTGGGCCCTCCAAAGCCCTGTGTCGGGCTCGGCTCGGCTTGACCAAGCCCGGACCCGGCTCGGCTCGGCTTGCGGGCCTGGGCCGAGCCCGCGACATCACTAATTCTACAACACTCAGTCAAGCAGTGAAGACGAAGATATTTCAGACTGTTGAAAATTGTACAACGACGGTGAAGAGGATATGTTCATTATGCCAATTACTTTCACTCTATATTATATTGATCATAGTGAGCATGAAGAGATGACTCAATGTTCGCTCGGTCGCCGCATGCCTATCGACCAGCCCAGCGGGCCCTGCTCGGGAACACATTATTGGTGGCATACCAGTTGGTATTTGCTGCGGTTTAAGTTCTTGTGTCCCAAAATTCAGTATGTAGACTTGAAGACTCAAAATTTGAGAAAATAACTCATACGGTCGCAAACCGGGAAGATGGTCCAACAACAACATAGAAAAGCAACTGTAGTTTCGGGTATACCTGCCTTGAAGTGGTTTCCAAACTTGGTATCAACACAGGCAAAACGATCAAGTGGATCGAGAGAAATAGCACTGTTTGTCTGCTGGTTCAACCGTTGGTTGATGGAGATCAATAATTCCTGCTTTCTTCAGTCAATGCTGGACCCAAAATATCCGCCATGCTGGTATACGGGGGGATTTCAGGTCCCTGATTACAGATATGTGGGTTCAGAGTCAAAAACCGGGGTGGCGGAACTACAAATCGGTGGTACCGTGGTGTTGTGCTTCCACATATTGGGCATATTCGGTCCGCAAAGGCATAGCCTCGCTCTCAACAACTACGAGAGATCCCTGGGAAGTAAATTGTGACATGTACGGAGGGATTTGGTGGGTTATTTATCCACCAGACAATCTGCTCTTCCTGGTTTACACTTGCATATGAGTAGTGGGATTAAATTGGGTATTGAGATTATCACCACGAGTCTTCAAGTTTCTGGATTGCACGATGTGAGCCGGCTGTATGAAGGAAAAATCATTTGGCTAGCTACTGTGGCCTCTGAATGCTAGGGCATTTCTGGTACTTGCACCTTCAGAACTTCATAGTACTCAACCACCCAGTTTCTGAGTGCAAAAAGATAGTGAACACTGAATACTCCACCAACCCAAATACAGCCCAGGTAGTGATGTGCTCAGCCTGGATTAAAGCCAGAAGCCACACAAGCCAGGCCAAGCCAAGCCAGGCCAAGCCACATCTCTGGCTTGATCTGGCTTCGGCTTCTAGAAGGCTTGGGATTTCCCAAGTCAGGCCAGGCCATGCAAGCCAGAGCTTCATTTTCCTGTCACAAAGGTGCGAGTGTGAGGCCAGGAAGTAATCTGAATGCCCTCCAACGAAGATAAGACTTCTTCGCTAGTTTTAAACCCCTCAGAAGATTTTATTTCAACCGAGAGCTTTGAATCGGGATGTCCGCTTTTGGTGTATCGAGTTGAATTGTACCATTATGGGCCAATGAAAGTCAGAGGAGTGTTCCTTTCAACCTCCGAGGCATGAAGAATGACTGATATATTATGTGCAGTTCATATACAGCTCGGAAAAGCACCCTTCGGCGATCTCCGTTGAATCCATGGCTCAAGCCAGGACCAGGCCAGACTTTCTGGCTTGGGTTTGGGCTTGAGATTCACGAAGCCCAAGCCAGACGAAGCCAAGCCAGCACATCACTAAGCCCAGGATAGACAGCAAAATGGCTGTCCAGTCCCCGTTCCATATATTTGCAAAGGGTGCAATAGGTACTGTACTATTTCGACCAAATGATCACACCATGTCACCCGTCACCAAAGGTGTTCATTTTTCGAGGTGTTCATTTGTCGGCAATCATGCCAAATTCCCATAAATGGACATCCGGCAGTCGCCGGATCAAAGATTTGGTCGTTTATGAGGCCTATTCGGGCGGCAAAAATCAGTTTGTTACCGTCACCTGTACCAAATTTGTTCATTTCACGACCCTCCGTCACCCGTCACCTGAACATTTGGTCGAAATAGTACAGTACATCCATATACTGTACGGAAACCCGTCTACTCGTCACGGCGTCGGTGTGCAGACCAATTGAACTCGGAAACTTATATCCGATCAATATATCCGAAAGTTTCCGAACACCTGACGCGAACATAAAAGCAAAAATGACTAATCACCAAAATTGAACTTTGGGAATATCTCTACCATCTGTGGACGAAACGGAGCAGAACACCTGTAGTTCAGACAGAACAAATTTGATTACATTCTGGTCACATATTTGAGTCTGTCCTCCACTTGCTCTCCTTATTATTTTACACTGACCAGTTGTTGCTGACGAGGTGATGTTTGCATGTGTTAGGAAAATGTGATCTACTGCCAAAACTCAAAAAATCAGGCTCTCTAAGACCCAGTTACTTATGTAACCGGGAATTCCGATCTCCAGCACGGCGGAACCCAATGTCTGACAACCAAATGCGACGAAACATTTCTGTGAGCTGGCATGATATGTCCAAATATGGATACAAAGAGTGAAAAAATGGGCTAGATACTTGGTTTCGCTAATCTGGCTCGAACAAAGTGTACGGATAGGCGCCCCAAAGAGGTTGCATCTACACCGAGACCCCGGCGCGCGACTGTGGAAGATAGACTCGTTTCCAATCTACCTATGAGCGGCAAATCTTACTACAGGTAGTATGCCATAGGCAGACTGATACATCTCGGACCGATCACCTGGGCGGCCTGAGTTTGACTTCATTTGATTGTCTCGGCGCAATCTCAGGTCCAATTTTTATTCTTAATCCTGGGGGAAAACAGGAGGTAGGGAAGGAAATGTACACTGTCTTAAATCCGCATCCTCAGATTTTTATTCTACAGCCTTGAAGAACCATAAAGGTGTATTGAATTTTATCGGTGATCGGACCGAGATAACCGAGGAACGTCATCGGCAGGCTTCGGGAGTGCATTTGGGCTATGGAAAGTCCGGGAATTTAGAGGTCCGGCGGAAGTGATCGCCAGACCTCTGACGTCAACTAAGACATCGGAGTTTGAATTGATCGGTGTGCGGGCTGTACAGCATAATAACTGTCAACAACTCTGACACGCTTGCTGGAGTCTGTGCCATGCATTCTTCGCAGCTTTTCAACACGCCTAAAGCATAAACGACCTTGAGGACGTGTCTGTACCCCAGACGCCGATTTTTACGTGACTTCTTTCTGTTCTGAAAGCTGTTGTATCACACAATTCACAACACATTTCTCCACGCCCTCGATTTCTTGCCTCGAGCAATCATTACATTTGTATCAAATACAATCCAAATCACCTCCAACTGGGAAGGATCTGGCGGCTCTGAGCCATGGAAAGAATGAGAAAGAGGACTCAGGAGAAAGTGTCATAACATGTGATTTCCAGATTCAGACTCCGACAAGTCTGGCCGCTTTGCCGCCGGACCTGATGGCGGACTTATTTGCCGGACTTTCCAAAGGCCGAATTTCCTGGGCTTCGGCACCGCCGATCGAAATCAAACTCAGGCCCAGTTGATTGATGGGCCCGCTTTGCCTACGGCATACTAGTGCCATCCACACAGCTGCCTAAGTCGTTCGGAATGCAAATCACAAATATGTTTGGGAAGAGGAGTCCGGAAACTGTGAAGTTTACGGATTCTCTGTGAGTGAGGCTTCCGGATGAGCACTAACCAAAAGTGTCATCCAAAAACCAGGACTCGGGTGGTGGGTGGGCAGCAAAAATCTAATGTGAGAGGAGGAGACAAGATAGTCGATCGACAATCATCGGATCATTCCGTCGCACTCTCTTAGTCAGCCGGCTTTGCGCTCTAGTTCGCAGGCTCACTGGAGCTCAAGCTTGCAGCTGCCTAAGTCGTTCGGAATGCAAATCACAAATATGTTTGGGAAGAGGAGTCCGGAAACTGTGAAGTTTACGGATTCTCTGTGAGTGAGGCTTCCGGATGAGCACTAACCCACAAACAACAGGGAACACAGTGACCGGACAGGCGGAATCCGAGAATCCGACTCTCCCAAAAACAAGCTAATAATCGGGGCATCGGGATACAAATTCAGTTAGCCATGTCACAGCAGGAATAAAATAAAGTAAAATCAAATGCTTGTTGAGCCAAACTGAACTCATTTCAAAGACAGAATAAAACAGCTTCGAAGTTGCCGACCCGATTTGCTTACGAGGGCCACAATTGGCGGACTCTAGGGAAATGCTTATCTAGTTCCATCTGTAGGAGAATCCAACATTCCGCTGAAACAGGATCTTGATTCTTGAGGTATGTAATGAGACTCCGGAAATAGTGTGTAGCGGAATAGTATAAAGAATCATCAGAAAGCGAATACCGAGGTGCCGCGGGAGAGGAAAGATCTCAACCATCGCCGCGGCACGTTAAAGGTTAAAGGCAGAGCAGAAATAGGACAAAAAGGTAAATGGGACAGCATCGAATCAAACCCGGGGATGAATTCAACAACACTGGTCGACGAAAAGGATTGACTAGAGAGAGACACGGCAAGAAATGACGAGAAAATAAATGGTTGCAACAACTCACTCCGATTGGACGTGGAGATGCCCAATAAGAAAACGGAATGGATACACTAGCCCGACAAATGGATGGAGAATAATTATGACAGATGGACGCGGGATTCGAACACTAAAAGGACACCATATCTCACGTCGAATGGACATGGAACCATCGACGAATGAACACTGAAGCGCCCCAAATGGATGTAATCATGTCCAATGAACGTGGAACCAGCGACGAGTGAATACTGGATCACAACAAATGGGTGCTATCATCCGTCAAATAGACTGGTGCCAGTATGGACACAAATCATCAGAACGGACGAACATCCGGGGGGAAGAATAAGCATAGAACGCAGATAAGGAAAGCTCCAAATAAGAGAACCAAATGGAAGCCAAATGGACGCACAATCCAGACGCCCAAAGGCCCCGGATTTCACATATATAATAAGCCCTGAATGGAAGCCAAATAAGGGCATCAAGGACTCATCAGGGAAACCCTCCTTTGGTAATTTCCTTGAATTACCCGGAAATTACCGCGAATCGGGTCGAATTACCATTATTACCAGTCATTACCTCCATTACCAGTTTTACACAAGTGCCAAGAAATTCCACCAAATTACCAGTCAATTACCAGCGATTACCAGGGCTTTACCGGCACTTTTTCATCCATTTTCTTGCTCAAAACTCATTACACGTTTAATCATGAGAAACACATATATTCAATGAAATTTAAAGTCTACTACATGCAAAGAATGTCCTATATAGACTACGACACTACAAAAGACACTTTCTCGATGTGGTGGAGGTGGGAGCAAGCTAGTGAAATAAACCCGTATCAGCACAACGGAACAGAGAGAAAAGGGTTGAAGCAGCACCCTTAATGTTCTTCTCAACACTGTTGTAAGAACCGATACGGGCGAATTGTCATTGTGGCGCTCATCAATACTGAGAATCTAATGAATCAATCAAATCGGGTCCCGGGAAGATATGTACGCCAGTAATAATGCCGCTGCAGCGGCATAGACGGGCCATAGCTAAAGAAAAAGAATGGGGAAGCCAAGCCCCGCGGCCCACGCACCCGAGGAACTTATCTACCGAGTCGAACGCCTCCGGCACGAGGCTCGGCAGGCCAGCGCCTGTGGCGCTCGCGATCTACCATGAAAGAGAAAGCTTACGTCAAACGGCATCCTAGAAACAAACCAAGAAATGTATGAGTGATGAAGGGAAGGGGGAGAGAAAGGTACGTACTGTCACCGTAGGACAAGTCGTGCTTGCCTGAGCTTCCTCTCTTCGTAAACGATCCGCTGGATGTCATCCTAAGAAAAAGTCAGTGCCACTAGTCAATGGATGAATGGTGAGAGCGAGAAGGGACTGTACCTGTACATGCTCGCGGCATCTTGCGCAGGACACAGCCTCCAAAACGGAGTGCCGGACATATGCCTGTGACTAATTCACGACTGGCCAGCAAGCCTAGTACGCCGTGAATAGCAGACCAAAGGTGAGGACGACGGGTCACTCACGCGGAACAGCAGGTGGGGCATCGCGACCTGGGCGGCGACGTGTCACGGCGTGGGACGTGAGAGGGCATGACGGCAGAGGGAAGTCGGAGGTCTGCGCCGCGGAGATGGCTGTGTTCGGAGCGTGGTGCGTAGAATTCGTCAGCGCGATGAAGGGCGTTCACGAGGGATGGACGCACAGGTGGACGGTACATCGGAGCCGGCTGCAGCACTGTGTGGGTGAGTGTAAGAGTCGTGCAAATGCAAAAAATGGGTTCTATGGGAGCCACAAGTGCGTCTGAGATCATCCTGGAGTTAGCTACGGGGCGGAGGTAGGAAAGAGGGAGGAAAGAGGAAGCGGCAAGGGAGGAAGATGGGGGAAAAGGAAGAGAGTTGTTTGATGCTGTTGTGAGGAAATCAAAACGAACCATCCGCCACGCTCACGTGCAGCTCGCGTACTCTCGCGTAGCATTGTCGGCGGAATCAACAGTTCAGGGCCAGGCTTGATGGGACTTTGAGATCGTCCATCGGTTCTCAGGATTTGATCTCGGAGGGGTATTTTGTGCATTCCTTCATGAGTCGTCTATCTGGCATAGCCATTGATGCTTCCCTTCCGAATTGCTGCATTTCTGGCAATCTGGAAAAATGAGCCAAAAGGTAATGCTGGAAACCCCGGTGATTCAGTCAAATTACCCCAAATTACCTCAATTTAATGGAGACATTGGTAATTTCCCCGAAATGGGGGGAAATTACCAAAGGAGCATTTCCCTGATGGGATCCAGTGCCTTACCGAACAAAGTGAAATGAGAGCTGAATTGACACTCACCTGAGAAGATCATGGAGCTAGTTGAAGCCGCAGCAACACTCCCCACGCCAAATCGACGTGGAATGGAGGATGCTCACAAAGCCGCTGATTGCTGGGATGCGCAAGAATGCACGCAGAGCCCCAAATATGGGAGGATGCACGCAGAGCCTCAAATAGCGGGGATGCACACAGAGCCCCAAATAGGAGAGGATGCACGCAGAGCCTCAAATAGCGGGGATGCATGCAGAGCCCCACATATGGGGGGATGCATGCAGAGCCTCAAATGGCGGGGATGCATGCAGAGCCCCAAATACGGGAGGATGCATGCAGAGCCTCAAATAGTAGGGATGCGTGAGAATGCACGCAGAGCCCCAAATATGGGAGGATGCATGCAGAGCCTCAAATAGTGGGGATGCACACAGAGCCCCAAATAGGAGAGGATGCATGCAGAGCCTCAAATAGCGGGGATGCATGCAGAGCCCCAAATACCGGAGGATGCATGCAGAGCCTCGAATAGTAGGGATGCGCGAGAATGCACGCAGAGCCCCAAATAAGAGAGGATGCACGCAGAGCCTCAAATAGTGAGGATGCACGCAGAGCCCCGAATACGGGAGGAGGCGTACAGAGCCTCAAATCACGGAGATCCGCAAGAATGCAAGCAGAGACCAAATACGGGAGGATCCATGCAGAGCCTAAATGCCGAGGACCCTTGCAGTGCCGAGTCAGCACCTAGAAATACAAGTGAGAGCCCAGAATCCAGTGGAATACAGTAGAGATCAGATCATATCTTGAGGGAATCTGTCGCCTGAGGAGGAGGCTGACAACTGGAATTAGACAAGAGGGTGATGGATTATCGCGACATTGTCAAGA
This sequence comes from Mycena galericulata, assembly GCA_029289565.1. Lineage (NCBI taxonomy): Eukaryota > Fungi > Basidiomycota > Agaricomycetes > Agaricales > Mycenaceae > Mycena > Mycena galericulata. Next base: position 650,642 of record JARKIA010000032.1, read on the forward strand.
GGCTGTAGAGAGGTACCGCCATCCTTGACTCTCGAAGAAATAGGGGCAAGTTAGGGGTCCCAGATTCCGTAGTAGGCATCAAACTCCAGAGGAATCCTTGCGGGTGTAAGAAGGTCCCCAGCTCGACGAGAGGTGCCAAAGAACAACGAGCACAGCGAAGTCCACCACAGCAAAAATCTAATGTGAGAGGAGGAGACAAGATAGTCGATCGACAATCATCGGATCATTCCGTCGCACTCTCTTAGTCAGCCGGCTTTGCGCTCTAGTTCGCAGGCTCACTGGAGCTCAAGCTTGCATTTGTTTACATTCCGCCTCAACGTGGGATCCCAAATTAGGGAATTTGATGGGGGCAGTGTTGATCTTGCCGAAGCTGCCGGTGAAGACGAAAAAACCGTTGCAAGTCCATGTGCAAGTCCAGCACAAGGTGTTTGCTCTTCACTAGCGCTGTGTAAGAAAGTCCATGTTAAATAACAGTACCTTTCTAACCTGTTATTAACATGTTAATAACATTTCTCACATGGGAGGCTCTGGGATGCCTGTAATTAATATGTGAGAAACACCTATACTGTAAGGCTGCTTGGTAAGCAGTTTGGGACTCAGAGCCAAGGTAAAAACTGCTGGAAAATTTGTTAGGGCCTAGGTTGAAGTCAGTGAGTTGCAGTTCTGCAGCGTATATAATGTTTACCCATTTTTCGGCCCAGGAGCCTCAGAAACAGCGCGAAAAAAAATGCCTATAAGCATGATTATGTCATGTTAAAAACCTTGTAATTTACATACCCTTGTTATCTAATGACGGCCTGGTTGAAGCTAACATTACTCACACCGCCGCATTTGATTCTTACACAGCGCTACTCTTCACTGTGCAGCTTCAGGTTTCAGGAAAGAGAGTCAAATACACATTCTGGGAGCTACGTATACATGACGGAATGCTACAGCTGATACCCAGAGTTAGGGCGCGCTGCGCTTGCCCTAACTCCTTGTGAGCGGGGCACAGTTGCACTCAACACCAGCTGGATCTCATGGGCATTTGGTTCTATATAGACCCGTCCTAACTCTAACCCAAACCCTAACCGGCGGGACGCACGGCGGATACCTGGAGTTAGGGCGCGCTGCGCTTGTGCGCTTGCCCTAACTCCTCGAAGGCGGGGCACAGTCGTCCCGCGATAGCATGCTAAATCCCATGAAATTGGGAGGACGGGTGGGGGGTTGAAATAGGGTGGTGGTGGGGTGGGCGGGGCGCAAGCATGAGGGTAGAAAGGAAAGAGGTGGCTGACCGACACTGCATTGATTGCTTGGCGAGCAGAGCTCGAATATGCCAAAACCTTGCCGCCATCAAATTCCCTAATTTGGGATGCCACGTTGAGGCGGAAAGTCAACAGTGCATCCACACGGACTGAGATTTGTCAGGCTATACTGTAGACACGAGCCCATGTAGAAGAAATGCCGGATGAGGGTGACATCTCCATCCATGATGGCTCAGCGGGCCCATCGGATTCTGACGACCAGGATGCGCCGCAGATAGGGCGAAACGGCCCGAGCTACTGTACTATTTCGACCAAGTCTTCAGCCCATGTCACGCATCACCTAAGGTCTTCAGTTTATTAGGTCTTCATTCTGACTAATACGATCAAAAATTGCCTTAAATGGAAGGCCGGCAGGTGCCGGCAAGACTTTTTGGACGTTTTTAAGCCTATTTGGGCCGAAAAATTTCAATGTCACCGTCACCACGACCAAAAGTCTTCAGTTCAGAGGGCCGCATCATGCGTCACCTGAAGACTTGGTCGAAATGGTACAGTACCTCCTCTCGTCATTCCCGCCCGGCTGAAGTGCGGCCCTGCCCCGGCACTTTCACTTCCACTTCCACACTTAACTTCGCTCCCACACAGAAAACTGCGAGAGGCTCCCTCTATTTTCGCATCTTTGGCTGCTCACGCAAGCTACCCTCATCAACCACCCGGAAAGGACACATCGATCCAGAACTTGACTCTTTCATCCGAATTCGGATAGCATCGGTGCAAACCTTGCTTAATTTGTACACTTCACCCCATCTAAAACTGATGGATTCTGGGTGGCCTCTTCACTTCAAGCTGCTGTATCCCTCAGGAAGAGAGTCTACTAGTCTCACCAAGTGCATATCTTGGCTCGCAGATTTATTGGGGACTGTACCATCCTGCCTCTAAATCCATATGGGTATTAGTAGACAACATCCATGCTAGTCGACGAGGAACTGAACTCAATATCACCCTATATCTGCAAAGACTTGGCAAAGATAGATTCCTCCCATATGCACCGTGATGCAAAATCCGGGTGCGAATGGATGCATGGTGCAAGAACAATCTTCCTGTGTTTACGACCAACCCGGCAGGTCTATGTTTCTATGATGAGATGCTGTGAAATTTCCAGCGCGTAGGTTGCCGTTCAGATTCAACACGCACCGTATGTTAGCTGGAAGCCTCTATTGGCGTTCACTACATACATTACCATCGCTTCATGTTCATCGCTTCATGTTCATCTCTTCGAAGACCAGGCTGTCCGAGGTTTTTCCGGTATGTTTTCCGCTTTCGTTCCTCAATATGAGCATACGTTTCGATGGACGGTAAGCAACTTAGATGCATGAAACAATTTCGTGCTTACCTTCGGTGGAAACCGTTCACAAGGGCACAAGCAATGTTGCATCTATTTTGCGAACTATGTACCGCCCTCCGAGAAATCTGGGAGAGCCGGTAATTAGACTCCACCCGATGACCTGTCGGTAAATGCTACTGTATGAGTTCCTTTTTTTCCCCTCTGTGCCACCATCCTTGTGAGCTTTTTTTTCCAGGAGTGGAAGTCAGAAGTCGGAGTTTCATTGAATTTTTACGAAGCAGTGTGCCTGCTATTGTGAATGCGCAGCGCGGCCACTATGGAAATGCATTACAGGGAGCATGCTGCAAAGAGCACATCGAATTTGTCAAGTCACGTTTCACAATGTAGAGGTAATAATACAACGCCTCCAGCCCTACCACGCCATCGTATGTTGAATATGAAAGGCAAGAAGAAGTAAAAATCGCTTGGGCAGGAACGTATGAACACTGGATCCATAACAGAAAACACTTTCCGGGATTCTTTTTGGGCCGTCGACTGAGGGATTGAATCACTGCTTCTCGATACCGGGAATCATCAAGGGGAACTCGGCGTTGCACTCCTTCGACATCCTGGCGCGAGTGCTCTTCCCCTCGGGCGGCGGGAGTGGCTCTGTGCGGCTGCGGCCGTCCGGCGTCTTGCGCACAATACGGAAAGTGTAGTTCTCCTGGGTGGAGCGGCCGAGGAGCGACATTATGCCGCGCGGGGAATTCAGGGTGCTGTTGATGTTGAAGCCCTTGCATTATTTCGCGTGAGTGGATGGTTTTTCTCTGGAACTGCAGGGAAACATACCCAGTAGTAGTGACCGTCGTAGCTGGAGGAAAGGTGGTAAGCATGCATACAAGTGTGTAGTCAATACTTCGGGATTCACAGTTTGCCTTTGGCTGGTTCAAGCAGATAAAGACAAACATCAGCGCCGAATGATAGGTCAAATACGAATACGCACTGGCCATGAGCGAATTAGACGCGAGGCCGTAGTCCTACGAGATCTCTTCAGTTTGGAACAAAACAATAGCAGGCTTGAATGAGAGCTCACCTGGTGGTAAATCGCCTGTCCGCTAGTGACCATGCGAACGCGTTCGATTGAGACGGTTTCGCCGGCCATGACGCTATGTGCCCAAGTATTATAACGATGTACAGGAGTGGGACGGAAGAAACAAACGAACGTAATGCCCCAGGTGGTCGAAAGCTGATGGGAGGTCTCGCGTGTCTCCTCTTTCGTCGAGTCGGTCGAAATGCTTATCGAGAACTCGGAGCCACCGACACCCGGGATCGAGATGCTCTGACTCAAGGAGATACCGGCTGTGTATGCATTTATCAGTATATTGCATTTATGATTATATCGCAATCCTCACCGTGCGTCGAGATGGAAAGACTCGCGCGGCTGGAGTTGGTCCACGTCTCGGTCCACGACGCCTGGAACTCCTGCATATTCTGGCTGTTGTCGTACATCCACACGATTGTGGACGATTCGATAGTGTCCGCACTGTTGCCTGCGATGCGCGGCGCGCCGACGAGGACGTTGTACGAGTACCAGCTAGTGCGATGCAGTCAGCGGATGTACTGTGATAGGACATGGTCGATATGTGGATGAATCGAAACCGACTTGCCTCCAGTCGTGCGCGAAGGATTCGTTCAGGGCGATGTCGCCGAGACCTTGCATAGTGCCGCCGCGGCGGGCATTGAATCTGTCGTACGCCTGCTGCTTATACCAGCCGAGGTTGGCAAGGTCTTCCCAGCTAGTACGCGGTCCAGCCATTGTTGTGTTAGGTCAAGTAAATGTGGGTAGATGAGAGAAGGTGGGGAGGGATGGGGAGGGACGCTATTCCGATGCGCGTTTATAACTGCGTCGCCGCCGATAGAGTGCCTCGACCGCTTTTTCGTGATATATGCAACGCAATCAGTTGACCGAGTCGCGTGAGCCTTGAGTGGGGAATAGAGAGGTACAGCGATGGACGGTGGCTGGACAGAGGAATGATTCTTGTGAACCCATATTAAGTGGCGTGCGAATAACCTCACACACCTACCACACCGACCTAACCAGTTAAACCAGGGAGAGCCGAAATCACCGAGATCACGCACTCTTTTGCTCCACCAGTTGCAGCGATTTCACCTATCGCAGATTGCTTTGAGCGCCCTATGCTGGTATATCTATGTATTGGGCTCAAGGGGAAAGAGCGCGGAGTCAACTACGGCACCCCTACGAGATTGCTGGGTCAACATGCTTTCGAAGACAACTCCGCCAGTAGCGGGAGCGCACTTACCCCCCAAGTACGGACAGCCGTACTATTGTTACAAAAACGAACGACCACATGCTAGCCCCAGCCATACATATGCGCCACTTGGTATCCGCGATTTGTCCGTAACCTGCGTTTATGAGTTACGACAGGAGGAAATGTTCCAACGGTTCAAGCATAGTTATCTGCCGCGTCGTCAGAAGTGAATTCAGGTGAGGGAATGAACGTTTGTGCTGAAATTGAAAATTCTGAATCACCTGAATATCCGGGATCCATGCATGTTGTTCTAAGACAGCGTTTTCGGCATTTAGAAGGAAATTTAAGAAGCCTACGTACGGCTGGAGCTTGGGTCTAGAGGCCTGACGTACGAAAGAGGTTGGCACTAATATTGGAAAGTGAGTTCTCATTGGACCCGCTGTAGTAGCGCCGGAGATTGCACGAGCCGGAACCGTATTCTTAGAGAAGAAAAGCCGCACTGGAGACATTTGGGTCTGATTGGGCCGCCACAGAGTGTCGGCGTGAACATTTCGCTTACCTTTCTGCACCAGAGACTCTGCACATGCGAGGTATATTCGGAGCCTAGTCTCAAAAGTGTGAATGAGCAGATGGATAGATATCAACCACTTCAGCGTAGAGTTTCGATATGCCTTTCTCGTTACAACTCCCGCACCCAGCAGCAGCCCCGGGCCACCTTAATCCATCTCCAATGTCCACGACTCCACGTCACCGATTGAAGCTTTCATACACATGGCCAAGGGATTCCAGATGCGCACGAACGAGACTTCGACTTTCATATGGCCTGAGAGTAAGGCGCCTCGGAGTTGAGATGTGCGATGATCCAGCCAGTTCCTCCGGGTCGAGGCTCGGACATCTCGGACATCTCGGATGATAGCTGGTGGAAAACCGTGACGAGATAGTATGATCCGTGCGTTCCGAGCGTGCGACGACGGAAAAGCTCCTGCAACTTGGCGTCTTGAAAAGTATGTCTGAGATGCTCAGGGTGTCTGAATGTCATCATTTTCACCTGTGATTCATGGGGATTCGGGAATAATACAAATATATCGCGAAATTGAAATTCAACTCGGGGGGCGAGTTCGAAGTCAGAATAAACAGGGATTTGGAAAATGGACTGAAGGCGTGGCGTGATATCCATCTGGTAGTACATTTTTGCGTCGCTTTAGACAGCGTTGGGCGTCCGGTCGGAAGGGTGATACGCCGGGAACTCGAGCTCATCATCTACGGAAATGATATCAAGTCAGAAGAATTATGAGCCCTATGAAACGAGTCGAGTGAACACGTACCAGGTGATGAAAGGAAAGGCCACTCAAACCGGCCGCCATGCACATGGAAGTGCAAGCCGCCTTTGATTAGGCGCCCGATCTTCTCCGCGTGGATGCTTTGAGGGAGCACGCGCCGCTCGTCAATTGTGTCCGAAAGCGTCAGGTCAAACGACGCAAGACGGATGCACTGTGCACCTCCGCGTCGGGCACGGCCGCGCGCTTGCAGCATTTTGACGAGCGGATCATATCGGTAGCTGCCGGTGGGCACGGGTTCAGAGATGGATAGTGTGCGGAGGAGGGGGAGCAGTGTGGTGGATTCGAGATGGCCGTAGATCGTGCGCGGGGTGCGACTGGGTCTGTAGTTCAGGTGCAGAACCTCGATGGACGGGACTGTGCCGAAGAATTCGACGAGGGCGAAGTCCTCGATGTCCGCTACATGCAAGGTGAGGTCGTTGATGACACATCCGGACCGGGATATGAACGCTAGGAGGGAGGTTATGTCGGCATGGTCGTAAATAGCACGAGTAAAGCCAAGCCGACGGAGACGCGGAAGGGTCAGCGCATCGAGGAGGGGGAGATAATCCAAATGCAAGGATTCTAGAGCAGGAGGAATTTGAATGGGTTCTAAGACAAAGGTCTGGAACTGGCGGTTGATGGACACTTTCAAGTGAACGAGGGTAGGGAAGCGCTGGAAGATCGCGGTGCATTCTGTTATGGAAACTGAACGCTCTATCTCGAGGCTCGTCAATGCTGCAGCACCGATGGGTACATTAGATAGACTGAATATCCCAAGTAACCGCACATCCCGGAGCTGCGGCGTATCCGTGAACCCCTGAAGATCTCCAGGCTCTAGGAGCGGGTAGCCATTGAGGGATAAAGAAGAAAGGAGTGGGAATGGTCCCACTATACGGCGGCGCCGGTACGCTCGCGGAAAGGAGATCTCGAGGCGCCGCCACCGTGCCGAATATTTCGAGATCACGGTATTCAAGGCCCGGGGGATATCCGCACGGTTTTCAGAGCAGCGCAAGGTCAGTGAAAGAGGGTAACCATTCGCGCGACTGAACCACGTTTCAAGAAGATTGTGAGCGGATTCATACTGGTGCTCCTCCGGACCATCCCACTGCGCGAATCCGTGGGGCCGTGACCGTTTCCCGTGGAAGGTGAAGTCGAGGGAGCTCCAAAGTTGAAAGGTGGACACCGCAATTTCTCTCCAGCGTTGGCAGATCTGTACCAGCAGTAAAGGCGCAAGGTGCGGCCGAGGTTGCACGCGTCCATCGGAGGGGAGACAGTGGATGAGAATGTGGCGGATAATCTCGACTGGGGCGTCGTGTACCGGGTACGAGAAAGAAGAGAGTGTGGCCTCCAACTCCCTGCGCTCGTTGTCCAGAACTTCGGGTACGTCCGACTCAAATTCTGAGCCGAGTTCGGCGATTGTCGTGTTTATCTGGGCCAGGCGTTGGCGTTGGAGATCGCGCCAATGGCGAGCATGGTCCGATGCGGTTGAGTCGGAGCATTCCATGTCTTCGCCACGGTGTGGACTCCGAGGGGAGAAGCAAGCAGATATGACAGGAGATGGTGGTTGTGTTGTGATGATCCTTCTGGAAGTAATAAAACCACTCAAGCGCACGGACCTCAGTAGCGTTTCTCCGGACGGAACTACAGTTTGACTGCAAAAATCAGAAAGAGTAATAAGAAAGATCGTACCCAGATTTCGTGACATGGGACGGCGCTGGATCCCCGAGGCTCCTAATACAGACAGCTTACAGCTAACGTCAGTACCGAAGTCGCGAACGGAAATTTCTTGTTTTGGGATGTTTTCAGAGAATTGTCAATAACTCACCCAGCTCTGAACCGATTCGGATGAAACCTACGTAGATCTGTCGGGCTAATTCAAGCGCAATTAGTGATAGAAACGAATTTGTAAAAATATTGTTTATTAGGTAATCTGTGGTTTTGGGCTGTTTTTGGGCTGAATGCTGTCTAGCATGCCCAGAACATGTCCCACTGGATAGAACGCAGTATGACCTACAATACATTGATTTTGTATGCTACTTCAGTGGGTGAGTACCAATTTATTTCAACCCAGTATTCGGGTAGATTTTAAATCTTTTCAATCCTGACTTGGGTTGAAGTTGGACGTTACCACATACCTCACACCTATCATATCACCCTCATTCAGGAAGTTCCAATGAATGTGATCAGGTCTCCACCGAAGAATTCCCCTCGAAGCGGACTTGACGAATTTCCGACACGGTTCACTGGCCGGTTTTAATGCCCCATGTACGCCCTGCTACCTTCCAGGCGAATCCAGTGGCCATACTCTGCGCCCGCGACATTACCTCAACTCTCGAGAATTTACCGGTCCATCTAATCCATTGACCCACAAAATACCCACAAAATTTATGCGTACAGGAATTTCTGCAACGACCCAACAAAATGGATCCACGGATAACGTCGATGTTACAGTATCTGGGACAGATTGGGCTGTTGTCGAAAGGAGTCGACTTTCGGCCCATTGCAACTCCATCTTCAACTTGTGCTCGCCCGCCCTGTACCTCGCAGTATTGTGCTATATTCTCGATAATTCCCGGTAAGCACCTACTTCTAGACCAAATTCTTGCCACGTTAGGAGCCGTTCGAATTCTCAAAAGACTGATACTAATTCACCCAACCTAATGTATTAGCTGGGAACTGCACCGTTTACTGACGATTTAAGGTTTCCGGCTTGCTGGACCGGAGACAAGCTTGCTCCGACCGCAGATGTTGTTTATGTTCTGCAGCACACTCACCCGGATCACGGTTACCTGAGTGTCAACATGTCAAGAGTGCACTGAGCTGTAATCTCTTTAGTAGCGTAAAATCGGTATCTATCTGGCATCACATGCGTTAAAGTAACACCCCAGCGCACTCTTGGCTTCCAAATGTGACATCATCAAAGTACGGCCCTGTGGTGCGAATTGTTTCAGGATAGATTTTTGCGACATGTAAAAGAGCATATACCAAGGTGGTTGAGGATGTCAAAATCGATCAAGCTGTTCCCGGTCACGCAGTTGGTGTTGTCTTGCCCTGGGCAAGCAACAAGATTCTGTTGCGTGTCGTCCACAATGTGGATTTCGCCGCTGAAAAGAAAGCGGATGTCAGCGGTTATTACGGTGAGGCGGTTTGATTAAAAAAGCCACAAGAGGGGTGCGGTGGGGAAGAGGGAGTGGAGGGAGCCAACGACGCACCTAGAGTGCTGGAAGCCGACGGCTTTGGGCGGGACGATCGGAATAGGGTCGTGCTGGTTGGTGACGAAAGTGAGGCCGAGCTAAATGCGGCGGGCGCCGATATCATGAGCCGGCGGATTGAGAAACGAGGGAGGACGCACCTTGCTATCGAGGAAGTTCGCCCACGCCTCGTTCCCACCGCGCGGCATGCCGAAAGTCACGACGGACACGTCGACGGAGGGATCGACCGCGTCCTTGATCATTGCACCCGTCATGGACGCAAGTGCCGCGCCTGTGTGGAACATAACGATCGGCAATTAATGCGCCACCGTGGAGCACAGAATATAGTGGGACGCACCGAGACTGTGCCCCGTCACAGCAACCTTTTTAACGCCTGTGCTCTTGAGGCCAGCCAGTACGCCAGAAAGGAGTCCATCCGCCGTGCGCTCGAAGGTGTCCTGGAACCCGTCGTGCACCTGGATATCCGCTGCGGAAAGGTTTATGAATGACATGGCATTCAACGAATGCGGGAGGAAGACGCACTGCCGGCGGCCTCAGGGAAGCGCGAAGAGTTGAGGGGAGTCAAAGCGAGTTCCGCGTCGTTCAGCAGGGAGAGGCTGGGAGACTATGTGAGTCTGCAAATAGGCAGATGGAGCGCAAACACGCACAATTTAAAGGGATCCGTCCCTTCGTGCGCGACGACGAGAGTCTGCTCATCCGCATCGTGGGCGATGTAATCTATGCAGGTAACCATCAGTGCCCCGCCTCGGGCGTATGGAACACATACAGAGTGGGATAGCGCCCTCGTCTGCGAAAGAGGTTCAACGAGCTGGAAAGAATGAGGGATACAGACGCACCTCCCCCAGACTGCAAGAACGTGATGTTCTTCAGGGCTTCGCACGGCGCACCGCATGACCACGACGTGATTGAGGCGCTCGAGCAGTACGCGACACGTGAAAACTGCGCCGGGCGCAAAAGAGTACTGTTCACCGTCGCAAGCGATACCGGGGTCGGTGTGCCCGTGGCCGAGTCGGCTGATGTCGAGGGACCCAGTCCGAAGATCGGCGCGGAGAGCGCGGCAGGGAGGAGCGAGAGGAGCGAAATGAAAGTGAGCATTGTCGATTAGATGGACGGCGAGAGTAGAACGAAAGAATTAAGTAAAACTAAAAGTGGCTCTGCCAGGAGAAAGGAAAGGAGAGCAAAAAGAAGGAAACACAAGGCGGACGATGGGGAAAGGAGAAAAGAGATTAGAGTGATCCACCGCCCCCGGCTATAAATGCCGCCAGTGACGAGGAACTCAGCAAGTCAACATTGAGTGATCGTGTCACAGCATGGCAACGACACTGCAATGCCAAGAGAAATCTATGGGGGATAGCATTCGTTCAAAGTTGGGCTCTTGCACAGGGTGCAGTTCAAATTCTGCTTCCAGAGCTCAGAACTGCGAAGAAAAACGAATGGGAAACAAGCGTTGAGTGGTCACTGCGTTGAGCGGGTCCCTGGAAACGTCCGTTCCGCCCGTGTGGCGATCCGGGTGGTCTATCTCCATCTAGACACCTAGACCGTGATGGCCTACGGCGCTTACCGTTTAACGCAGATAACGGTGTAGCCCAAGTTCAACCAAGTGACTAGCTGATCCCGCTCGGAAGACGCGCCCCTCAAGTCCAACAAGCCCGTTCGCACAATGGCTCTCTGTCAGGGCTTGGAGCTTTGGTGCATACTACATAGACTTCAAAAACAAACACATATGTAATCAGTAACAGCAAGCGTCACAATGTAGCCAACTTGTAATGATTCAGCGTAGAAGGATTACACTTGAATAGCTTGAATAACGACCTTTGCAAAGTTTGTCGTTTCCTGGGATTCATAGGAATGCCGACATGATGAGATCTTCCTTTATTATCCTTACAATTTCAAATGGGGCCCCCCATGTATAAGGTGAGTACGATCCGGGCATGTTATGAGGTGGTAATCTCCGTCCAGTATCACTCGGAAATATGTACATATCTCGCGCTTGATGAGTTTGGTCGTGCTTGGTGCGATACGTCAATCGCGAATCATCACGTGGCTGTTTCCTGCCTTCAGATTGCACTTCGACTTGACTTTGACTCGACCAAGGACTCCTCACCACCAGGGATTACGTTTCTCCCCTTAGTCGACTCATTGTATGGCACATCCACTGGCAGAAACTTCACAACTTTTGCGTGCGCTCCCTCTTCCGAAATCCACGGGCACCAGCCATTCTGGAGCGCTCGAGCACCGCAAAACCGAGGAAGCCACGTCGCCAATCGATATAGCACCCCCCGAAGTCCTTTGCTACATCTTCACCTTTGTCTTACCGGTGGCTACCGCCAGTTCCGACCCGATACCTGTTCTCCGTGGCCACTCACGCCACTCACCGCTTGAACCCTGGATCTTGGGTGGTCCATGGGCCATCGGCCAAGTGTGTCGGGAGTGGCGCGCGCTCGCTTTGACTTTCCCGCGGTTGTGGACCTCCATGGTCGTGCCGAGTGTCATTTTACCCCGCGAGCGTCACTTGCTCGATATCCAGCTCGAGCGCACTGGAAACGCGCCGTTGGATCTTTTAATCACTTTCGAATCCATGCAGAATCGGACGAAAAACCCCATTGATGGATTTATGCAGAAACTTGTTGGATGCTGCGGCAGGTGGCGCTCGCTTCAGCTCCATTTTGATCTTGCAACGCCTCTCCATCAGGCATTCGATGTGCTGGGACCGCTTCCCCTCCTCAGGGAGCTATTCTCGGTGGTTTTTCCCACCTCGTGAAATTGGATTTCTCTAAAGACGCCCCGAATCTCCGCAAGGTCGTCCTCGGCTATCCTGGAGAAACCTTTTATCAGATCCGCGATATCCCCCTACCATGGGCACGACTCTCCATTTATAAAGCCACATATCCAGATGGATCGACGCACTTTAGGAATCTTTCCATGACACGGAATCTCGTCGAGTGTGATCTCGACTTTGACACACAGACCACAGACGCACTCATACAGCACCCTGGAACATTAACCCTCCCGCAGCTGCGTCGCCTCGTCATCACCAGAGATATATTCCTTGACTGTCTCGTCGCGCCTGCTCTTCACGACCTCCAGGTCCACGGCGCAATCGACCACGTCCTCTCCTTCCTTCGCACATCCGGATGCACCTTGACACGCCTGACGCTGTTCGAATGCAACGCGCGCACCGACCCCGAGATCCTCCAAATCCTGCACAACACCCCGTCGCTAACCCACCTCGCTCTCGATTTTCCCGGGCCATCTTCCTCGACGAACGGCCTCATTTCCGCACTCACAATTCGCCCCGGCGGAGCGGACGGCCCCGGCGTCTGCCCCGGCCTCACCTCCCTTTCCTGGGGCGATCGCAACGACACCATGGATGGGTCCGCGTTCGTGGATATGCTGGAGTCGCGGTGGCGCATCTCCGGATCCGAGCCCGCTCATCGCGGGCTTCGTTCTGTCCGTGTCTACCTCAGACGCCTGGAAATGCGGAGCCAGCTTTTGCCGGTGCTTGCCGAGGAGGGATTAGACGTGCTCGTCATCAGTTCTCGCACAGGCCACCCGATGGAGTTGTGGAGGGAGTATTGAGTGCGAATCAAATTTCAGGCGATGGGTCATTATTTAACGTAGCACAACCGTGTCTGGATGAAACACGGCTCGTTTTCATTATCCCAGTCACAACGTCGGCTTAAGCAGAAAAGAGTGAGCGATCGTAGGCCTGTTCATTTCAGAGACTGACCGCACCATGAGTCGGGCGCGACCAGGATCCCACTGCAAGAAAATACGAAAATGCCGACTGCGCAGCCTTTTAGAATAGGGTCTGCAAGTGGAGGGAGATATAGGAGTGAAGAAAATCGACAAAAAAAAAAGCACTGAAGGCGGAGAAGCCCTGGCCCGAGTCGAACGGGCGACTCTACCTATTTACACAGAAATTAGGTTATAGAGTCCAGGTGCGCGTCGCGCGCTACTGAGCCTTTCCACTCGTATCCCATTCTTGTAGATGTACAGTAGGTTCAGAAGCGAGACAAAAAGTCGTTGATTGTTAGCGCTGGGTCGAACGAAAATTCTGCCTATGTGTACGGGTCACCCCAGAAATGGAGTACAGTACAAGTGCGCGCCGCGCACTACTAGACCGCTCTCTAACACCACAAAACCTGGCCAAGTAGCCACATTTATGTAAGATGAACGAGAGGAGATGCGTATGTACCTCCACGAATAACTGCGCCGTGGAAGTAAGCGTGAATGGATGCCTACGATGACCGTGGATCTGTTCATTCCACGGCAGATACGGGGGCTAAAAGCTACCGACAAAAGAGGAAAAACGCACTGCCATTCGACATATGGCCCAGCCCCGAGTCGAACGGGAAATCTGCATCTGCAGTCATTGCAGTAATGATACCGGGCTACTGAGCCTTTCGACGTACATTTATCCCATAGCCGTCTGTTCGATTGTTAGTAATCGGTGGCCAGGAATAAATCCGATGTATTGCGAATTGCGGCGTGTCTCAACAAAGACCGGGTCAGTGGAACGACTACCAAGGGGGGGGGGGGGGGGGGTATGTTAATGTTCAAGTCGAGGGAGATGTACCGAAGAAAACTGACAGAGAAAAATCTTAGACCAACTTGTCACGGCTCACCCCCGAGTCGAACGGAGAATATGCATCAAAGTTCAGGTTGATCCAGATTGAGTGCAGGTGCGCGCCATGCACTACTAAGCCTTGGCCGTACATCCCAATTCTTGAACAAGTGAGGATGTTTAGAATTCGAGAGTGAGGAACCGCCAAAAGGAAACCAGGAAAACAGAGCCACTCTCTGCGCTCCGCACTCCTTCCCAGATATTTGCATTTGATCGCTGCATGAGCAGCTAAATCGTAGGCCTGTTCAGTTAAGACTCGGGTTGACTGCGCCAAGAGTCGTATTCCATACCGGCACGACCGCAACAAAAAATTCGAATTGCCCAGCCTCGAGTCGGGCGGGGCATGCAAGGCGAAGGAAATGTACCGAAGAAAACCGACGGAAAAAAAATCTTAGATCCACTCGTCCGACTCACGGCTCACCCCCGAGTCGAACGGATGAATCTGCATCAATGTTCAGGTTGATCCAGATTTCCAGATTGAGTGCAGGTGCGCGCCATGCACTACTGAGCCTTGCTCTTGTATCCATTCTTGATTAAATGACCCTGCTTACTTAGAATTCAAGAGTGATGTACCTCGTGAGAAACCCGCCGAAACAAAGGCAGGAAAAGAGAGCCAAAGCCATTCTCACCTGCGCGCAGCGTGCTACTCAGCCCTTCCCAATATTTGATCCCTGAATGAGTACTTAAATCGTAAGTAGGCATGGATGCAGCGCTGTTCAATTTACACTCGGATTGATTGATTGATTGCACCAACAAGAGTCGTGGCCACACGACTGCAAGGAGAGATAAAACGCCGGGTCCGACTGCGAACGAAATGATTTACCGAAGAAAAGCGGCAGGAAAAAAAAAAGAAAGAAAGAAGAAAAAAAAGAAAAAAAAACAACAACAGGAAACCAGAAGACGGCCCAGCCCGAGTCGAACGGGAGACTCTGCTACATGTGCCAGTCTATCAAATAATAGAGTGCAGGTGCACACTGCGTGCTACTGAGCATTTCCCCTTGTATCCGATTCCTGAACAAGCGAGGATGTTTAGAATTCGAGAGTAATGTTAGTACCTTGTCAGGACATTTAAATTCTCACCTTTATACGGCTCGGCTCACCGCGCGCTACGCGATATTTGATCCCTGAATGAGTATTGTCTCTTACATGTACCCTTACCCTTACTTAGTGTTCGTTCCGCCACCTCGGTCTGGGCTTCGACGCGGTTTTCAACTTTACGCCGGGTTTACATATCCCCCTCGTCTATATTACTTACTTACTTACTTACTAACAATCAAATGGCACAGACATATGCATCTCGAGACCAGAATTGATTATATGTTTCTCAGTTGCGCCGCAGGATTATCATCATCGTACTTACTAACAACGGCTGGCTCGCCCGACACACCCCCTCCGACGCGGTGCTGCCCCATCGCACGCCCTTGTCTGCCTTTTCTTTTCTTCAACTTGAAGTTTAGTTTTCGATACCTACCCTAGCTTCCGCGGGATCCCGTCTCTCACGTAACTCCTGGCGAGCGGCTTTGTCGGTTCTCGCCCGAGCGGCGGCAGTGGGCAGCGGGCACATCCCGCCCGCATCTAATGCGCCCGATGATGGCCGCTATCAGGTACCCGGCCGATATGATATGCTACAGTACCTCCATTGCATTTGCCACGCATCAGGTGGCGAATCCACGTAACGCGGAAACGACTCGAACAGCGCACCACTGCGAAGCAAAGAAGTTACCCATGGGCCGTGGAACGACCCTTTCCCTTTCCCTTCCCGCCAGTGGCTGGCCGGCCTACTGAACAATCGAACACTGACAGTACGCCGTGAGAGGCTCAGTCGCGCGGCGGCAGGATTACGTCCGGCCCCATCCAATGTCAATGCGGATGCAATTGGTAACACGCCCCGTTCGACTCGGGTGGGCCATCAGCTGTGGTGCTAGAATTAATTGTTTTTTTGTTGTTGTTGAATCATCCATCTGGCCCCGGTGAACCAGAATCCTGTACGTACTCGCGCACCTTGGCAGTAAGTATCTCGTTCTTTCTTTTTACATGTATATGCCGCTACTTGTTGTGTTAGGGCGGTTCAGAGGCGCGCGCCGCGCACGGGCATCTGCATCCAGTTCCCTACAAGTTGGGGGTAGGTGGCAGAGTCTCCCGTTCGATTCGACTCGACTCGGGGCGGGGCCTGGGCATGGAGGGAGGGTTCAGGTGCGTTTTGTTTGTTTGCCTGGGTAGCTACTTAATACCTAGAGGCTAGACTAAACTAGACTTCCCTGTCGCTCGCGCGCCGAGTCAGTGCTGCCCGTGTCTACCTTTCCTTCTTCTTTTCCTTTCTTTTCTTTTTCGCTAAACCTCGGCGTTGCTACGACCCAGCATCGGCAGGCAGGCTGTTATCACTGGCAGCTAATCCCCGGGCCATTGGGGCGGGGAATCCCAGACGCAGGGCTCCTGCCAGTGTACATGTACACTTTGCTTCCATGCGAAACGCTGGCATGGAGACCTAGCTTGGGTGGGCGGTGAGGCGGGATAATAATATGGAGGAGGAGTAGTAGTGTAAGAAGGAAGGGGCCCACCCGTTGATCCGTTGATCCACCTGGGATTCCTACCTCCCACCGTGCCGGTGCCGGTGCCGGCGCACGGAACTATCCACACCCACGCGGCGCGGGTCGCGGTCGGCACTAGTACTTCACCTCGCCTCCTATGTACCGGGCGGAATCACCAGACTGGAGCAATACTGTAGGGATATTCGATTACCCTCCCTGGTCCCTGGGCCCGGCTTGCTTCTGGTTAGGCGGGAATACTAAATGGTACTAAACTGGATGTACGGTTTACGGAGCTGTCCCGCCGACGGTTCCAAGGGACGGCACATCCCGCGCAAAACTGATGCGCCTAGGTACGCGGGGACGTTGATTGGCGGGAAGGTGGCACCTCGGCCCGAGCGCGAGTCCGAGTCGCTAAGTAGCTTGAAGTATCTCCATTGCCTTACTGTAAGCTTGCGTCAGCTGCGACAGACTTGGACTTGGACGGATGGGTGAAGGGTGCAGGTGGGTGGCGAATAGCAGGGCGAGATGAATTGTGTTGCGACAGAGGCAAAAGGCTAACAGGGCACCAGACACCAGAGCACCAGAGGGAGAAAAGAAGTTACATAGCGCTTCCATTGTTCGTTCCAACAGATCAACCAGCATGAAAAAGACTTGGAAAGAACACTCCATTGGGATTCCGGATCCGAAAGATATAACTGGACAGTGAGGATTGGAGCAATCAGACGCCGTAGCCTGTCGGAGCTGAAACGTGGACTAGTACTTTGGAGCTGGTGCGCAGGAGGGATGCATGTTGAACGCATCCCGGAGGACGAGGATGGAAATCCCGCCCCGCCACAGACTTGAAGCGCCGCTGTTGCTTCCGCGCTTTCTCTGCACGCGAGATTTTCTTTCGTTCGCTCAGCCGACAGCGTGGGAGCTGATCCATGCCATGTGTTGGCGTGATCGGCTACGTCCCAACACATGTTCGCAGCATGGCGGTGCCACCCGCCCATCGATCGCCCCAGGATCTGCGCGCAATCGCCTTATAATGTTACACCCGCTCACCAGCCCCCGTTTCCGTCTTGCTTTCTCTTTCATTTCTCCAAAAAGTTGATGTCTACAACCACCACCCCACGAACGCGCTCGACGGAGTCGTCGCCCGACGCCGAGTTCGCGCTGCCGCCGACGACGCACGCGATGACGCACACGGACCGCACGCGCCTAATGCGCTCGATCCGCAAAATCAGCGCCGTCCTCGGCGAGACGCCCGTTGTCGACGTCGACGTCACCGCCTCCCCCAACCTGCTCGCGCCCACCCTCACCGGCAAGCGCAGCTTTTTCTTCCACGCCTCCGCGTCCCTCTCCTCCCTCGCCCTCCCCTTCCACAAATCAGACTCCTCCTCCTCCTCCTCGTCCGCGTCCCCGTCTTCGGAATCCCAGCGGCACCGCGACGCCGACACGACGCCCGGGCACGACCGCCCCGCGCTCTTCGTCCGCCTCCCGGACACATTCGACCCCCTCCCCGCGCCGCTCTCCCCGGGCTTCAGCCCCACCCTCCTCTCCCCGGACTCCCCCTGCTCCCCTTCCGCTTCCGCTTCCGCGCCCTTCTCCCCGCTGTCCCCCGTGGCATACACGCCGGAACACACCCGCCGCCTCCGCAGCGCCAAGATCGCGCGCACGCTCGGCGAGCAGGTGCCCCCCGCGCTTATCCTCTCGTCGCCTGCCCCGTCCCCTGCAGCGGGGGTGGTGAAGAGGCGCCGGCGCGCAAGCACCCTCGTGATCCCCGAGTCGGCGCTGGAGCAGCAGGTGTTCTTCGCGGCGGCGGGGGTGCGGGGGATGGGGCTGGCGCGGACGGCGTCGCTCGTGGGGGTGCGCCCGGCTGTGGATCCCACGCTCACAGCGGAGGCGGAGGCCCAACCAGACGCAGACATGCAAACACTAACATCCCCCCTCGGCGAAGTCCACGTGCACCCCATCCCCATCTCCATCTCCATGGACCCCGACACCACGCTCGTCGCGCCGGGCGAGTGGCTCCGCACCTCTGCATCGCGGTCTGGCTCCCGTTCTGCATCGCGTGCGGGATCCCCCGCCCCGGGGACGTCGAATCTAGAGGTAGGGTGGGAGGCGGGGGGAGATGCGTCCCACTCGCGTGCTTCCTCCCCCTCCCCCCGCCCCCCCTCCCCCTCGCCCCCATCGACTTCGAATCTCGGGGTAGATTCCGAGGCATGGGCCTCCCCCCCGCCGAGCTACGCCGAGTCGCACGCGCACGGGCCCGCGCCCTTCCTTCCCATCTCCACATCCTCCTCCTCTCAATCGCGCACGTATACGATCCCACCGCCAAACGGCGCCGAACGCACCCGCGAAAGGGAAGACGCCTGGTCCGGCGAGTGGCGCACCGCCTCCCCACGCGGCGAAACGGTCGTGGGCATGCAGATGCAGGACGTCGTAAGAGGGTTAAGGGGGTTGCGGGTTAAGGGGTAGGCGTCGCCCCCGTCGTAGGAGGGGAGAACGGCGGAAGGGAAGGGAGGAATGAATTCACTTATACGCTCACTCATTTACACGCTCACTCCTCTGTAACCTACGCACTAGAGATAATTCCTCGCTGTCACTATCGTTTACGCTGCACATGCATATATATACAATAATATCCACGATCCGTCTGTCCGTCCTTCGTCGCCGCCCTGCGCGGGTGTATACTGTAAACGCGACTTCATTCGCCGCTGCGGAAGCTGAAGGGAACGAACGAACGCACGCACGAACGAACGAACACAAACAAAAAGTACATGCTACAAGTTTTATGGCCCAGGCCCGAGTCGAGCGGGTGACTCTGCCTATGCCTACACGAAATCACGTTATAGAGTGCAGGTGCGCCGCGCGCTACTGAGCCATGCCGGTTATTTCTAGTTCTTCAGTAAGTGGCAAGGTTGAATTTGAGAGTGAGGAACTGAGTGAGGAACCGCAAAGGAGAAGCAGGGAAACCGGATGCTACTCACCCATTATTCAATCTCTTGATGAGTTGTTAAATCATAGAGCTGTTCAGTTCGGACTCGGATTGCCGGCACCAAAAGTCGTATCTCATACCGTGGTCCGTGACAACCGCAAGAAAAAATGAAATGCCAACTGCGAGGGAATGGTCCAGTTTTGAGTCGAACGGGTTGCAAGTCGAGGGAAATGTACGGAAGAAAAAAAGGACATGCTCCAGAAATTTAAGGCCCAGGCCCGAGTCGAACGGGTGACTCCGCATCAATGTTTAGGTCGACTCAGATTGTGCAGGTGCGCGCCGCGCGCCACTGAGCATTTCTTCTTGTATTCAATTCTTGAATAAATGGTATGGAATAAATGGTAGTGTTTAGAATTCGAGAGTGAGTAACCACGCAAAGAAAAGTAGGGAAAAAGAGCTGTCTTCGGTGTCACTGAACACGGCTCGTGTGCGCCGCACGCTACTCGATATTTCATCCCGGAATGAGCAGTTAAATCGTAAGCATGATCACTTCAAAGAATGATTGACTGCACCGCACCAAGAGTCGTGTTTCATACCGGCATAACCGCAAGAAAAAATTGCGTAAATATAGGATTGAAGAAAACCGGCAGAAAAAAAGAATCACAAACAAGTCGAAAACAGCCCAGGCCCGAGTCGAACGGGTGAGCCTGCCTACATGTCCACAATGCACATCCAATAATAGAGTGCAGGTGCGCGCCGCGCGCTACTGTGCCTTGCTCTTACATAGATCCAATTCTTGAACAAGTGACAATGCTTAGAAGGTCATTCAAAGTGTACTCAATTTCAAAAGATTTCCGCGGAGGGGAAGACACCCCACAAAAAAAGTTGGTATTTGTTCCGCATGGCCCAGTCTCGAGTCGAACGGGTGACTCTGCCCACATTTATAACTGGAGAGCCCTAATATAGAGTGCAGGTGCGCACCGGGCGCCACTAAGCCTTCCTTATTGTATCCAATTCTTGAATAAATGACAGTGTTTAGAATTCGAGAGTCGCGAGGAACCACCCAAAGAAAGTAGGAAAACCCGATATTTGATCCCTGCCAGTGGATGAATATTAGAATCATAGCATGGTGTTCAGTTCGGATTCGGATTGACTGCACCAAGAGCCGTATTTCAGACCGGCACGAGCACAATAAAAAAATGAAGTTAGAAAATACCATGGCCCAGCCCCGAGTCGAACAGGTGAATCTGCCTACTTTTGCAATTTCAATCCAGTACTGAGTGCAGATGCACACCATATGCTACTGAGCCTTGCCTTTACATCCTAATTCTTGCATAAATGATAACTGTAATCAATCTCAAAAGATTTTCGCAGAACCAACAAAAAAAACTTGTTATTTGTTCTCCAAGGCCCAGCCCTGAGTCAAATGGGTGAATCTGCATGAACACTCAGGTCGATTCACATTGTGCAGGTGCGCGCCGCGCGCTACTTAGCTTTCCCTCTAATATTCAATTCTTGAATAAGTAACAGTGTTTAGATTGAGCGAGAGATGTGTACTGAATACATGACTTTGTTCAGAATTCGAGGGTGATGTATCTGCACGATTCGGAAGAACTCCGCCACGGAAAGTAGACGGGCCCGTGAGTCGAGGGAGATCTAGGATTGAACAAAATCGACAGAAAAAAAAAAACCCCACAAACGAGAAACAGCCCAGGCCCGAGTCGAACGGGTGACTCTGCTCACATTTATTATTGGAAATCTTTGATAGAGCGCAGGTGGGCGCCGCACGCTACTGGGCCTTTCTCCTTGTATCCAATTCTTGGATGAGTGAGGATGTTTAGATTGAGGGAGAGGAGATGTGTACTGCCAGTGCCGTGAAAGCGGGAATACATGACATTCGAGGGTGATGTATCTTCGCGATTCGGAAGAACTCCGTCACGGAAAATAGAAGGCCGTGAGTCGAGGGAGATATAATGAATTCGAAGAAAACCGACAGAAATAAAAAACCCTGAGACGGAAAAACGGCCCAGGCCCGAATCGAACGGGTGAATCTGCATCAAGGTTCAGCTCGAACAAGATTGTGAAGGTGCGCGCCGCACGCTACTGGGCCATTTCCTTGCATGCATTGAATAAATAAGTGAGGATGTTTAGATTGAGCATGCAAGATGAGATATGAACTTTCACGAATAACTCCCCGACGGATAAGACTCTGGATAAAATTAAACCCAGTGTGGTCCATCTCGGAACGCTAAATGGACGGGAGCCTGCAATTGCAAGTCTACTATGTGGGTACTGTATGAGGAAAGAAGAGGAAGAAAATTGACAGAGGCCCGTGGAAGCGGGAATACATGACTGATGTATCTTCACGATTCGGAAGAACTCCGTCACGGTGAATAGACGGAGCGTGCAAATCGAGGGAGATATAATGAATTCGAAGAAAACCGAGAGAAAAAAGAATGGAGAATACGGAACAGCCCAGTCCCGGGTCGAACGGGTGACTCTGCTTACACATTTGCAGGTCATCAAGTAATAGGATGCAGGTGCACACCGCGCGCTACTAAGCCTTCTCCCTTATTTTCAAATTTTTAATAAGTGACGATGTTTAGAATTCGAGAGTGATGAACTGCAAAAGAGAGCAGGGAAACGACGCGCTACTCACTCCTTCCCGGATGTTTAATTCAGAGAATGATTGGGTATGCCAACAGCCGTAATAATCTTCTCATAATGGCACGACCGCAAGATACAAATTCGAATCACTAGCCTCGAGTCGAACGGGTTGCACATCAAGGGAGATGCACCTGCGATGCAGAAACAAAAATCAGAATGTGCTAGCCCATGGAGCCTTTCCCCTTGCTTTCAATCCTTGAGTAATTGACAATGTTTAGAATGAGATGCATTCCCTCAAGAACTCTGCCACGAAAAATGGACGGCCGTAAGTCAAGGGAGATATACCGAAGAAACTGGGCAGAAAAAACGATGGAGATTGCAGAACATGGCCCAGCCCCGAGTCGAACGGGTGATTCTGCATCAACGTTCAGGTCGATCCACATTGTGCAGGTACGCGCCGGGCACTACTGAGCCTTGCCCTTTAAAAACAATTCTCGAGTAAGTGACAATGTTTAGATCGAGATGCGTATATCCATGACCGCCTGGGCCCGCAAGTCGAGGGAGATATAGGATTGAAGAAATCGGCAGAAAAAAGGATCGAGATCGAGAAACAGCTCAGTCCCGAGTCGAACGGGTGAATCTGGCTACATTGCAGGTCAATCCAGTACTGAGCGTAGATGCGCGCCGTGCGCTACTGAACCTTCCCCCTTGTATTCAATTTCTGAATAAGTGACTCTGCTAAGAATTTGAGGTTCGATGTACCTCGCGAGGAAGCGCGAAAGAAAATCAGGGAAACCTTCCGCTATTCACCCCGATATTTGATTCATGAATGAGTTGTTACATGAATTCCGGGTCGAACGAGTGTCTGTTACACACATACAGTCTCAGTGAAATGAACATATATAGGATACAGAGGTGCGCCGCGCGCTACTAAGCATTGCCCTTGCATCCAATTCTTATCAGAATAAGTGATAGTGTTTAGAGGGAGCAGGAGGAGATGCGTACCCTCGATCAAGTCCTGCACGCCGAATAGACGGGAGCGTGCAAGTCCGAGTCTAGGTAGATATATCTAAGAGACTGGAGTGAGGGAGTGTATCAACTTGGTGCAGCCGAAAGTCGGAATGGCATGCTATAATTTCAGTGCGGTGAGTAAACACACCAGCTTACTAGGCAGATGTATGTACTGTACCGGAGGCATTCAGAAGAAACGAGACAAAAAGTTTTTTTACGCGGTCTATTGACTTCATATGGCCCAGCCCCGAGTCGAACGGGTAAATCTGCTTACACATTTAGAAACACCGAGTAATAGATTGCAGGTGCGCGCCGGGCGCTACTAAGCCGCTCCCTAGTACTCTAAAACCTGACCCAGTCGCGACATTTAGATTGAGCGAGAGGAGATGGGCATGCGTACCTCTATGAATAAAGCACTCTGCTGTGGAAGCAGTAGATAGACAATTTATTAAGTGATTCTGGACTCTGGAGTGGATGCGGGGACTACATGTAAATGCTATCGCAGAAGACCTACGAGGACTCTGGCGAGGAGAGAGATAGTGGGAGGTGGATATGGGGTTGAAGAAAACCGACAGAAAAAATTTTGGACCTACCATAAGATGGCCCAGTCCCGAGTCGAACGGGACACTCTGCTTACAACTCGCAGAGAAAAGAACAAGTACAGATGCGCACCACGCACCACTGAGCCTTGCTCTTACATCGTATTTTTTGAATAAATAAGTGAGGATGGTTAGAGCGAACGAGAGGAGATGCGTACTGCCAGTGCCGTGGAAGCACATTCGAGAGCGATGTATCTGCACGATTCGGAAGCACTCCGTCATAAATAGACGGCCGTGAGTCGAGGGAGATACAGATTTGAAGTAAACCGACAGAAAAAACATTAAAGAACAAGACAATGGCCCAGGCCCGAGTCGAACAGGTGAATCTGTCTACCTTTACCAAGAAAAGAAGGGGATAGAGTGCAGATGCGCGCTGCGCACTACTAAGCCTTCCTTATTGTATCCAATTCTTGAATAAATGACAGTGTTTAGAATTCGAGAGTCGCGAGGAACCACCCAAAGAAAGTAGGAAAACCCGATATTTGATCCCTGCCAGTGGATGAATATTAGAATCATAGCATGGTGTTCAGGTTCAGACTCGGATTGACTGCACCGCACCAAAAGATCTCATACCGACACGACCGCAAGAAAAAGTGAAGGGAATCTGGAAGAGATCATGGCCCAGCCCCGAGTCGAACGGGAGACTCTGCCTACATGTACGAGGCAATCTACTATAGAGTTCAGATGCGCGCCGGGCACGACTGAGCCTTGCCCCTTGTATTCAATTCTTGAATAACTTCAAGTCATAGTGGTTAGAATTTAAAAGTGATGTACCTAGTGAGGAACCGCGAAAGAAGGCAGGAAAAAGAGCCATTCTCACCTGCGTGCCGCACGCTACTCACTCCTTCCCCGATATTTTATTTCTGAATCAATATTTGAATCGTAGTAGGCATGATCATTCAAAATAGAAAAGGAATTACGAGTGCTGAATGGCTGTACCGAGGAAAACCGACAGAAAAAAAAAGGAATACATCTTCCGATGTCATGGCTGAGCCCCGAGTCGAACGGAAGGCTCTGCTTACAACTTCCAGTGCAGGTGCGCACCGCGCACTACTGAGTCTTTCCCTTTATATCTAGTTCTTGAATAAGTGACAATGCTTGGAACTTGAGAGTGATGTATCTTCACGATTCGGAAGAACTCCGCCACGGAAAATAGACGGGCCCGTGAGTCGAGGGAGATCTAGGATTGACCAAAATCGACAGGAGACAAAAAATTCCTTACAAACGAGAAACGGCCCAGTCCCGAGTCGAACGGGGGACTCTGCTTACACATTGAGAAAATACCAAGTAATAGAGTGCAGATACGCGCCGCGCGCTACTGTGCCTTTCCCTTTATTGCTATGGTGCCGTGCACTTAGTCACCACCAAAGTTGGACTAGTCCCAAATTTGGCCCAAGAAATTTTTATTTTTTACAAGGCAATATATGCTGCTCAAGGGAAATTTGAACCATTTCTGACCAACTAGAACTGCTGTAGACAGTTGAACACTTGACTACCTTGTCTCATTTGACCACATTCACGACCAAATCCAACTTAGCTTCAAATTTTGGTTGTTGAAGTGTCTGCCAAGTTTCATGTATTAACCTCTTCTCAAAGCACAGTTTTAATCATAAAAAGGCCAGAGAATGAATCATACAAGATTAAATGACCTTTTGGGGGGCCTAACATTGCTATTTTGTGCATAGTCCCAAATTGGTTGGTCAACAATTTTATAACTCCCTCAGTTTGGAAGTTATGGAAAATCTGTCTTGGCAAAAGATTCCTCTCATTGAAAGGAGCACTTTTGCAAAAGGGATAAGAAAAATCTCTTTTTCTGAGTGACTAGTAACCCTTGTCAGAAAGTTGTGGTGACTAAGTGAACGGCACCATAGTTCTTGGCTACGTAGCGGCTTTTGGAATTTGAGAGTGAGAGGTTCGATGTACCTTGTGAGGAAGCACGGAGAAAAGCAGGAAAACCTCGCGCCACTCGCCACGATATTTGATTCCTGAGTAGTTAAATCCTAAACATGGTATTCAGTTCAGATTCGGAGTCACTGCGCTGAGAGTCGTAATATCCTACACTGGCACGACCGCAAGAAAAAGTGAAGGGAATCTAGAAGAGATCATGGCCCAGTCCCGAGTCGAACAGGTGACTCTGCCTACATTTACGAATCCGATTATAGAGTGCAGGTGCGCGCCACACACTACTGAGCCATGCTCTTACACCCCAATTCTGGAATAAATGGTATTGTTCAGAATGCAGCCTTGAGTCAAGCGGGGCCTCGCAAGTCTAGGTAGCATTGAAAATTGACAGAATTTTTTTTTTGGGATTATTATAACTAATGGCCCAGGCCCGAGTCGAACGGGTGACTCTGCCTACATGTGTGGGTCGATCCATTACTGAGTGCAGATGCGCGCCGCGCGCTACTGAGCCTTCCCTCTTGTATCCAATTCTTGAATAAGTGACGATGTTTAGACCGAGGAACCGCAAAGGAGAAGCAGGGAAACCGGATGCTACTCACCCATTATTCAATCTCTTGATGAGTTGTTAAATCATAGAGCTGTTCAGTTCGGACTCGGATTGCCTGCACCAAGAGATCTCATACCGGCACAACCGCAAGAAAAAAGAATGAACCGCGGACTACGCACAAATTTCCCCTTGAGTCTAGGTAAATATATAATTTGGCATTGAACAAAATTGACAGAAAAAAAAATCCTCACAAACGAGAAATTTAACGGCCCAGGCCCCAGTCCCGAGTCGAACGGGGGAATCTGTATCAATGTTCAGGTCGATCAAACCAGATTGCGCAGGTGCGCACTGCGCGCTACTGAGCCTTGCCCATTTCTCTTAGTTCTTGAATAAGAGACAATGCTTAGAGGGTGATTCAATTTCAAAAGATTTTGCGGAGGGGAACCCGGAAGATGCCCCACAAAAAAAGTCATTATTTGTTCCGCATGGCCCAGTCCCGAGTCGAACGGGGGACCCTGCCAATATTTGTTACTGGAAATTCTTAATAGAGTGCAGGTGCACGCCAGGCGCTACTGAGCCTTCCTCCTGGTATCCGATTCCCGAATAAATGATAGTGTTTAGAACTTTTCGAGAGGAGATGTGTACCCTCCTGAATAAAGTACTCCGCCGTGGAAGCATTTAGTTAATTCTACAGTGGATGCGGGGAATAAATGCTATTGCAGAAGACCAACAAGAAAACAGATACGATGAGGTGGGTATGGGATTGAAGAAAACCGACAGAAAAAGATTTGGAGTTACCGGTGGATGGCCCAGCCCCGAGTCGAACAGGTGAATCTGCATCAAGGTTCAGCTCGAACAAGATTGTGCAGGTGCGTGCCAGGCGCTACTGAGTCCTTACTCTTGTATTCAATTCTCGAATATGTCGGAAATTTGATCCTTCCCTTATAAGATGATCGGCTTACACGGCCTTGTGATGCCATCATAAGATGCCGACACCCCTCACAAAACCCTTGTGAGGTGGCACAAATCTTGGAAGGCCTTGCTGGGCCCTGTAAGGCATCCACACTAGAGGTGGGAAGAGCAATTATGGGGTTATTATGAAAAATCCTGGAATCTTGGCCATTATCGGTCCTCTTGGACCGCCTTATAAGATCAAATCCTCTTACGGCCTTATAAGACCTTATAGCCCCTTATAGCGAATATTACAAATTTCCGACATAAATAAGTGAGGATGGTTAGAGCGAACGAGAGGAGATGCCAGTGTGTACTGCCGTGGAAGCGGGGATACATGACTGATGTATCTGCACGGTTCGGAATAACTTCACGGAAAATCGACGGGCCCGTAGTCGAGGGAGATATAATGAATTCGAAGAAAAGCGACAGAAAAAAGAATGGAGAATACGGAACGGCCCAGCCCCGAGTCGAACGGGAGAATCTGCTTGCTTTGGGAGACACTAAGCCATAGGATGCAGGTGCACGCCGGGTGCTACTGAGCCTTCCTTACTGTATCCTAATTCTTGAATAAGTGAGGAATGTTAGAGCAAGAGGAGATGTGCATTGTGTACTGCCGTGGAAGCGGGGATACATGACTCTGTTCAGAATTCGAGGGTGATGTATCTGCACGATTCAAAATAACTCCGTCACGGAAAATCGACGGGCCCGTATGTCGAGGGGGATCTAGATTTCAAGAAGACCGACAGAAAAAACACTAAAGAACAAGACAACGGCCCAGCCCCGAGTCGAACGGGTGACTCTGCCCACGTAACGACGTTTACTCGAAGATAGTTATAGAGTGCTGGCAAGGTTCGGTTCGGTTCAGGTTCGGGGGCCTTTTCCCCGAACGCAGAACCTGAACCTCACGTTTGGTTCATCAAATTGGTGAACCTTGAACCCGAACCTGCGTTCAGGACCTTCAGGTTCGGTTCAGGTTCGAATTCGAACCGCGTTCGAAACCTCCAGAATTTCTCACTCACAAGTGAGTCATATTTTCGGCAGAACAACATGGAAATTCGTTTATACTGACTGTATGACCTCATTTTTCATCAAATATTCGAACATGTATCGAAAGTTGTCCTTGATGTGCTTGAAGTTTTTGACAAAGTTCAAGTTTCAGTTGAGTACACGGTTGAGTCGGATCAACGATATCTGATCCCATTCCGTGACCAGGATAACCCTTCTGCTTCTCCAATTTCTTGTAGAATCTTGCTTTTTCTATATACTGTAGCCATAGTCAATCCTGAATAAAATTACTAGAGGGATAAAAGCGACCCCTCATCGTTTTCAACGGGGTCCAGACTTCGCAACAGTAAGTGAGGCTTTAATGGTGAGCTATGACATAGAATCCATTGGCTCTTGCGCGGTTATGAGGCATATGTTCTCCCCCAAATATTATTTGCTCCAGATATCACAAATGCATGTTTTTCATTGGCACTTGATTACAGTAACAGTCCAGCATGCAATTAGCTGTCAATAACCACTTGCTCTTCATCCATCCCTCTCTCTAGGGGTTTCTCTGCGTGACTTTGCAGGACCTGACTGTGTGATTGACAGCTATGGCCGACTGATGGCAAAGACGATTGCAAGGTTCAAGTTGACCCTATAACTTCCAGTGATCTCCCTAAGGCCTAAGGCCTTACCTATTTCCTAAGGCCTAAGGCCTTAGCTAAGGCCTTAGGTTAAGCCTTAGACCAGCGCGGAGATTTTGTATTTTTTAGTTAAGGCCTTAGACAGTCACGTGAAGGTGCCTGTGCTCGGCAATCTTTTCTTCACAAAGCCGTGATCGGGTTCAGGTGTGCCGGCCGCGCAAATGGCAGCCGATGACTGGCAGTGGCTGCTTGGAACAGGTGTGCCGCTAGAGTGAAGCACGAATATACATTCGCGAATATGAATATTCATCAAAGTTGGAGAAGTGATATTCGCATTCGTACAAGTATTGATGGCGAATATTCGTTGATTAGTAAGCAGTATTCGCGAATATTCGTGAGTGGCAACTATCCACATTCAGCGAGTTTGAATACTCATTAGTTGTGAGTTATTCATGAATACCATCCATATAGAGTTCAATTTCAGCTACTGAACTCCGAGCTGTCGTCTTCAACAACAAACTCCCTGTCGGAGTCCCTGATCTGAGGTTGCTCTACTGTACTATTCTGACGAAATGTTCATGCCATGTCACCTGTCACCACAGGTGTTCACTCGACTTGGTGTTCATCACCCAAAATAACCATAAATAGATGGCCGGCAAGTGCCGGCCAACATCTTTTGACATTTTTTACCCCTATTTCAGCCCAAAAACTAGAATGATGCCGTTACATGCACTAAATTTGTTCAGTTTACCACCCTCTGTCACCCGTCACTTGAACATTTGATTAAAATACTACAGTATTCCATGGTGATTAACCGAGAATTACCCGACGAATATTCGCGAATATCAACTTCTCCAAAACCTGATATTCACATTCACACGAATAGCACTGCCACCTCAATTCACGAATACGAATATTCGCAATTTGCGAATGGCTTGGCACGAATATTCGTGATATTCGATACTCGTGCTGCACTCTATGTGCCGCACACAGGACTTGCAAGAAGAGGAAGTGTACATGCATGTGATTCCGGCTGGATGAGGAGGACGACATGCTCGGCGATGCTGGAGAGATTGAAATTGATGGTGATGAAGTGTGGGTAGCATGGATTTTGCGTATATTTCTCAGTTACAGCCTGCTAACATTATTTCCTTTTTTGGTCCTAAGGCCTGGGGTAAGGCCTTAACTCACCGGAGGGTCTTCATTTAAGGCCTTAGGGAGGTCACTGATAACTTCACCCTCAACTTTGAGCTTCATCAATCTCCAAACTAGACATAAAAGTTGTCCAAAACTTCATACAGACAGACGAAACTACCCACAAACTACAGGTACAGAGCTCGACAGACGTGAAACTAGAATATTTGATGAAGAATGAGTTTATATGAACCGAACCTCCCGTTTAGGTTCAGCAATTTGGTGAACCTGAACCTGAACCTGGTGTTTCGGTTCAGGTTCGGTTCAGGTTCGAACCGATTTCTGAACCGGACCTTGCCAGCACTAGTGCAGATGCACGCCGCGTGCTACTGAGCCTTGCTCTGGTCTTCAATTCTCGAATAAGTGAGGATGTTTGGAACTCGAGAGTAATGTATCTTCACGATTCGGAAGACCTCCGTCACGGTAAATAGACAGCCGTGAGTAGACGGAGTTATAGGGAAGAAACTGAGAGAAAAAAATTGAACGCGTTGTTGCATGGCTTAGCCCCGAGTCGAACGGGGGAATCTGCATAAAACTTCGGATTCAGTAACCATATTAGAATTGTTTAAACAATGAGCGTCTCAACGTGAAACCGTGTTGAAGTATTGTTCTGATCAACAACAGGACTGACTGCCCAACACGAGAGGCTGTCAGAAAAGTGTGAGCCAACTGCCTTTGAACACTGGTTTAAACGGGGTGTTTGAACGCTGTTGAACTGGAATGGAACCCTGTTGAAATAATCAGTGTTTGAACTGCCACGGAAATTCACTAAAAATGCGTCCCACTGGGATCAAACCAAGGACCATCTATACCCCATATAGTCACCGACGCTACTTCCAACTGCACCATTCTGAACATTAAAAGAAGTGAAGATCTTGTGTACAACCCGTGACATCTCGCCGCGGTAGAACTAAAAGAATGTGAAATGTAAAGTTGTATGGAAGATGGGTACCTTAGTCAAGCGTTCAATCAAAACACAGGCCTAGTATAAAACAATTCAAGGACTTCATGCACATATTTAGCAACCAAAGCAATATTCCTGTGTACTATCTACGAGGAGTCGAAATTGGAGAGTTCCGCCATGCGGTTTTCAAGGTCTGGAGAATTTGAGCATAGTTGACCGAGGAATTTAGATAGTAGTTCAACCAGCTTGCCGAGTGACTTGCAGATGATTAAAGCATGCTCCGGGGGTTCAATCTCAGTCTTACAGAGCCTGCAAAACCATTCAAGCCGAGGTACGAGTTGATATGCATGGTCAACATAACACAGAATTTCCACAGCTCACTGGTGAGTCAACAGCAAGCTTGAGGTCAGTGCCTCACAATGTGTCTGTGTCTTTTGTCGTGCAGATGCACACTGCGCACCACTGAGCCTTGCCTTTACATCTTTAAAATTCGTGAATAAGTGAGGATGTTTAGAGTGAACAAGAGGAGATGCGTACCGTCATGAATAACGTGCTACTGAGCCTTCCAAATACATATTCTGATCTCGAGATGTCTCTAACCGATTGTCAGGCGGCGGGGGATGAATTCAACGGATTGCACATTGCGAGCCTCATCAAGGACCGAGTTGGTGGAACGAAAACTGGCAGTGGTTATGTTAATGTTAATGGTGGACTCAGCGAATACACACGCGAGCCTGCAAGTCTAGGTAGACATAGACAAAAAACACTTTATCCTATCCCTCCATGGCCCAGCCCCGATGAGACGGGGGCTCTCGAAGTACAGCGGGAAAATATGCTATCTAGCCGCTAAAATGCAAATGGACAAATGAACTATCCACTATACACTAACAACCAAATCACACTACAACCAATCACTCCTCTTGTATTGAGAGCTTTGAGTCGGGTAGTTCGGGGTTTGAATCAACGGTTTGTTGACCCTATAGCTAGTCTGTACTCGTAGGGGTACTTGCTAAGATCGCTACTCAATTAAAGTATCTTATTTGAGTAAGGTTCTTGGATATTGTCTGGGTAGTTCTGGTCTTATTTCAAGACTAATGCGGTACAATGTACAATGTTTATAGAGTTTAATGACACAGGGTCGGGTTTGGGTGTCTAATAGACGGGTTTGTGGTTATACACCAAGGTTTTTGAATGGCTTTCGGCCTTAAAAGAGCTTTCGGCTCAGTACAGATGTTCGGCTTTCGGCCTTAAGAGAGCTTTCGACTCAATATGATTCAACGAGACTGGTTCTGACGGCTTTCGGCCTTAAAAGAGCTTTCGGCTCAGTACTGATGTCGGCTTTCGGCCTTATTCAAAGGGTTTTCAACCCAGTTCTCGAGGTTTCTTATATTTTTAAGGTCTGATCCAATTCCAAATCTATTTCTGGTGCTAGGTGTCTGTGGGCTAGGCCCGAGCTAATCAAATCTAGTGGAACAAACAAGGACAACCAACTCTGGTGCCTGCCTCCATGAGATATGCGCTCCTGTTCCTGCCCTTTCTGCCCCTTATTTATACTACTCTCAACCTGCTTACACTACTTGGTTTACGCTACTTGCTCTCTAATATGACTCGTACGGCCTCCTGCCTCCGATGGCGTCCCTCGTTCTTGATTGGCCAGTAAAGGTGTTGGTTTGATCCATCAAGGAGCTCTTCTTGGCAACTGATGCCTTGCTCGAGTAAGGTCTTCTTCGTCTGTGGCTCTATGTCCCGAGCCCGGAAGGGTCTTCTTTGTCTAGCCTGCCATCGTAGCTTCAATACGGTACCCCATAGTCATATGTTAGCTCAACCCGTCTATCCATGGTTTGATTAGGAACCTAGGATGCCTTATCCGATTAAGGATTATCATGATGTCTGCAATGATGCGGGTTGCCTGGGCCGGTAAAGCCAGTGGCTATTCTTGGACACTGTCCATCTTGGCGGTACAACCTCCTTTGGGATGCCTGCCCCATCACGTGATCAAATGCGCTCTTGTCTTGTGTCAAACAAGGACAACTTTAGTCTAGTCAATCAATTATGAAGGACATTGGTTCGCCTTTGTGCAATAATGATAATTTCCTTCCCATCTCCTTGGTAAGTGTCCCAGCAAGCAGCCTTAAGCTTTATATAACTTAGTTTCTCTGCCATGGTAGTCTAGTTCCTTACTCGAGTAAGACATATATTGGCCCCATTTGTGGAGGTACCGCTATAGATCCTCCCGGTTCATTCCCTAGTGCTATTAGACTTGTTAGGCTACTCGTTCGGAGCTCCCGAAAGCCTCTTGGTATGTAGCACACATGCTTGACACCTGGAAATATGCAAAATGCACAAATTCAGGTGTACTTGTTTACACGGCTTATCACCGAGTCGACCGGGAACTCTGCCTACATGTATGGAGAAATCCAATTATAGAGTGCAGGTGTGCGCCACGCGCCACCGAGCCTTTCCCTTATCTCCAATTCTGAATAGGTGAGGATGTTTAGATTGAGATGTGTACCTCCACGACCACCCGGGCCTGTCAGTCAAGGGATATAAGATTGAAGAAAGACTCTGCCACGGTCAATGGACGGGGAGCGTGTGAGTCCGAATCTAGGTAGATATATCCGAAAGACTGGAGTGAGGGAGTATATCAACTTGATGCAGCCGAAAGTCGGGATGACATGCTATAATTTCAGTGTGGTGAGTAAACACGCCGGCTTACTAGGTAGATGTATGTATTGTACAGGAGGCATTCAGAAGAAACGAGACAAAAAGGCTTTGCATGCTTTACCACTCTTTTCTGCTTACTCAACAGGTCATCATGAATAGGAAGCAGATGCACGTCGGGCGCTACTGAGCCTTTCCTTTTATTTCTAGTTCCCGAAGAAGCGAGGATGATTGGGTCATTCAATTTCAAAAGATTTTGCGGAGGGGAAGACAGAGGCACAATAAAAAAAAGTCATTATTTGTTCCGCATGGCCCAGCCCCGAGTCGAACGGGTGACTCTGCCTACATGTTCGGAGAAATCCAATTATAGAGTGCAGGTGCGCACCGCGCGCTACTGATCCTCTCTCCTCAGATCGAATTTTTGAATAAGTGAGGATGTTGAGATGAGCGAGAGGAGATGCCAGTGTGTACTGCCATGGAAGCAGGAATACATGACTGATGTATCTTCACGATTCGGAATAACTCCGTCACGGTGAATAGAATCAGCAGAAAAAAGGATGGAGGTCGAGAAATGGTCCAGCCCCGAGTCGAACAGGAGACTCTGCCTACATCGCAGATCTAGCACTGAGTGCAGGTGCACGCCACATGCTACCGGACCTTTCCCTTTATATCTAGTTCTTTAATAAGTGACAGTGTTTAGATTGAGATGTGCACCTTCACTATTCACTCCACCACGATAAATAGACGGCCGTAAGTCGAGGAAGATGTACCGAAGAAACCCGGCAGAAAAATGGATGGAGAACGAGAAACGGCCCGGTCCCGAGTTGAACAGGAGACTCTGCCCACATTTACCGAGGAAACACAGTTATAGAGTGCAGATGTGCACCGCACGCCACTGAGCCTTGCCCCTGATATCTAGTTCCTTAATAAGTGACAATGTTGAATTCGAGAGCCATGAGGAACCACGCAAAGAAAAGCAGGAAAAACCGTGCGCTGCTCACCCTGATATCTGGTCCCTGAATGAGTAGTTAAATCGTCAAAATGGTGTTCAGTTCGGACTCGGATTAAGTGCGCCAGGAGCCGGAATAATCGCATACCTGCATGACCGCAAGAAAAAATGAAACACCAACTCGGCGAGGGTCCGAGGGAATTGTCCAGCCTCGAGTCGAACGGGGCCTGCAAGTCGACTAGCCTAGTGGTAGCTAGTAGTAACTGTGAGGCTCTCCCGCCTAAATATACCCACCCACGTGTCATTGCACAGCATTGCACGGGATGCGCGCCGCTGCCGCCGCTCGGAACATACATAACTTTAAACTGATGTGATAGGTGTTGCTTGCTGCATAACACCAGCACTATGGCGGTCAAAGTGCACTTTAAATATTCCGCTACACTTTTTGGGGAATTTGACTTTTCCGCTACTTTTATTACGAAAATGATCACTTTCCGCTACTATTTGTGACTCACATCGGACCAAAAGAGTGTAGCGGAAATCTTACATATTTGCTACTTTCATTTGACGGGTTTGTGATCTCGCTACTAATGTTGTGACTCAGTCCATTCCCGCTACTTCCTTTTGTGAGTGGTTTATCCCGCTACTTTTTTCCTCAAAAAAATAAAAACCCTCCGTTCTTTTATATAATGTACAATATACCTACGGCATAGTCTAAAACACGCTAGGAAGGTATGTACGACAGGAACGAATGAGACATCATGGCCGTGCTCAGAGGCACTATTTAGAATTCGAGAGTGATATACCTCGTCATCTAAAGAGAGCAAGAAAACCGGATGTTACTCACCCCGACCCCGATATTTGATCCCTGAATGAGCTGTTAAATAATAGGCCTGTTCAGTTCAGACCCGGCCGCCCAGGAATCCGACACCACCACAAGAAAAATGAAACGCCAACGGCGAGGGAATTGCTCAGTTTTGAGTCGGACGGGGTGCAAGTCGAAGAAGATATAGAATGGAAGAAAACCGACAGAAAAAGAAAAATCCTCACGAACGAGAAACGGCCCAGCCCCGAGTCGAACAGGTGACTCTGCCTATACCTACATGAAATCACATTATATAGAGTGCAGGTGCACGCCGCGCACTACTGGGCCTTCCTTATTGTATTGAATTCTTCAATAAGTGAGGAATGTTAGAGCAAGATGTGCATTGTGTACTGCCGTGGAACTGGGGATACATGACTCTGTTCAGAATTCGAGGGTGATGTATCTGCACAATTCAGAATTACTCCGTCACGGAAAATCGACGCGCCCGTATGTCGAGGGAGATCTAGATTTGAAGTGTTTAGAATTCGAGAGTGAGGAACCAAAGTAGGAAAAAGAGCTACAGTATTCTCCGCGTTATATGTATGTCTCGGCACACGGCGTGCTAATCAGTCCTTCCCCGATATTTGATCCCTGAATACGTAGTTAAATCGTAGGCCAGTTCAGTGAAGACTCGGATTAACTGCGCCAATAGCCGCAATAATCTCATAGACAACAAGGAAAAATAAACTGCCGACTGCGGAAAAATTGCCCAGTTTTGAGTCGAACGGGGCCTCCAAGTCGAAAGAGATATATGTAGGAGTAAAGAAAACCGACAGAAAAAAAATTCCTCACGAACGAGAAACGGCCCAGGCCCGAGTCGAACGGGTGACTCTGCCTACATGTTGGGTGGATCTAACTATAGAGTGCAGGTGCGCGCCGCGCGCTACTGAGCCTTTCCCCTTGTATTCAATTCTCAAATACATAAGTGAGAATGTTTAAATTGACTTTGTGCAAGAGGAGATGCACCCTCGTGAATGACTCCGCCACGGTTAATGGACGAGATCGTAAGTTTACTGCACTAGTTTGATATAGGATTGAAGAAACCGGCAGAAAAAATCCTCGAGAACGAACATACGGCCCAGCCCCGAGTCGAACGGGTAAATCTGCTTACACATTTAGAAACACCAAGTAATAGAGTGCAGGTGCGCGCCGCGCGCTACTGAGCCACTTCCTTAGTATCCTAAAACCTGGCCCAGTCATCACATTTCAAAGACTGAGCGAGAAGAGATGCTCATGCGTACCTCTACGAATAAAGCACTCCGCCGCCGGCGTGGAAGCAGTAGATGGACAATTTAATAAGTAATTCTGGAGTGGATGCGGGGACTACATGTAAATACTAATGCAGAAGACTCAGTCGAGGAGACAGATACTGGGAGGTGGATAGGGGATTGAAGACAACCGACAGAAAAAAAGAATCGCGCACGGGAATGCGGCCCAGTCCCGAGTCGAACGGGAGACTCTGCCTACATTCACCACAAAACAAGATTATACTCGAACAACCAATCCCGGGCCTTTGTTATTTCATTTCTTCTGGAGATCACCACCTCCGCCCATCGTCCAGTTACTTCGTCCGCTAGGAGCTAACACTTCTTCTGGGCCTGGTTAGACTGAATTGCACCCAGCTACTCCATTTCTTGCTCCTCCAAAAAACGGCGCCAAGAGAACGAGTCCCCGAGTGTTTGGATCACGCGGTCCTATCACTTGGTTCTTCGACTTGAAGTCCGAGACTGACGAATAAAATAGAGCGTTCATAAGTTTCAAATGGGACCCAAGCTCGGATACAGATACAACTTTCGCGGACATGCGGGCATATGTATCGGCATCGGCAACAAGCGCTCTTTTTTGCCAGCAGTTGCGAACAGGCTGTACAGTGCTTGAATCATCCCAGCTTAGGACATGAATTTCATGGCCGAGAACGCTGGCCAGAACATCATCGAGATTCTCGCCAAACCCAAAGTAGAACAATATTTCAACACAACATCCCTTTTTCCCCTTTTTTCCAGTGCACCGTTTTGTCTGATCTTCCTTTCCCGTTGAAAATTTCTAGATCCCCTCTCCCCGGTTGAATATCCAGCCATCATGCAGAGTTCAAGACTACAAGCAGTACTAAACCCGCTATCAGCCAAAATATTCGGGATTCGCATGAAGGGAGGATGGTGTAACTCACGACGAACGGGTCCCCGCCGGGCTCGAAGAATCCGTTAATGCAGTCGGTCCCCGGGCAGCACGGGTCGATGATAGTCAAAACACCACTGCTGTTGTATTCCCCGCAGACGTCGTTGACATTGCATGCCTGGCGGGCACCGAGCGACGCGGCGGAGGCGACGCCGGCGATGGCGAATGCGAGGACTACGAGGGATTTGATGAGCTGCATGGAGAGAGATGTAACTCGGTGCGTTGCTTGTTGAATTATCGAAAAGGACACACCCACTTTATAGTTGTTGAAATATCGATCCCGTGCTACACCCTCCCCGGTACACTCGCAAATTGTGCATTCATTCATTCATTCATCCTTTACTTCTGTCCCCCTGTGTCAACCAGCCTGGCCTCGTTCTCCTTCGGCCTTAAACTATTTCCGAGACGACTTCTTTCCGATCATAGCTGTTCAGATATGGATTCGGTACTACAAAAGGACACATTTACAGTACCTGCTTGTTCCTGATTGGGACCACCGCAGTAATATATCCTCCTCCTCCTCCTCCCTCCTCGATACGCTCGCAAATTATGCGTTCATCTTGACAGCTGTACCCCTGTGTCGGGGCCCGTGCTCCCTCGGCCTTAAACTATTTCCGAGACGACTTCTTTCTGATCATAGCTGTTCAGATATGGATCCGGTGCTACACCGTCCCCGATACGTTCGCTTATGCATTCATCGTGACAGCTGTACCCCTGTGTCGACGAGGTGCTCTCTCGGCCTTGAAGTGTTTAGTTTCCTTCTGATCATATGTGCTTGCCCAAGTACTCAACGCCGTAGCGCCCTGCAAGCCAGAATCTATATTACAATCGAACACCTTTGACTCGAGACAAACTTGATCCTAAACTCCCCGAGCTCCAATTCACGTCATCTGCTCCACAGTACAGCTCAGATGTTATATTCTACATAATCGCTCCCAAGTCGCTCCACTCGAGTGTTGGATTTCTATTTTAAACTGTTGAGATCCTCAATATGGGACAGTAATAGTCAAATGGACAGTAAGAAATCTGAGGATTCAAATGGAAATGGCAGACTGAGTTCCTGGATGAATGGAGACATAGTTTAATGAGGGTGAACCGAACGAAGGTAATAATTGAAGCTGACATCCTGATTATGGCAGGTTTTGAGCTCATTCGCAGTCGCTGTGACTGGGAGAGGGTGAGTTGGGTGGATTAGATTCTTGGTCACCTCGGGGAAGGTGAATTGAACTTAAAGAATGTGAATCAGTTGCGAATTAGAGACGAGAATCAAAGCCAGCTTTTGTGGGAACCGGGAGGGATAAAGGCAGCAGGCTTTTACATGCTGAAGTCATCATTGAAGTTGAATTCAGGCGCGGGACTCGGATCAGAGAATGGCAGGATTTGGGAGTTCTTTCTATTTGAAGCAGCGGAAGTGAGTACGGAGTGTCCCCTTTATTCAGGTAGCATGAGGGGCTTCCAGGATTTACACCGCAATCGGGGAGATGATGAGAGCTGATTTGAGTAAATTTTAGCAGAAGACCTCAAGTTCCAGAGTACGGTGACACTAATGGGTATCGAGAACATGTGGAGAATGAACACAAGATTGTATATTTTAATTGGCGCGATGAATAATCCTCACAGTGTAATAATAATCAGACCATAGCGAAGCATGGGTTACTGCTAGTCTTCTCATAAATATTCCCCAGACCAACACCGGGCTGGTAGTGACTGAGCGGTTTTCAGCGAAGACAGTCATAGATTTTGCTCAGGATATAAAATCAACCAACTTCGAGATCCCCCGATACATAACGACACAAATTTTGTCTTCTATTCCACGTCGAATCTGCGGTGGTGGTGGTCGGAAGCAGAAAGGATCTAGACATCGTATGAGAATCCTGGCGAGCCGAACTGCCGTAATTCTTTCTCCCTTTCCGCTCGCCATCTTTCGGACACTTCAACTTTCCTAAGACATTCTCGCCATCTTTTGTATCGGGCTCCATCTTATGCCTTGGTCTTGATCTTTTTTAATCCAATGCTTGAGTCCGAGCTAAGGAGTGCTCCGTCCTTTAGTTGGGTCCACCACGCACTGCCAACTCGTAGGAAGAATGCAAATTCCTAGGTCTAGTTCAAGCTATCGCAAGTTCCAGGTCATTACTTGATTGTGCAGGTGCGCGCCCCGTGCTACTGAGCATTTCTCCTGATATCGAATTTTTTAATAATGATAGTGTTTAGATTCAGATGCGTACCTTCACTATTAACTCCGCCCCGACCCGTAATGTAAGTCTGAATCGAGGTAAGGGTAGGAAAGAAAAAATTTAAATTGACAGAAAAAAATCCTCGAGAACGAGAAACGGCCCAGCCCCGAGTCGAACGGGTGAATCTACATCAATGTTCAGGTCGACCCCAGATTGTGCAGGTGCGCGCCGCGCGCTACTGAGCCTTTCCCATTGTATCCAATTCCTGAATAAGTCACAATGTTTAGAATGCAGCGAGCGGGAGGCTCGATGTATCTTGTGAGGAAGCACAAAGAAAAAGAAGGCAGGCCCTCAAGAAACGGAGCTACTCCCGCCGTTATATGCCTCGGCTCACCGCACGCTACTCACTCCTTCCCCGACATCTGGATACATGAAAGTCGCGGATGCAGCCCTGTTCAGTTCAAAGAAGCGCCAAGAGACGGGGCGACCTCGATCTTTCCCTTGGGTATGGTCAGCAAAACTACCTCCGCCTTCAGCTAACACCTTAGCGGGGAGTCGAACCCCGGTCTCCCTATATTCGACTCGCGTTTGAGAGGAGGGGGACTCACCTGAGCGACCACAGGCTCACTGCGCCCGATTGTTAATGACGACATATGTGTAGTAAGTTGCTAATTGGGATCGGAATGAGTAGGGAGAAAGACGTTTAACGAGAGAACGTACTTATCCACGTTGCTAATCTCTGTGAAGCTCCGCAACATGTCCTGATATATATACCAGTCGGGGACTCGGAATCCACATTAAAACGTATCCCGTATTCACATAGTGCTGCCACGGGGAGTCGAACTAAAGTACGGGCGACAAGAGAAAAACTGCTTATACTCAGCGCGAAACTCTGGGACCCTGCGGATAATCAGAATGCGAATCGGGAGTCGGAATCCGCACCCAACGAGAGAAATCACTTTCCCACAACGCTATACTCTGCGATCCTTCGCAAGATATCCGGAACGCCAATCAGGAGTCGAGAGTCAGGAGTTAGACTCTGAGGCAAATCGAGCGTCCCCGTGATAGGGAGTCAAACCCGCGCACCTCCCTGGAATAACTGGCGCGAAGATATGGATTGGATGGTGTAAATGTCCGTCTTGATAGACGGTGAATTTTCTTAACCAGCATATATGGAGGGTTAGATGAGTCGAAGTCGCGGCAGATTGAAAAAGGATGTGTATTAAAATACGGCCGTCCCTCCCCGCGAGTTCTGATCGCCGCAGCAATATTGCCTGCAAATCGATTCTACAAAAGAAGAAGAATCGAACGGTGAAGCGCAAAAAAAAGAAGGTGAGAACGCATACTGGTATGCCCCAATCGCCGAGTCGAACGGCGTCCCGTATACGCTTGATTGTAGTCGGGCGCACGCGCACCAGCGTTGTGGGGGCTGCTTCGGATTCCTCGCACGCCATAAGAATCAAAAGGGCGGCGACAATACATGTCTTTGGAGCGGGAGGGGAGAGATCGTCTAATCGTGGACTAAACTCATCAGAAGGGAGGCTGAGAGTCCGAATCAAAGCGTAAGAAAGCTATATAATGCTCCGCGGTGAGTCGACTCGAAGGGCAAGTTGGGTCGATGCATTGTTATCTCGAAAGGTAGTACAAGGATCCCGTTGTTCGGGCTTGGCGCATAAAAGGAGGACCGCGAGGCGTGGGTATGGATGCCACTGGGTGCCAGAAGCCTAAAGTTGGGAGGCCCAAGAGTACTGGTCTCGGAGCGAGTTTCGGTAAACGGTGAATTAACATGGATCCGAGTCGAATGGATGCGTAACGAGACCCGCCGCCAAGAAGCTTGCATCTAGTCTTGAACGCACGGACCCGTGACTCCGAAACGCCTGAAGAGCTAACTGCAAGCAATGCGGAAGAAGGCGTCGTGGAGTGGCAGCGGAGATGTACACAGTACAGGGAGAGTGCATGATTTCATAGCTCAAGCGTAGAACTCAGAACTGGCGACATATGGAAGGGAAGAACAACGGGAGAGACCAAATTAGATGCCACGTGGCGGTCGCACTGTCGGTCCGATCGGGATCCCGGCGCCGCCGGCAACTATTTTCAGTTCCGCCTTCCATCCCCAGCCGCTCCCCTCCCCGCCGTCCGCCCCGCGT
This sequence comes from Mycena galericulata, assembly GCA_029289565.1. Classification (NCBI taxonomy): domain Eukaryota; kingdom Fungi; phylum Basidiomycota; class Agaricomycetes; order Agaricales; family Mycenaceae; genus Mycena; species Mycena galericulata. Next base: position 692,403 of record JARKIA010000032.1, read on the forward strand.
CAACCTCAACGCTACATTGACGCTACAGATCCATTCCCTTGGATATTGCCAATATGGAATCCCCTCGCGTTAAACCGCCCCCCCGCGACCCACCTCGGCACGATCCCCGTTTCCGAACGCGTCTTGCCTTGCCTCCGCGCCACTTCACCCCTCCGGACGCTACAGTAACTCCCGGCTCCGAACGCCGCGGACTCCCGTTTGGTGTGGTGTCTGGTTTTCTCGCCATCGTACCCTCTCCCGCACCCCTGCGCGCACGCCGCTCCCTCGTCTGCGGACCACCGTCAGACACAGCGTGATCGTTCCGTATTCCGACTTTGGATCCAGGTGTAGTAACCCTATTCATTCGCACAGTATCATCTAGATCTTTCTGCCGCCGCATAGGCTGCGCGCGCGGTCTTCGATAATCCTCGCACTACATCGAACGACTTCAAAAGCGTATATTCGGATGCGGTCTCTCTGTCTTCGCCATTCGGGATTGCAGAATCCTCCGGCAGGCTTGGCTCCCGATATGTCGCTCGCTACCGCGCGCGGTCTCTGAACTTACCACTGTATCAACCACCCTGGCTCTAGTCTCCGCGCCTGGCATTCACGCGTCTGTTCACGCATACAAGTGCAGATCGACTCCCATGCCTCGGAATCGTGTTAGCGTCCCAGTGAGAAAGTATTCCTCGAAAGAAACGCCGTCGTCGACCGAGCCCGGGTGGGTCCTTCCCCAATAAACATTCATACTCCCAGCATTTCGCCCAAAAGGAGCCCGGGGTTGCATCAAATCGTTCGGGCGTCTTGTCGGCGTCTCGTTTGAAATCGGATTCCGCCCGACATTGGAGATTTCTGGCAGGATTCCGTGATGCACATTTCCTTTATTTCTTCCTTCTTGAACTCCCGGCTGATCAAATCCCAAGACGATAATGGCTCGTTTTTCCGTATTTGTTGTCCGTTTAAGTTCTGATCGTGACTGACACAGTATTCTTTCTACCCCAGGATACCCGCACCTTCGACGAAAGAGCAGCATCTGGTTCGAGATTCTGAGTAATATCAGAGTATCTTATAGGGCTTACCAGCGTGAACTTTAGTCTCATTATTCCACTCCAATACCCTTTTCAGTGTCAACGAGTCGAGATGTAGACTTCTGAACCCTCGTGCGTCTCGGCGCAGCACCCACCTCGGAAGTTCACGATGATGTGACTTTGGATGTAAGCTTACGTGTACTTTCGCCCCCCGCCCATATGCATATTCAGGTGCGCAATAGGGTTGGGTTTAGACCCGATAACGCTGGTGCGTATCGGCTTGACACCCGATTTTTTTTGATGTGCCTGAAAATCGCTATAATTCAAAAGGAAATTTATCGGTCACCTCGGTCGACGAAAGCGAACTAGTTATTACAATAACGATTCCCCACTACTGAGCCTTTCCACATACTTCGGTCTTGTAGATGGTAGTTTAATTGTTAGGTGGCGGGGAATGAGTTCGACAGATTGCAAGTCAGTGGAACAAAAACTCCGGGCGGAGGATATGTTTGTGGTGGACTCGGCGAGTAAACAGGCCGCGCGCGCGAGGCCGCAAGTTATAGGAAAGAAAATTACCATAATGTTTTTCCAAAAAAAAGATAATTTTATTACTTTCCATGGCCCAGCCCCGAGTCGAACGGGGGCCTCTGCCTACATTTGCCAAGAAATCGGGTTATAGATGCAGGGGCGCACCGCGCGCCGTTGAGCCTTCTCCCACACCTCCAATTCTTGAACAATTGATAGCGTTTATAATTCGAGAGTGATATTCCTCGTGAGGAACCGCAAAAGGAAAACCGGGAAGAAAGAACCATTCTCGCAATTAGATGGCTTGCGGGTGCCGTGCGCTACTCATTCCTTCCCCCTGAATAAGTAGTTGAATCGTAAGCCTGGTCAGTTCAGAGAATGATTGAGTACGCCAAGAGTCTTAATAATCTTATACCGGCACGACCGCAAGAAAAAATGAAGTGCCGACTGCGAACGAATTGCAAACCAAAAGAGGGGAAAAAATGAACGTCCCCGTGCATGGGCCAGCCCCGAGTCGAACGGGAGACTCTGCTTACATGTACAAGTCCAGGTAATAGAGTGCAGGTGCACGCCACGCGCCACCGAGCCTTCCCCTTTGTGTAGTCAATCCTTGAGTATAAGCAAGCGAAAGTGACAATGTTTAGGTTGAGCGAGAGAAGATGTGTGACACCTCCTTGTAAAAAGATCGTGCTGATTCCGAAGGGCGTGGGGGGATTGAAATCTATCGTACAAAACCGACAAAAGAGAAGGCAGACACTACCGCCCGATGGCCCAGCCCCGAGTCGAACGGGGAACTCTGCATCTTCATCTGCACCAGTTATTACAATAATGATGCATCGGTTACATTATAAGGCGGTGGGGTATAAATTCGACGGATTGCGAGCCTCATCCAAAACTACTGGTATATACATATACTCGGCTAGTAAAAACGCCGTACACAAACCCGCAAGTTACACTGCGGGCAAGGCCCGTGGCCGTGCATTCATGGCAGTTGATCCGCGTATCATGGGCATTTGCCATGGCATTTGCCACGGCGTTGGACAATTGTCTTATGTAATGTCCGACCCACCGCGGATCGGAAATATAAATTTACTTCATTCTCACTGACATGGGAGCGGGCCGCTGTTCCAACCAATAATGGATAGATATGATATGGATTGACAGATGTGATCAAATGTCCGTGCAGAGGCAAGATAAAGTCCATGAACAACGATGATCAAATCCCCACACCCTCTCCACTCCCTCCATGGCGAAGAAAAAGATCTGCACCTGCCCGGAGTGCATCCAGCACCATTGCATTGATAGCAATGGCCAGAAAATAAAGGGGCGCAAGGTCACCCAGCAGCTTCGCCGGATCCATGAACTCACAGCAGCTGCCAATCGTTCACCAGACTATGCGAAGGCCCCTGCTTCCTACCCTGTTGGTGTCGATGAAACCTCTGACGAAGAAGAGGATGGGAAGTCTAAATCAGGGAGCTCATCAGGTGTGCAATACTTCTGGAAATCTTTTTTGAATGACAAAACACCTGTTGTTCACAGGCATTGTGATTGACCACACTCTGGTTATACAACTCTGTGCAGCTTTGCTCATCTGGCTCAATCTGAAGGCTGGTGTCAGCCGGGAAACTGCGAACACTATTCTAAAGGCTCTTCAATTTATCCTCACCACTGTTCTTGAGCTTCTGCAGGCAGCCTTGGCTGCACAGGGGATCCTCGTTCAGCTTCCGAAACTGCGGATTCCCAGCGACCTTCGAACCATCTACCGGAACTACAGCATTGAACCCGAGATCGTTCGAACTGCCTGTTGTCCCAAATGCTATACCCTATACCCGTCCTTGGAAAAAATGCCAGAGAAATGTACAGCAAAGGTTTCAAAAAAATCACGGATCAGCTGCAAGGCACAACTTTGGCGGACACAGCGCTTGGGAAAAGAATCTAAAAGAGTTCCCATAACAACATTCAACACACAGAAATTTGAACCTTGGCTTGAATGGTTCCTCTCGCGGAAGTCTATAGAGGATTATCTGGCCAAATCATATCAGAGACCAGCTTCTGCAGATGGAGCAGAAATGTCAGATCTTCAGGACAGTCCACGGTGGAAGGAGCTGAAGAAATTGGGAGACAAATACAACTTGGTCTTTGGGTTGTACATTGATTGGTTCAACCCACGGTCAACCAAATTAGCAGGTGTGTGATTAGACCCAAATTTCCGGTAGAAACTGATGCATGTTTGTGAATAGGAAAACAAGTCTCTACGGGGACAGTTCTCCTTTATTGCCTTAATCTGCCTCCTGAAGTCCGCTATCTGCCGGAAAATGTTTTCATTGTGGGGCTAACCCCATCGCCCAAGAAACCATCTGCCACAACCCTGATACATCTACTTGATCCACTCATGAAGACAGTCCTCTCATATGATTTCCCAGGGAAAATCATAAACACGTATTCCCATCCTGAAGGTGTCAGAGTTACAGCACGGATTGTTCCTCTTGTAGCAGACCTTCCAGCAGCTCGAGAAGCAGGCGGATTTCTCTCATACTCGGCCAAAATGTTTTGCTCCTTCTGCCTTCTCACCAGTGATGAAAAAGGCCGACTGGACTACTGGGCATGGCCAATGCGAATAGGTGCTACTGTGCTTAGACAGGCAAAATCATGGCTTAGACAGCCAACCAAGAAAGAAAGGGTCAGCATGGAGAGAAAAACTGGGGTCCGGTGGTGCTCTCTGCATATTCTCTGGTACCGTAACCCTGTGAAGGACACTATATTGGGTTTCATGCACAATTGGCTTCAAGGTGTGCTTGAACATCATCTGCGTGTCCTTTGGGGGATAGGGCGAGATGCTCGACGAACAAAAAATCTTGCAGAGCTTGATGCAGAAGATGATGATCTTTGGACTGATGATGATATATCTGAGGCTGGCGGAGGGGCAGATGCACAAGATGTACTGGATGATGAGGAGAATTTTAACCCTGATAAATTTGCTAAGTGGCGGGAGGAATATATGCTCGCTACACAATCTGAGGAGGAAGAGGAGGAGGATGATGATCAAAGGACTCCCACAGGCAGCCCAATGATGGATATTGATGACCCAATGGATGGTTCAATGTCGGAAGCTACTTCCGTTCCAGAGTCAAGCCATCCCAATGATACAGACAGTGAAAATGAAGATAATGAGGATAATGAATTTGAAGATATTGGGGTACGAGGATCATGGAAGTTCACAAAGGAACGCCTACAGAATATTCGCCAGTGTATTCAAGAGGTCTCTCTCCCTACACACGTGTCTCGTCTGCCAGGGAATCTGGGTGAAGCAAGGCATGGAAAATTGAAGGCAGAGCAATATTTAACTTTGTTTTCAGTCATCCTTCCACTTGTTATACCGGAGATGGAACTTGATGATGATCCAGCAAGGCACCAAGCCATGCTCAAGAACTTCTGTCATGTGGTGGGATGCACAAATATTGTTGCATCTTTTAAAACCTCGAACTCTGCTGCAGATTTGTTCATGGACCTCTACAGCGACTACTTCTCTTCCATTCAGACCCTATTCCCAGATGTCAATGTTCTCCCAACACACCACTATGCAATGCACATCCCAGATATTCTCAAAAACTGGGGCCCTCTAGCAAGCCAGAATGAGTTTATGGGTGAACGAGTCAATGGCCTTTTGCAAAAAATCAAAACAAATGACCACTTTTGTAAGTTTTAACCCCGGATTCTGGCTAAAATTACAACTTCTCACTCACTAAATTTAGATGACATGGACTATACTAGACTCCGCCACTTTTCACGTCTTGCACGCTTACTCGCAAGGAAGCATGACAAGTCCCTAGAGGATGGCAATAATGCAGCAATGCAAGGCCTTGACAACATTCTTGATCCTGTTGATCCCAAGACACTCGAGACACCCACTGAGCTAGATGGGGAACAGTTAGCTACATTTTTGGCCAAGAAGAGTCAAAACATTTCCCGGCCATTATATAACTTGATCCTCAAGTATCTGTCTTCAGTTGGGGAGCACAAACTCAGTTTTTATGGCACTCGCAATGCAGCTGGGGCAATAACTCTTCCGGACCCAGATCATCGGTCCATGATACTGCCACCCCGAGGAAGGCGGCGCCAAAAATTCCATCTGGACAAGCGCACATACAGCACAGCCTCCTCTCATACATCCAACAGTTTGATTCAATTCTACCAGCCAGGAATGGGTGACCAGACTTCTACAGGGGTTATCACAGGCATTTTGCAAATCCCGCTCGACAACATTATAAGAACTTTTATTATTGTTAACAAACACCGACACCTGCCTATCCAGTTCTATGCAGAGCACCCAGAATTAAAGGCTTCGGTTGTGGATCTGCAGCCACAGGATGATGGAATGGTGATAGAACCCCGCCATGTTATCACACACCTGACCACTTGGAAACGGCCTGCAGGCATTTATGATGCTGATAAACCTGTGTTAGTGATCTGCTGGGCACTGAATCGAGGTCGTCGATAGATAACCACTCATTTGGGACCTATATACTTTGTTTTACCTTGCTATTATTTTTTCAAATTATTATTTCCGGATTTCTCATTTCGCTAAGGGAGTGCGTGGAATAGCTGCAATTGTTGGGGAGACTGGTAATATGCACTAATTTGATAATTTGAGGTCAGTTGTGCTTAGTGGTCCATCCCCAGTTTATTTTCCAATGAACATTTCGGCGTGATTTTGAGTTAGCTCCAAACAACAAGCCAAACAAGAAAATCGCAAATTTAATGAGGGAGTGTGTGGAATAGCTGCAATTGCTATGGGAGACTGATAATATGTACTAATTTGATAATTTGAGGTCAGTTGTGCTTAGTGGTCCATCCCCCAGTTTATTTTCCAATGAACATCTCGGCGTGATTTTTGAGTTGGCTCCAAACAAGAAAATCGCAAATTTAATGAGGGAGTGCGTGGAATAGCTGCAATTGCTATGGGAGACTGATAATATGTACTAATTTGATAATTTGAGGTCAGTTGTGCTTAGTGGTCCATCCCCAGTTTATTTTCCAATGAACATGTTGACGCGATTTTGAGACCAAAACTCTATTGAACAAACTCGCAAAAAAGAACATCTAAGAGAGAAACAATGTAATTAAGGGCCAGAGCCAGGGTTCAACTCATCGTCGACCTCCATCTCGTCCTCCTCGTCTCCCTCATCCTCCGTATCCTCGAGATTAATTTCCTCCTCCTCCTCGTCATCTTCAGCATCGGATTTGGGGAGTGCGTCGATCTCTTCTTGAGACGGGATGTCATAATACTCAAGGACGTCGTTACCATACATTTCCATAAACTCCTTCTTGCCCATCGTCTTCCAGTCCTCGTGCGCCTCGTCGAAAGCAAATTCCTCAAGGGGAAATGCGACACCGGTCTTTGCATACCGTGCACGCTCCTTCACGGTGAGTGCGTTGAAAAACTCCGGAGTGAAGTAATCGACTGGAACATCGGGTGGAAGAATATTCCCGAACTGAGAAGCGGGGGGGAGAGGATCAGTGCAAATACGAGGCTTGGGCGCTCTGAAGTGACACTAGTCAATTTGCGAATTAAAATGGGGCCGCTTTAACATACTTTTGGCCCGGTTTTCCGTTGCGCTTGCGATATGCCTCAGCAGCGGGATCAAGGATCTCATGAAAGAACTTGGCCGGAATAGGGCTGCGCCCAGGTTTGTCACGCGTATAGCATGCCCCATCCCTGTGTTCGTCGTCTGAATGGGCCTCCTCGACGCATGCCATACGCAGCACCGGCTTTCGGAGACCCATCCCGGTAGCTGTCTTGAACCGAACCTGACTCAACTGAAAACCATTTGTCAGAAGGGGCGAAGACAAGAGAATACACAAAACACACACCCGGGCGCGGGCTTTGTACTCCACACCGTTCTTGACCGAATGGGCCAGACTACCAGGGCGGCGCCTCTCCATCTTAATCTTCTGGGCCAATGTCCCGTAGACGTAATGGTCGTACATATCACCGAGGAGTGCGGTGTTATCGGCGACCTTTATGTTAACTTCCAAAGCGGAGAGGGCGAATGAAGAGGAAAGGAATTGGAACCCGGAAACAGCGAGGTGGCGATGAAGCTGGTTGTATCGGGACTGTACCGGCCCTTCAAGGTCGGGACAAAATCCCTGTAGGCCGGCTTTCAGAATCATGGTGAAGACGGTGGCGAGATGGACTTCAGGAATGCGCGCGATGTCGTTGGCAATGGGCCCCGAAATTCTCTTGGCATCCTTGACGAGCTTAGTCGCAAGCTCCATCGCTGCGCTTACGGCCGTCCTCGATTCGTCGACGAGGCGTTGCATGTGCTCATGAAGATCCTCGACGTCGTCGTAGCGCTTGTCGTAGTGTTTCTGCGCCTCGAGGGAGGAGGGGAGAATATCTGTCTGTGTGAGCATACCACATAATCCCCGAATGAAACGCTGGAAGGCGCGCTGCAATTTTAATTATTACTCCGATGTGAAACAGCAAAAGATACACAGATCCGACACACCTGCGTCAGCTTCGCTTCCGGGGGGACCTTCTTCGGACTAATACCCCAGCGATTGCGGACCCGCTTCTTGGTTGGGGTCGTCTCGGGAGCCGTGTTTGCATTTGTATGCATACCAGCAGCCCCAGAGGTGCGAGCCGACGTGTTGGAAGACCCTTGGCCCCCAGGATCTGCTGTACCGGTGGAGGTTGAGGCCCCTGCGCTGGCAGAAGCTGAAGCGCCGCCCGTTCGAGCTTTCTTTTTGGAGGAGGTTCCAGTCCCGGTTGCAGGATCCTCCTCCGTGGGACTGGCGCGGCGCTTGCGTGAATGGCCATTCGAACCAAAGTTAACTTTGGGCTTGCGCCTGGGGCGAGTCGTCGATTTAGGTGCCATTGTAGTATGGAAAGGATTAGATGAAAGAGAACGCTCAATGAAAGAGAATAATTATCTGACACCGATCATCATTGATGCCTTGACCTCGAGGCAACTGCATGGGCGGGCGCGCCTCGAAATTATCGCGGCTCTGCTGCGAAAGCAATGCATGGAGTTCGAAGCAAAAAAAAACAATGCTTCTCAGTACATGTATAGCTCATTCGTGCAGCTCAAGATCGCAATAATTTCAAGGACACGGCAGATGTGGAAGTTGAAGGGCAGCAGTGAGTTAAGAAAGAGTTCTTGATGGGATTCAGAGGGGATCCAAAGGCCAAGAGAAAGATTCTTTGCGGATCCAGGCAAGGGACGATGGTGGTAGAAAGCAAGAGGATGGCTCACGCCATTTCATCTTCCCGACAATGCAACGTGGTACTATTCTCACGTCGGTCCGAATTTCCGAACAATTTGTGCAACGCCGTGGCAAATGCCATGGCAAATGCCCATGATACGCGGATCAACTGCCATGAACGCACGGCCACGGGCCTTGCCCGCAGTGTTATAGAAAAGAATACTACCATTCCTTAATGTGTTTTAAAAAAAATCATTGCCAAATCCTAAATGGCCCAGCCCCGGGTCGAACGGGAGAATCCGCTTACACGTTCAGTCTCAGTGAAATGGACATATATAGGATACAGATGCGAGCCGCGCGCTACCGAGCCTTGCCCTCATATCCAATTCTTGAATAAGTTACCATGTAAAATTCGAGAGTGAAGAACCGGAAAAATAGCCATTCTCACATGCGCGCGGTGCGTTACTCATTCCTTCCCAGATATCTTATCTTTGAATGAGCAATCAGATCGTAGGTATGTTTAGAAAATGATTGACTGCAGCGCACCAATAGTCGTATCTCATACCGGCACGACCGCAAGAAAAATGAAGTGCCGACTGCGGACGAATTGTGCAGCTTCGAGTCGAGCGGTGCCTACAAGTTGAAGGAGATGTACAGTACAGAAGAAAACGGACAGAAAATAAATGAAGACAATTTCCAGAATGGACGAGAGATGCGTACTGCCTTGGAAGTGGTGAGAAGATCATGTTTATCTTACATAATTCTTGAGTGGATGCGTGAAATGGAAACTACCGAGAAAAGAAAAGGCAGAACTCTACCCAGCAATGGCCAACCTCCGAGTTGAACGGGAACCACAACGCATCGAAAGGAGGACCATAAATCGATTTAGATTAACGCGTGATCAGCTGAGCGCCGGCGCCGCACTGCCTACCTCTTTCACGTAATCGTTTCCTCCGGGCAGGGTGCAGGACGTTTATTAAGCGGCGGCGGCATGATTTCCGAGAGGCTGGAGTGCCGGCGTATAATAATCGACTGGGTGTCGCGGAAAGTCGGGCCACACGGAAGTATGCATGTTGTGATTTCAATGCGGTGAATAAACGCGTAAGCCTGGGAGTCTTAGGTAGACACCAGACAAAAAGCACTTGATCCAATTACACCATGGCCCAGCCCCGAGTCGGACGGGAGACTGCTTACACCTGAGAGATATACTGATTGGATGCAGATGCGTGCCGCGTACTACTGAGCCCGTAAGTAGCGACGTTTACAATAAATAAGGAGAGATGCTTACCGCCTTGGAAGCGGTAAATGGACTTAAATGGAGACAGTCTGGACTTAGGGATTGAATGAGAGGGTTCAAGCTATCACAGAACACCGATAAAATAAGCGACGGAGACCCAACACCCAATGGCCCACCCCCTGAGTTGAACGGGGAAATCTGCATCTGCGTCGAGCGAACCAGCTATTAGAACAATGGTGGCGCGTAACTGAGCCTTCCCACATATGTACTTCTGGCCCTGTGGATGTCTGTTCAATTGTTACTATGTTATGCGGCGGGCCGATGGATTGCAAATAGCGTCCCTCATCAAAGTCCGAGATTCTGGTTCCTAGATAAACAATGGCGCGTAGAATCGAATGTTTGCGTATACATCACACATTGCAATTAAATTGAGTCGGTGCAGAGCAGGACGAGGCGGGACGGAACTGATATCGGAGTCCCGGGAGGAAGAAGCTGATGAGGCCACTGGATCCAAAAAGATGGAGGGAAATTCAAATCAACCCTAGTCGAACGAAGCAATGAACCTGCAACGGCCATCCATGGCCGTAATTTGCGAATGCCCGCCAAGGGCTACGGAGCCTTTACGTATGATTTCAGTTTTGGGATCTCAACTTGACTGAAATTTTACTTTGAGAACGGTGGTCCCATGCAACGCGCGATACTGAGTCCAGATTCGCGTCCGTGCTGAACGAGAGTTTCAAACCTGCACCGCAAGAGGAGGGCGGCCATACGCGTGCGCGTCGAAACAAAAGGAGGGCATAATATGCGATTCCAGTGGGAAGGAATCCAGTCCGCGCATGCGCCGGCGCGTCGCCCCCATCTACCGTTGGACTCCAGGACTTCAGGAGGAGTGGATCGATTCTTCGTGTACCCATCAAGCAAATGCGCCGGGTTTGAAGAACCGCAGACTCGGAAGCCACACGGAAGTGTGAATTCGGCCCGGTGGGATGAGGTGACAACCAACGGTCACGCGCAGATCCCAGTCGCCGCCGCGCATGTGACCGTCGATCGTTTCGGCTTTGCCTTTTTCGGAAAGCCTCCTGTCTGTCGATCGGTCGCGTCACGTCACGCAGCCTGGGCCCTGCGCTGCCCTGCAACGTGGCACCATCTCCCTCAGGTCCACGATTTTGTCCACCATCCCTCTGTTTCTCCGTTTTCATTTCTGTTACCAAGACAGGAAATTCCTGTATTTCGATCATCGAATCCGGGGTGACCGCTAGAACTCGGACTCCGCCCCTTGGAAATCCGGATACACACTCCAAACACACTCTGGACAAAAAAGTCACTCGAACTCATAGTCTCAGCCCTTGCGATGTTCTACACTGTGGCGCTTTCGGTTTTGTTCTGGATGAAGCCGTTCGTCTTCTCTCCTTCGCAAAAAAATTTCGTCTTTGACTCTCTATGCTTCTGTCCCTCATGGATCCAATGCTTCCCGTGGATCACCACACTGGATTCGTGAAATCCTCTGAAACGTATTGTGATATCCGCGGTATGACGATCCTACACCGAACGACGGTTTCTCGGGCAAAAAACTGCACCGACGCGTGAGTCCTTCTTGCACACGTTTGGTTCTGACTACCTTCTTACGCACGTTTCGTTCTGACTATCCAGATCTCTTGGGACACTCTCACGGACACAAGCGCCCACACAAAGACCAGACTGAGACCTGGAGCTTTAGTCGACTCATCAAGCCTCTTATACGCATCTTCCGCTGTGGCAAGTGCGTTTTTTCTGGTCGCGCCCATTTTCAAGCGCTGAGGATCTGATGGTTGCAGACTGACAGTGCATTGCAGCACGAGTCTAGGATATGAGAAGGTTATTTAAGCACACGCCGGCCACACGACAAGTTACCAAGATACGATTGTTACGCCCGACTACGCCAACTATAGCTCAGGTAATAAATAAGTGACTACGCCCCTCAGAACCCTCGTTGGTACTTCGCGGGTGCCTAGCTCGACGGGTAGCACCCCAAATTCCGTCGCTTGGGGGGTTTCCTAGCGTTGAAGCACGTATTTGTCTGTTGAAAAAACGCCTTTGTTGTCGAGACACATAACGAAGACAATTCCAGCTAATATACGGTGCGGGTTGAATCTGAAGAGCAACTTACGCTCTGGAAATTTCATAATTTCGCATCATAAAAACGCAGACCCGCCAGTTTTCCTTGCGACAGCAATATCAGGAAACAGCATCCGAGGAGCTCTGCGACAACCGCCATGACCGACAGTATCCGATCTGATGGGATTTTCGCATTGATCAGTCAAGTGGCGGCACTATCGTCGGCGCCGACTAGCTTCTTCTGAGGTGGCACCGCGTACCTTCTCGGCGGATCAGTTTACCCTTGCCATTTCCTTCGTATCTTGATTCTGATATGGGATACATTCTAAAGTATATCCTCGATGGATACCTGATTGTGCAATCATTGTCCCAGCGACCGTGGCGTCAGGAGGGCCTCGGGACGTCGCTTTGCCGGCAGATCTCTCTCGCGAGGGAGGGGCCGATCAAACGAGGAGATCTTCGTGGCGTTGGCCAGTGGCGCGCGTGCGCATCCCTCGGCTAAGAAGGATCGCCCTCCTCGAGCACTGGATCTTCAGGTAAATCATCCCGAAACGCGACGGTCTGCGCCCACTCCTACCTACCTGCCTACCAATCTCGCGGATGTTGAGAGACCATACGTCCGGAACGTATTCGTATGGTGAGAGTCTCAGTACCGTAACAGTTCCGTGTTTATTCTGACCACTGTCTTCCTAGAGATGCCATCTCTGTTGCAAGGGCTTCCCAAATTAGTCAAGATTCGATTTCGTTTCGTTCTTTCACATGTATACTGGGTCCTATAAAGGCGCAGGGAACATGATTTGGCACTCCCTCATCTCCCGCAGCCATGTCGGACCCCGCCCCCGCCGCGCCCCCCGCGCCCGACGTCACCCTCCTGTGAGTCTGTCCCTGGCTGCTCGAGAACTTCAGCGACTGACGATATTAGCTTTGGCCCTCTCCTACTTGGTGTAATCCTCAACACCTTATTATACGGGGTGAGTTGCGCTGCTGCGCTAGGCGTTTCAGAGACTAAAGTCTGTGGACAAAGATCATGCTTGTCCAGGTGAATATCATCCCACCCTCCATCTCTCGTCACAGCTCATTGAATTATAGGCATTCATGTATTACCATCGGTATAGAAAGTACGTGTCGCAACGACCATCTGATATCCGGTTATTCCTGGCCACTAATTACATACATTTCTTTCAATAGGGATCGTCCGTGGTTTAGATATCTGGTACGTCCAAGTCCTGCGAACTCTATTCCGAGTGACGAATTCTGATTTCTTTTGCCTTGTGCTTCTCAGGTTCTTTACCTTGTGATCATGGAAACGGCGAACTGGGTTTGTGATGTGGGTTTGATTTACGAGCCGTTGATCATACGTTATGGTGGGTGGTATTTCACTGTCTCAGGTCTACTCACTCATCTTGATCTCGCAGCCACGGTGGAGGCTCTGTTGGTTTCACCAGTTAGTCAGTGATAGGTCCCCATCTTATGGGATATTTTCTGATGTTTGCCTCCATTCAGTGCTCCGACCCGGTATGCGCTGGCATCAACTGCCGTACAAAAATTCTGCTGACTGTTGATTCTCGTCACAGATGCAATCCTTACCGTAAGTTGTCCCCTCCACCCGTTCTCACATCCATGGCTGAGCGATTTGTCACAAGGTCCTGGTATCCACTCCCATCCAGCTCTTCATTGCATGGCGCGTTCGAGTTGTAACCCGCTCCCGAATCCTGCCCGCTATTATCTCAATCTTCGCGATAGTCTCCCTCGGTGCGCCCAACCATCCCATGTGTTTCCTTGTCTGTATACCTACACTTATACCTCACTAGGCGGCGGCACCGCGGTCACGACAATCGTCACCCTCCGTCCGAGATTTTCCCAGTTCAATGAGTTCCACCCTGAGGTCATCACATGGCTCGTCTCCAGCGCGGCCTGCGACGTCTTCCTCACCAGTTCTCTCGTCTACTCCCTCGTGCGTGCCTCATCGCATCTTTCACGGTTAACTGTGCTAACGAAGACCGTCAGTGGATACGTAAAACGAGCATCGTTTCAACAGACAGCTACCTCAACAAGATTATCCGTCGTGAGTATCCCTGCTCCGTTCTCCCTCGCCCAAATGTCTGAGATTCCGTCGTTTTCATAGTAACTGTACAGACCGGGCTTATCACAGCTACCGGGTCTCTCCTCGACATGATCCTCTTCGTTGTCTTCCCGGTGAGCCTCCTGCATGGCCTCTGTGTACATCGAACATAGACTGACCGTGAATGCATCAGAACACGACTCTGTGGGTCTCCGTTGTCCTCGTTCGCTCTTCATCTATCCTCATCTGCTGTATCTAGCAACTTCATGATCGACTTCCCTCTGTCGAAGCTTTACACGAACTCCCTCATCAGCACGTACGTTTTCGCCTAGTTCCCAGTTCGGGTATAATAATACTGACTTGGTATTCCGTCGCCGATAAAAGACTGAACGCACGCCCGTGGCGGGAGGAAGTCTCGCAACACGACGCGCCGAACGTGTTGTTCGAAGAAACTCCCGTTGGGCAGCAGAGCTTCAACCTCGTCTCGCGCCGTTCCGTACGTCCCCTCCCTTCGTTTCCTTCCTTCATTTCTGACATTCTGTGCCCGCAGGCAAACTACGTACGTCTCTCTGTCCCGTCCTGCCTCCCACAACCCTTTCACATTCATCCCACTCACTCATTATTTTTACCCCCAGTCACAAACGCCCGTTGGCATCGTCTCCGCCGCCTACTCCCACTCGTATGCGGACCGCAGCCGACCCTCAAAACTCACGTTTGATGTTTCGGGCACGACTCCGGATCCACCAGTGAAGGACAATGTAGATGTATACACCACCGACTCACCAATGTAACTCAATAGTAAACCCGACTTCAAGTTGGCCGTAGTACTTCCTTCCTACACAATATGTATGGTTTCTGTGGACTAATGGGTGATATGTAGGGTGTACACTATCTCCGTTTTTTTTTGGCAATCAATAATGATTTGGGTCGACGTCCGCCACCAATTAGGGCGAACATCCCATCAGACGTGACGGAAGCGCCGACAGTTGAATTAGGTTCGATTGATACCATGGTTTCATAAAAACTGAGGGAGCTACGCCGACTGATGACAGCAATGAATCGCCAATGCGAAAGCAACTTGAGCGATCATCAAGACCTGACTGTGTGTCCCCTTCTTGATGGCCTTGTTGGCGTCAGGCCTAGCGCATCTGCCATCTGACAGTAAATGCAGACAAGATCCTGATCCTTCGCATTGCACTGCCAGTCAGACTCTCCGCGGACATATATCATGTCCTGAACCCACGGTACAACACGACTGCGTAGAATCCCCGGAGCTATATTCGGCTTGCTCTCACTTTCCACCGCGGTCCTCTCTGTCTAGCACCTTTACGGTCGACTTACCTTTATCCATGTTTTACACGAACTCACCTACGCTCGCTGCATGGTTTTATAGTTGGTGACTTGTAATTCCGTGGCTGCATAATATGGCACATGAACGTGTGGTTGAGGCGAAGGTGCTATTCCGAGAGGAGATGCCCATGGGGCAGACGAGCTTCGATCTCGTCACTGTGCGTCCTCTCTCCGAATTCATTTTTTTTTCTTTCATGCCACAAGTTTCGGTCCTGAATTTCTGACTTCCTCCCAAGGATATTACATTGCAACACGTCCAGTCTCAGGTCGTTCCCTCACTAAAATTTTCGATCCTCCCTTTATTTTCGGGTTTTCTCAATTAGGTGGCCAAGATCTGTCGGCAGTACTGCCTGCTCATACTTGATATTGCGAGCACAGTGCATATGAATGCAGAAGGGCACGTATACCTTCGTGCTTCCTCATAGTAGCCCTCAGTAGTTCTGAATGACACTGTCATTGACGCATTCGGGATGGAGGCACTCCCAAAACATGCAGTTTTCGTGAAAAGATTATTGCGAGAAAACTTGGATTATTCTACTGAGAAACCCGGTTTTCAATGGAAACCCCTCTAAAAAATGGTGTGTTATTTGGAAACCCGTATTCTGGGGGTTTCTCCCACCGGCAGCGGTCCGAAAATTTGGCCCGCGGACCAACCATCATTGATGTGATCAATGGATGCCTAAAGGGGATCAACGTTCACTGAGCGTTCAAGACTCTTGCCACAAGAGTGTTGCAATTCTATGTCTGGGTGAATTGTAAAGTTGAGCACCCAGTCATCCTAGAGTGATTTTGCCCTTCCTGTCGTCATAATGGACATTTGTATGTCCTACCAACTTGTGATTTCTTCGGCGGAGGGCAGCATGAGACTCGGAGTCGTCACATCAGGAAAAAACCACATGTCTGGGTAGCGCAGTAATACACGCGGAGCTGTCAACTCGGGTGATCGGCACTGTTCGGCACTGGCTGATGTCAATAACCACCACCGGCCGTTGGCCGGCCATTAAGTTTTAATGGCCATCAGTGGCGCACAACGCACCACCCCGTTGCCGCCGCTGGCGACCACTGGAGTTCGTTGGATAAGGTACTGAGGCAATCTCCACCATTCTCCATTGATTTTCGCTGAACTTCACTGTGAGTCGTTGGGTCATACCAGAATGAATAGCCACCGAATCCCGGTGTGAGCAACCGGTTTTCAATGGTTTGAGCTTGAGGTGGGCTGGTAATTTTGTTCAAATTCCCTTGTTTCATGCCGGTCCTCATTGGTTCATGCTGGCAGAATTTCCTCCTGTTGGCAAGCAAAATCCCTTTGGTTTTCAGTGGTTCACACCGGCCCAACTCTTTCGGGTGGGCCAACCTGTGCATTGATAACAAATGATTCTTATGGAGTTTCACATGCCTTCTCTGGCCAACTCGTTGCCTCCGATACCAATTCGGGAAGTCAACACGCATCGATATCTGATCGGAATATCACGTGACGTGACGCGTAAACATTCGTTCGCTTTGTTCAGGGTAGCAGATCCGATTGCGCGTTAACATAGGTGTTAATACGTGTTGAATGAACATATGATTGATTCAGGATCTTTATAAATGCTTGTTTGTGATAAATAAATATAATTTGAATATCACGGTGGGAAAGCTTGGATACAACAAACATAAGGTTCACTTGAGTCTGAAGCGGCTATGTAGAGGCTCACAAATCTTGTGGTAAGCTTTCCTTAAACCTCTGATTCTCTGACTCACTGATAATTCAATTTCTGAGTCGTTGGAGCCAAAATAGCTCTACACTAACACAATATACTCGAACACCAGTTCAAAGGCAAGCTGTTTGTATCCATGCGTGCATGTGGGTCCATAAAATGTGTCCAGTTTATACCTGAAGCACTATTCATGAAACCCAATGTTTGGCTATTGGTCTCCGGTGATCGCCACTATCATCCGGTGGACCCCAGTGGCAATCGCTGGCGACCGGGGACGCGGCGGTCCGGTGAAAGTCAATGGTGATCGCCGGAATCCGTATCTTATCTTGGCGCCCACTGGTACACCACGTGAAACACTGTCCATCAGCATCTGCCAATGGCCACTGGCGGCCACCGGCGGCCGCCAGTGACTTTTCCAGCGGCGGGTATATTACTCGGGTAGCGCCCAGTAGCGCAAGTAGTCAGGGTAGCTGGGTAGACAGGTCCCCCCGGTGGGAGAACCCGGTAGCAGCCCCGCTAAAGCCTGGTAGCGACCAGTAGATTTGGCACAGGCTCTCAGCAGCGACAAGGTAGCAGCAACGTAGCTCATATAGTTTCACAATAGTTTGATCTGCTCGCTCGAAACAATCGAAATAGCAGAAAAGAAATGTATTCAGCATACAGAATACATACGACTAACTAAGATACTTCCACGCGACCACGCACAGCAAGGACGAACACGCAATTCCCCCCGTGAGCACGCTGTATGCGTTGTCGGCGAAGACTGCGCTATGCCACTTCTTCAAGACGGCGGGGACGGCCACGCGCGATGTTGCGCGCATCGGCGCATCGAGCGGATGAGAACGGACGGCGTGGGGTTCTTACGTGTGCGCATGCTGCGGTGGGGCATCTGTGTTCGCTTTGAGAAGGATGTGGGAGGCTGATCGTCCACATGTTGTCCTGCTCCGGAGCCTGGGCGAGGGGAACGCATTAGTGTCGTCACTGACGGCCGCATCGCCGAAAGAGGGCGTGTTCTCGTGGTACCCACGGTCACTAGATATTAACTACGCACGAAGAGAAATGTTAGCAACATATCTATTCAAATAAGCATCACTCACCAGAAAGGTGGAGATCGGGAACGCTGGTCAATAAATGAATAGCTATGACAGTGCACAAAGCATGAGAAAGTGGCTGTACAGCGGAAGGATAAGCGGGGCTTGGAGGTTTGGACGTTGAGAGCGCAGAAGCCCCGGAAGTCTTGCACGAGAATCAGACTCTTGAATAGTTGCATGCTTGAAATGTAGAAGGAATCTTGATGAGTCTTGAGGCCTTGAAATCCCATGTGCGCGGGTGGTAGGATCTGGACAGGACCGGAAACTTTTGCGTGGGGATGGCTTGCGGAAGGGCCGACAAGTATCAAGACAGGAAGGATGGTACAGCTGGGGAATGGGAGACGTAGAGCGAGGCTGGATTGCGGGCTTAGACAAGAACTGCGGCCAGAAGAGTGAGCGAGTGGTGGGGGAAAGGAAGAAAGAACGATTGACAAGCGACGTGTTTGCTCCCAAACATGACGCAATCCAGCACGTGCCGGCGGAGTTTGAAACGACTCAGAACATTTTCAAAAAACCCAGAAGTGAAAATCTTTGGAGTGTCCTGCTCGCACCAAAGAGATACGATATTTGTCTGCTGGAAACCTCTACCAACCTTTTTGAAGCCCCCGGCGGCTTCAGAATGTTTTATTTTTAAGACTTTGCTATCAGCCGCTACTGATCCGTTGATGACGGGCTACTGGGCGCTACCAACGTTTGGCGTGAAGGCTACTGGCGCTACTGAGTACTACCTGACTTCTGTAATGCGCTACCGGAGCTACCCATTCCTCGCCATGTACTCGGCCAAAACTTTTTTCCGGATGCAGACTCCACCCGACGTTAATGTGAGCTGTGGGTTGAAACTGGGTTCTGGGCCAGTTAAGGCCTGAAGCCAGCATTGAATACCAAAAAGAAAAGTGACAGATAAGCAGAAACCGGCCCAAACCCCAGTTTTAGAAGTTGGAACTAGGGGAAGTCAGAGTAGACGAAACAGCCTCGATTCTGATCCGATTCAGAGGCCAGAATCGAAGGAGAATCGAGTCTTGCAGAATCGAACCAGAATCGATGTTTCGTGTTGTTCCTCCTCGGGAGGAGGAACTCCCACAGAATCGAATCCAGAATCGAACATTTCGAACTGATTGCCACATGTGATGGTTTGATGTGGTGAGAATCGACTCTTGAATCGTCGCAGAATCGAAACCTGAATCGGGACGGTCAAAGCCAGAATCGATTCAGAATCGAAGGTGAATCATTCACTCTGACTTCCCCTACTTACGGAAAGTGCATACAGTATTTTTTTTTAGAACTAAATAAATTGTCTCTGTAGTCCAACAGACTCTTAAGCCTCTTTAAATGCCTGTAGAGTTTGTGGGGAAATCGACAGCATGGGGTGTTGGTTGACATTTGATTTGGATCAATTGATCCGGTGGTTATGATGTGCCGCCGGAGGGGTTTTCAATTAGACCTTTTGGTGGGGTCTCTCGGCTAGTGGGGTTTCCATTGAAAGCCGGGTTTCTCATTAGAATCATCCAGAAAACTTGAAGGAAAATTTTCTCCACTTGTTGCAGCCTTTGTTCCGAGTGGATAGAAAACAATTCAAATACAGACAAATGCATAAGGCTTCCGAGCTTCTTCCGTAAATTGAAAATTTTGAGGGAGCCGCAATTCCCGGAGTTTGGATTGAGGTCCGTGCGTTTGCGTGGTGTTGTTACTTTTAGAAGAATCACTACAATACGACCCGCATCATTTTGTGATGCCCGCTGCGCACATGCGCTCTCTTTCGCTTTGCCTACGAGTCCAGGTTCACTCGACTCTAAGTTGAGAAGAGTGGCGAAGCCATGCAAGGCCCCGATTCAACCGACCCACTCGAGGCTCACCGCTGGCGCGATCTCCAGCGCCAGCAGCTGGCCCAGATTAACACTACCATCGCCGAACTTGGCTCTGAATTTGAGTCAGACGTTCCCGAATTTCTGGACACGGAGCGCAGGGAGTTAGAGACCACACTCTCCTCTTTCTCGTACCCGGTGCATGACGCCCCAGTCGAGATTATCCGCCACATTCTCATCCATTGTCTCCCCGCTGATGGGCGCGTACGACCTCTGCCGCACCTAGCGCCTTTACTGCTGGTACAGATCTGTCAACGCTGGAGAGAAATTGCCTTGTCCACCTTTCAGCTTTGGAGCTCCCTCGACTTTACCTTCCACGGTGGATCGCCGCGGCAACGCAAATTCGGGTGGTGGAATCGTCCGGAGGAGGAGCATCAGTATGATGCCGCTCACGATCTTCTCGAAACGTGGTTCAGTCGCACGAATGGCTACCCTCTTTCACTGACCTTGCGTTGCTCTACAAACCGTAAGGGTATCCCCCACGCCTTCTATGCTGCGATCTCCAAATATTCGGGGCAGTGGCAGCGCCTCGAGATTGCTTTTCCGGGAGCGGACCTGCGCGCTTTTCGTCACCATGTAGAGGGACCATTCCCGCTGCTTTCTCGTTTATCACTCCATGGCCACCAACAGATACGAGCCGGAGATTTACAGGCGTTCAGGAACACGCCGCAGCTCCGGGATGTGCGGTTGCTCGAAGGACTTACTCTATCCAACGTGCCCATTGGTGGAGCAGCATTGACGAACCTCGAGATAGATCTTTCAATTTCGATGACAGACTGCACCACGATCTTCCAAAGTTTCCCTACCCTCGTTCATTTAAAATTATCCGTCGCCAGCTACCTCCAACCCTCTGTTTTCGGACCCATTGAAAATCCACCGCCATTGGAATCGTTGCATATGGACTGTCGCTCTCTCCTCGATGCGCTTACCCTTCCACATCTGCGCCGACTTAGATATACTTACACCATTTGCGATCAAGCCCAGATAACGGCCGTCTTCTCATTCATATCTCGATCCACCTGCGTGATCAACGACCTCGCGTTGCGTGTATCGGACATAGAGGACTACTCCCTCGTCGAATTCCTGCGCACCATCCCGTCCATCGAGGTTCTGCAGCTCGATTACACTCCTAGCCTCACGCCCCGCACCGTGTACGGCCATCTCGAGTCGACCACATTGCTCCCCAGACTCCGCGAACTCTCCGTCTCTGAAACTGTTCCCGGCGCACCCGCGGACAGATACCGCTACGACCCGCTCGTCAAAATGCTGCAAGCGCGCGGGCGCTCCCGGCGCGGAGGCCCGCACCGCATCCACCTTTACTCATTCGAGCTGACACTCACACCGACGCGCTTTTCGGGTGCACTGGACGAGCGCTGCGTGCTCCCCCAAAGCATTCACGCGGAGAAGATTGGGCGCTTGATCAAAGGCGGCTTGCGCTTCCGCGTGCATGGCGCCCGGCTCGAATGGCCTGTCCTTTCATCACCCAGTGCGTGGTTCATTCGACTCGTTTCGGAGGGCTCATAATGCTTCTGACTTGACATAATTTCGGTAGATGATGAGCTCGAGTTCCCGGCGTATCGCCCTTCCGACCAGACGTCCAACGCTGTCTAAAGCGACGCAAAAATGTACTGCCAGATAGATATCACACCACAACCTTCGTTCCATTTTCCAAATTCCTGTTTATCTTGACTTCGAACTCGCCCCCCCCCACGTCGGATTTCAAATTCGCGATATATTTGTATTATTCCCGAATCCCCATAAATCACAGCTGAAAATGATAAGATCCGACCACCTAGAACTTAATGGATCTCAGACATACTTTTCAAGACGCCAAGTTGCAGGAGCTTTTCCGTCGTCGCACGCTCGGAACGAACGGATCATACTATGTCTTTTTTTTTTTTGCAGCGTTTGGGATAATGACGTTCGGTAGGACCCCTGAGAATACCGCCAGGAGGTAGGATTCCAAAATCCGGATTTTGGAAATTTTGTCCGGACTATACGAGTGAACGAGGTCAAAAATTTTGTCCGGACCATACCTCACACCATTGAAAATTTCGGATTTTTTGTCCGGACTACACCTCAAAGGTCAAAAAATCGTGAAAAATTCTATAAATTCCCAAGAAAAATCGGAAAAATTCCCAGAGCTCGTCTACAACGCCAGTCATCAACCCCCTCGTCCTCCTCGATGTCCAGTAAATTAATATTACCCTTACCCCTCTTTTGAACAGTATTCAAGCTCGCGACCATTTGCACCAGCTCCGCATGTTCATCAAAGTGCTGCTTGCATAAAAGCCAGCAGGGGAGAGGAGTTCTGAAGGTAATGTCGAGCTAACTTCAGCGGGAATCTGGCGGGCACGCATAGCTTCGAGAGCAACATGCTCGGGAACATCTCGGTATGTACGGGCACATCCTATCCAGTCTGAAGCATTCCATAAAGGATTGGTCTGGTTTAGGTCGTCGTTGTCGAAGATTAGAACATCTCCGGGCATGTTGTGTAGGAAGCAAGTGGTAGACAACAGTAGAACTTGTGGTAGAAAATGTAATTTGGAAAATGAATAAAATTCTGTGCCACTGTAAAGTGGCCCATACCGTCGCGCTACCTGATCAAGACAGACAATGGGTTGCTGGGCCACTCACTTGGCCCGTGATCGCGTATGGTTTGATTGAAAGGCAAGTAATATTTCCATATCAAGTTGAACAATGACCAAAAATTTGTCCGGACTCTGTATCCAACCTACCTGTGGCCAAAATTTCCTGTCCGGACCAAGAATCCGAGGTCGGGACGATCCGGACCAATTTTGTCCGGACTAGCATCACAGCTTGAGTTAATTTTCAAAATTTTTGTCTGGACTGTTGAATCCTACTTCCCTGCGGCATTCTCAGGGGTCCTCGTTCGGTCTGGATCATACTATGTCGTGACCGAACGTCACGGTGCCTCTCTGCTACGAACTTGCCACCAGCTATCATCCGAGATGTGCGAGCCTCGACCCGGAGGAGCTGGCTGGACCATTACACATCTCAACTCCGAGGCGCCTTAGTCGGGCTGTATGCAAGTCGAAGTCTCGTGCGCATCTGGAATCCCTTGGCCATATGTATGAAAGCTTCAATCGGTGACGTGGAGTCGTGGAAACTGGAGATGGATTCAAGGTGGCCCGGTGCCGCTGCTGTGCGCGGGAGGTTCGAGAAAGGTATGTCGAAACTCTACGTTGAAGTGGCTGATATCTACCCATCTGCTCACTCACACTTTTGAGACTAGGCTCCGAACATATACCTCGCATGTGCAGAGTCTAAGTCTCAATCTGGTGCAGAAAGGTAAGCGCAATGTTCTCGCTGACACTCTTTGGAGACGCAATCAGACCCAAATGTCTCTAGTGCGGCTTTTCTTCTCTGAGAAAACGGTTTCGGCTCATGCAATCTCCGGCGCTACTATAGCGGGTCCAATGAGAACTCACTTCCAATATTGCCAGCCTCTTTCGTACGTCAGGCCTCTGGACCCAAGCTCCAGCCGTACGTAGGCTTCTTAAATCTCCTTCTAAATGCCGAAAACGCTGTCTTCGAACAACATGCATGGATCCGGACATCCAGGTGATTCAGAATTTTCAATTTCAGCACAAACTTTCATTCCCTCACCTGAATTCACTTCTGACGACGCGGCAGACAACTATGCTTGAACCGTTGGAACATTTCCTCCTGTCGTAACTCATAAATGCAGGTTACGGACAAATCGCGGATACCAAGTGGCGCATTTGTATGGCTGGGGCTAGCATGTGGTCGTTCGTTATTGTAAAAGTAGTACGGCTGTCCGTACTTGGGGGGTAAGTGCGCTCCCGCTACTGGCGGAGATTTGTCTTCGAAAGCATGTTGACCCAGCAATCTCGTAGGGGTGCCGTAGTTGACTGTGCGCTCTTTCCCCAGTCTTGAGCCCAATACATAGATATACCAGCATAGGGCGCTCAAAGCAATCTGCGATAGGTGAAATCGCTGCAACTGGTGGAACGAAAGAGTGCGTGATCTCGGTGATTTCGGCTCTCCCTGGTTTAACTGGTTAGGTAGGTGTGGTAGGTGTGGTAGGTGTGTGAGATTATTCGCACGCCACTTAATACGGGTTCACAAGAATCATTCCTCTGTCAAGCCACCGTCCATCGCTGTACCTCTCTATTCCCCACTCAAGGTTCACGCGACTCGATCAACTGATTGTGTTGCATATATCACGAAAAAGCGGTCGAGGCTCTCTATCGGCGGCGACGCAGTTATAAACGCGCATCGGAATAGCGTCCCTCCCCATCCCTCTCCACCTTCTCTCAGCTACCCACATTTACTTGACCTAACACAACAATGGCTGGACCGCGTACTAGCTGGGAAGACCTTGCCAACCTCGGCTGGTACAAGCAGCAGGCGTACGACAGATTCAATGCCCGCCGCGGCGGCACTATGCAAGGTCTCGGTGACATCGCCCTGAACGAATCCTTCGCACACGACTGGAGGCAAGTCGGTTTCGATTCATCCACACATCGACCATGTCCTGTTGCGTTACATCCGCTGACTGCATCGCACCAGCTGGTACTCGTACAACGTCCTCGTCGGTGCGCCGCGCATCGCAGGCAACAGTGCGGACACTATCGAATCGTCCACGATCGTGTGGATGTACGACAACAGCCAGAACATGCAGGAGTTCCAGGCGTCGTGGACCGAGACGTGGACCAACTCCAGCCGCGCGAGTCTTTCCATCTCGACGCACGGTGAGGATTGCGATATAATCATAAATGCAACATACTGATAAATGCATACACAGCCGGTATCTCCTTGAGTCAGAGCATCTCGATCCCGGGTGTCGGTGGCTCCGAGTTCTCGATAAGCATTTCGACCGACTCGACGAAAGAGGAGACACGCGAGACCTCCCATCAGCTTTCGACCACCTGGGGCATTACGTTCGTTTGTTTCTTCCGTCCCACCGTTGTACATCGTTATAATAATTGCACATAGCGTCATGGCTGGCGAAACTGTCTCAATTGAACGCGTTCGCATGGTCACTAGCGGACAGGCGATTTACCACCAGGCAAGCTCTCAGTAAAGCCAGCTATTGTTTTATTTTCAAACAGAAGCGATCTCGTAGGACTACGGCCTCGCATCTAATTCGCTCATGGCTAGTGCGTATCGTATATGACTTATCATACCATCTATTGGGCGCTGATGTTTATCTAAACCTACTTGAACAGCCAAAGGCAAACTGTGAATCCCGAACTATTGATTACACATTGTATCCATGCTTACCACCTTTCCTCCAGCTACGACGGTCACTATTACTGGGTATGTTTTTCTACAATTCCAGGGAAAAATCATCCACTCACGCGAAAATAATGCAAGGGCTTCAACATCAACAGCACCCTGAATTCCCCGCGCGGCATAATGTCGCTCCTCGGCCGCTCCACCCAGGAGAACTACACATTCCGCATCGTGCGGAAGACGCCGGACGGCCGCAGCCGCACAGAGCCACTCCCGCCGCCCGAGGGGAAGAGCACCCGCGCCAGGATGTCGAAGGAGTGTAACGCCGAGTTCCCCTTGATGATTCCCGGTATCGAGAAGCAGTGATTCAATCTCTGGGTCGAAGGCCCAAAAGAAGTCGGGAAATTGTTTTCTTTTATGGATCCAGTGTTCATACGTTCCTGCCCATGCGGTTTTTACTTCTTCTTGCCTTTCGTATTCAACATACGATGGCGTGGCAGGGCTGGAGGCGTTGTATTATTACCTCTACATTGTGAAACGTGACTTGACAAATTCGATGTGCTCTTTGCAGCATGTTCCCTGTAATGCATTTCCGTAGTGGCCGCCCTGCGCATTCCGTAAAAATTGAATGAAACTCGGACTTCTGACTTGCACTCCTGGAAAGAAAAACCTACAAGGATGATGGCACGCAGGGAAAAAAAGGAACTCATACAGTATATAGCATTTACCGACAGGTCATCGGGTGGAGTCTAATTACCGGCTCTCCCAGATTTCTCGGAGGGCGGTAGTTCGCAAAATAGATGCAACATCGCTTGTGCCCTTGTGAACGGTTTCCACCGAAGGTAAGCACGAAATTGTTTCATGCATCTAAGTTGCTTACTGTCCATCGAAACGTATGCTCATATTGAGGAACGAAAGCGGAAAACATACCGGAAAAACCTCGGACAGCCTGGTCTTCGAAGAGATGAACATGAAGCGATGGTAATGTATGTAGTGAACGCCAATAGAGGCTTAAGTCAGATTCTAGGCTACAAAATGCCTTGACCCAGATCTTTCAAGGCTACCACTGGGAGTACTATATAACTTTATCATTCAACAAGAAACATGAATGTTTGCGATCGGCTGACGTACTAATTCGGAGTCGAACTGGCCGCTATTATTTCGTACTTCTCATCCTCTGGGAATCTCTCGGTGTAAAGTTCATTTGGAGGTGGATTCCGGAACGCCTTCTCGATTTCCTCATCCAAGTGCTTCACGTACGGATCGTCGGCGGGCCATGCTGGGTCATGCATTTCATTCCAACGGACGTACCACTCCCCTAGTTCATGCTCCAGCTCAAGTTGCCGCGTGCTTTGCGGTTGCTCAATCCCAAACGAGTTGATTCGAGCGCGCAGAAACGCGGTAGGGGATGCGAATGTTCCGTGGTACCATCGCACCGTTTCGCGGAACTCGTCGTAGAAGTAGTACTGTCCGCCGCAGACGAAGGCAAAGTCGTCGAAGTCCCCGTGTCCGGCGTCGTCGTAGAAAACCAGTGGTTCAATCGGGGCCGGGAGGCGGAACCGACCATTGATACCGGACTCGACGTCCAGTCTGGAGCCATCTCGCCTCGATATCCACATGTTGGTGCCTGACCAGATCGCCCAATCGCAAGACCAGGGGAAGGGGAGGTCTGTGACCGTGTACCACTGCTTGAAGATTGGTTCAGCTTGGCTTACGGCGCCTGACACTGTCGTCCCATATGCTGGCTGTACAGGTTTCAATAGAGAAAGCCATGATGAAAGTGAGCATTACATGCCGAAGAGCCCTTCGATGAGACGCTGATAGACGGTAATCGGTATCCACTTTTCGGCATGGGGACATGTGGAGATGTGCATTTGCTGAACCGCAAGAGGTTGGCTCGGTGAAACGGAATGTGCTGCATCTAGTGATGTGCTGGCTTTGGCTTGAAGCCAGAAGCCAAGCCAGCCAAGCCATGGTTTCACGAAGCCAGGCCAGGCCAGACAGCTGGCTTGAGCTGGCTCTGGCTTCTGGCTTCAGATTTGCCAAGCCAAGCCAGGCCATGAAGCCAGGGTTGCAATTTGTGCCGGTAAATCACCCCCAGACAACGATTTTGATGTCTGGATATCCCTCTAGTATCCCATTAATTACATCAAATTAATAACTCACCCACTCAACAACAATGTCGACTGAGTCTGCCCAAATTGGGACAACCCGTTTCGGATGAACAAGTTCAAATGCTAAGATTGTGTTCAATATCTGTGTTTAAGAAGGTATCGTGTACTGTCTTATCATAAAGAACCACCCATAGTCAATTAAAAGTGTCCGAGACGAGCCATGGTTGGTTTCAAAATTTGTGGTTCAAGCCATGGCTCAAGCCAGGGCCAGGCCAAGCCAAGCCAGGATCCCTGGCCCTGGCCCTGGCTTGGGATTCCTCAAGCCAAAGCCAGATGAAGCCAGGCCAGAGCCATGGTTTCCGGGCCAAGCCAAGCCAGCACATCACTAGTGCTGCATCACTACTAGTAGTACTAAGCTTAGCAATGATCGCCGTAAGCTGGCGCAGCACGTGACTGATGCGTCGCCCTAAAAGGCCCTAAAAAACCGCAGTAACATCGACAACCCGCAGTTGAGAGCTTTTTTAGAATGTTTTACTATTAGGGAGGAAAAGGGGACTCAATGCTTCACTTCTAGGTCTATGCGTGGTAATGGATATGTACTACTAGTAGTAGATAGGGTTGGGCCTAGTCTGTAGTTAACCACGCGCCGGATGTATGGTGGTCGACCTTATTACGTAAAGTGCGGAGTTTGAAATCTATACTCGACGCTGGCTGCCCTTCAAACACTCCAGAACCAAAGTCTTGGAGGCAAGACCGCCTATATTTTCCCATAAAACAAACCTGTCTCTTCAGAATGTTTGTTCTCGCTCCTCTTTGATACAAAATGAGAAGGTGGAATTTGTAAGCTGCCGGGCCATCAAATTTCGGCACCGACTTCTCAGCGCCGTGGGGGTGAAACTAGTCAGTACAGTTGGTTAATCTGATGAATTCAACGATATTCCAAGAGAAAATTGTGCAAGGATGCCCTGCAACCTTTACTTGAATGCCCGAGAAAAAATATGATTACTTAATAAGGTCGACCTCCGATCATTGACACCTGCCAATCGACAGACTATAACATACGAGGTACGAGTAAGGTCTGTTATAGTGTCTGTTTATAAGAGACTAGGTTGGGCCGCAACAAAAGAAAAGTTCACTGTCCCATTTTCAACTTTGCTTCTCCCAAGGGTGTACTTTTCTGTAAATTTTGGAACATAGACCGCTTTAGCCCTAGTTTGGGTCTAAGAATTGGTTACATCCGAACTGTATTTGAGCTGTTGGGAGTCAAACGGAGGTCGCCCCCCCTATTTTGTCCTCCGAAGAATGCGCGCACGACACATGCGGACCAATCCGCTTCCGGCCTCATGAACTATGTAGAACTGAAGGAAGGGAATATTGCACCGAATATTGCACCCGCCGCACATACGTATAGATCAAGTCCGGGGACTGAGTGGACTGACTGAGATCAGAGAAAGAGCGGAATGGCCAGTCCGGAAGCGATGTATACAAGAGAGAAACCAGATATTGGAAATGCCAAGTATAAGGCGGGACGAACAATGCAGCGACGTGACAAAATGAGGAAATGGGTGTGAATTTGGGTGGAACTGAATCTCAGGCCGGAAAACCACGGTGATGTCGATACCAGATAAGACTCTGGATAAAATTAAGCCCAGCGCGGTCCCGTTTCGGAACATGCCAGGTTGTAACGTACGATACATGAGTAGTGTACCGTGTTACACCAATGTCGTGCATGCGAGTATATGGGAAATTCCGAGCTGCGTCCGCTGAGTGGGAAAAAGATATAAATGGGCGGGCAAGGATATGCGCGTGGAAGGATATGTGCCTAATGCGAACCGGGAGGTCCGGACAGGCCCGATGTCGGGGAGGCAGCAGATGAGAATAGGGATTTGATGCATCCGGCGGACATCCATATACGAAATATAATATATTTTCCCCATCGAAAAATGATCAGAAGTGTGGAAACCTCGTCGTCTGCCGTCCAGTCAGATTATCCTTCAGACGGGACAGTAAGAGAATCCGCACATCACAGAAGAAGAAAGCCAGATGCACTGAGGTCCGGCAACCGCGCCCGCAACCGCGCCTGCCATGCATCGGCTGCGGAATCTCCGTCTAATTCAAACCGAACGGCGGTCAGGCTGGGAAAGGACTGTCTTGAAATCAGGGAATCGAGGGCCGACCATCGAGGATCGGGATCCTCCTCTTCAGCGGCGTGGAAATAATGCCCGTCCTCAATTGAGAGGAATATAATCTCGGTGAGTAAGGGAGCTCCGAGCATCTGTAAGATCCGCAACACCGCGGGCATTACCCCGTCGACGGAGATCTCAAAGCGTAGCGTAGATAGTTGCTCGAGGAGGAGGGGCTGGTTGTCTCGAAACGATACTTGAAAACCGTCCCATGACGCCCACGAATCTTGTAAGTTCGAGCCGGCGGATTAGAAAATAGGAAATGGGAGCGGGAAGAGATAGCTCAAGGGTAAGCCTGAGGTCCAGTTGCATAAGACAGCTTGCACCGAGTTGGATGAACTGGTTGACAAGCCATAAATCGTCGCCTACGGTGAGGCGGAGAATGCGGAGGCGCGATAATTTTATCAGCGGCAGCGATCTGGAGAGAAGGTCGAAGATCGGCCGCAGGGAGTCGTTGTGGAAAGAAGAGTCCACATCAAACATAGAAGCTACGAATGGCTGACGATTTTTTCGTGCAAATAGTTCGCTGTCAAACGAAAGATCCGGACCGACGAGGAGGTTCGAAAACCGTAATTGCTCCAGCTTCCTTCCCCTATGCGGCGACGAGAAAATTGCGAATAGAGAGTTCAAATCAGTCGCCCGGAGTCCGGAGAGCTCGACGGACTGGATGGATGGTGCGTGGGCGCATAGATGCATTGTTTGGATTAGAGCCGGACTCCACTCGGATCCCTTGCCCTCGCGCAACGTAAATGTGCGCAGATTGGAGAGGCGCTGGGCAATGTGTACCAGAGTGGTTGATTGAGAAATCCAATACGTCGTGACATCTGACGATTCGCCCTCAAATAGTGTGAGGTCCGTGACATGTCGCGAGAGGCTCGGATTCGCTCGTAGAAGCACCCAGAACAGATCGCAGCATGTCGGGCTAGATGGGTACAGGGAGTACAGGATATTTGTATGCTGTCCGAGCTTGGCCAGGGGGGAACCAAGGATGAGCTTGGAGAACAGGTGCATGCGGCTCCGCACGAGAAATTGTCTCCCCGCTGCACCGCACAGGGCTAGTGTTTTGGGGTCGTCGCTGCAAGCGTCGACGATGACCTCAAGGATCTCGGTGGGAAGGGTTGGCGCCATCGCGGAGAGCTAGTGACTGAGAGCTAGTGACTGTCGAGGATGAGAAGGGCAGCGCCCATGGCACGTGAACACTGCAGATCCGATCAGTTAACCCCAACAGGCGAGGGAAATTGAACTTTTAGGCTGGACTACCGAATCAGTCTAATGCCTTGTCCTGTAGCGAAAAGGTGCCAGCCGCACGGGGTCGATGGTTGATACATAGATTTATCTAGATACAGTTGTGGAAGATCGCAAAGGACAGTATTTAGCAAAAAAAAAAAAAAAGCAGGATTCCAGAGTCGAGACTGCCAGTGAGACGCGCCTTGGAATTTCAGTCAGGGCTAGCTAAATCCCCCCCACAAAAATAAAATCTTGACAATAAAATAAAATACAGATGGTCACGTCGGCTGCCCCCTGGCCACATTGGACACGATCTGTATGCTTCGCAGTCCATCACACCCCCGTCAGCATTCCACGATATATGATCGCCTTAGATCCATATTAGTATTCCACCATGGTCTCCGCCAATTGCGCTCGCTTAATCGGATGCCGTGTCCGCCGCCAACGCGTTAACGTGTAATCCGAACATGATTTAGAATCCAGATTCCTTGGCTACAAACTGTAAGTTCGATTCGCTTCATCGATTTCACAATGTGTTATATAAACCAACACAAATCCATGACCATCGTTGGGCGAGGGATCTGATATTCCATACAAGTAGTTACACAACGGACGACAGTGAAATAGTCATACATTGTCCAACCTCATCACGTCCCTACGCAAGTCCAAGTCTACTACCAAATACAGGGCGTAGCGAGAAAACATCCATAATACAATATCGTCCAGTCCAATTTGACCATTATCCAACGGTTACCGTCCATTTCCTAAAGATCCGTACGCCTGCCGAGTCGAGAGGAGACAGCGCTCTGGCAGCATGACAGGTCTGAGACTGATCGAATGAAGGATGAAACGAAAACGTACGCATGAGGGGGCTGGTTGTCGCCAGGGATCCCATCGTGTTCATCAAACTCACGGCCCGTTCATCTATTTCTTGGTACTGCGCACGCGCCTGTGCGTCGCCTCCCCCCATCTTCAAAGCTGCCATCTCGTTCAAGTATACCATGGACACGGTGGCGCACAACGGCTGGAGAGTCCCCCCCAATTGAGTATCTCATAGTGCCAGTACCAGACAGTCAGACTCACCCCGAGTATGGGATCTGGGACATGCGGCAATGCGGAAGACAACGCAGTTGTCATGCTCGCGCATAGTTGGTTCGCTGCGGTCAGACATTTATAGCGTGAGGTGCTGCCAGAGCGCGCTAGCGGACTGTAGAGGCGGACAATCGCAAGATCCGTCATCGCGTGCGCCATGAATAATGCGCCAACGCCAGATGCATGAGGGAGTGATGCGCGGAACGTATGTAAGCGCTTATCGAGTGAGTTCAGGGAAGTTGCATCCACTGCACCTAAAAAATTGAATAAGGCGCTGAAGTGAATACAATCGGATTGGGGGAAAGAACTGCACCAGTGTTACGAGCTGAGAACGCAATGACTCGCTCGAGCAGTATTGATGCTTTTACCATGAGCGTAACCGGTGAATGTCCTTCCTGGTCATCGCCGGAGAGAAACCTGGTGATTGTGGCACCGCCCTGAATCAAATTTAAATGAGTCTCGGGCGAGATTATATTAATGGCGAAACGAAATCCTACTTTCGAGGCGAACGACCACGGCGTATCCAGCGTAGAGCCGTACGGCAGCGCAGACGGGTTTCCTTGCGCGGCGACCCAGCAGTTGTCGACCATGACGACGGCCCAAAATGCGTTAATCCGCTCTGCTTCTTGACCCGCGTCCATGGGTGCGGGAAGCAGGTCTTGTGTGAGCGGGAAATTCAACGCCGGATTCGACGAGGCTACTGGGGATGCGCTCCGATTTAGTGCGGCACTCAATGCGAGGGAGACGGCGGAGGCAGAGTGCTGCCGGCCCTGCACGGGGAGTGCCGCATGCAGATAGTAGAGGGAAAGTAGCACCTCAGCTTGGATTGTTTCCAAGACGAGGCCTGGGTGTAAGTGAAAGTGCCGGATGTCATCAGGAAGGCTTTGCAGCGCGCCGATGAGAAACGTATCGTCCGTGTAAGGAATATTAGTTGCCGTCGACGAGAGAACGGAGCCCCAGAGATAGACGACGTTTAGGAGGGTCTGGGAAGGGCGGTCAAAGTGGCCGAACGGGAGGGGAAGTAGTGCAGAGTTGAAAAAGGGCACGGCTTGTAAGAAAAAATAACCGGTGTTCGTGAATCGATCCAGAAATGTATTGAGCCTGAGTTGAGTGAGTTCATAACTCCGGGTCAACGTAGAGGACACACACAGCTTCTGAATAATGTCAGGAGTAGGTTCCTTGGGCGGCATGAGATCTTGAGGACAGATAGATTGGCGAGTAATAAGTACCTGAAGAGCGAGGAAGCCCGAGACCGATTCGGGCGAAAGGGAACTTCGCATCGCTAAAATTTTCAGGCAAGGAATGGGAATTGGGAATTTTACGCTTACCAGTTCTTGACATCTCGGCCGGATTCGATGTTGGGTGACTATAGGGCTGCTGTAGGAGCACCCGAGGACCAGATCGTCCCGCCGCTTCTTCTAGCTCGTTGATCCTCAACTTCAAGACCCGAATTGTTTCTTGCATTTGCACGCCAGTTTGATGTGCTGGTCCCGCGTCTAGATCGAATAAACAAGGAGTTCCTGACCTTGGAGGTCTTTCCCGGCATTGGTTGCAACCTGAGCGCACCCCGTCACATTTCTATGCGCAGTCAGTCTACCATCAACTGCGGTGCTGGTTTTACTTGCAATTTTTCGACGCCTGGATTGAAAAATGGGGGTATGAGTCACAATAGGTGAATTGATGGTAAATTGGCAACCTGCAGTTCGAGCAGGCTCCTCCCCGTTGAAGATTGGACGACGAGTAGGAGAAGGCGTCCATTCCCCGAGTACCAGCCATGGTGATCTTTACTGTTGAGGGTCCGGAATATATAGCGCCTCGAGGAGCGGGGAACCATGACCTTGCTGTCGTCCCGACAATTCGTCGATGGGCTTCAATCACAAGAAGATTTTGATAGTGCCCATATCTGCTCAACACGATCCTGTCACTGAGTTCATTTGCGTGACGTTCGGGACCGTCCTAGACCACTTTTCTCTCACGGTTCCGTCTTCCGTTCCAATGCGCAGTATGCGCAGCACATCTAATGCAGTGCTCAGAAATCCCTTCTTTCTTCTCTGTGAAAAGGAATGGTGGCATTGTTAGCGGGGAATGCCTCTAAATTCAACCCTCGCACCTGAGTCGACGACGCTGAGGAATCGGATTATATGGAACGCGCGTCGAGGATAGACTGGGGTTGGTGAACTACCTGGAGGTTCTGAAGTGGCGACTCGTGGCGGATGCCATCTGCGCAGCAAGTCGGAACTCCCCACACAGCCTCTCTGTGATCGACCAAACAACGTCTGACGTCACGCCGGAAAAAACGCTCCTCCATAAACGAGTTCTTATTTGTTTTATGGGGAATAGAAACAGAATATGTCTGATTTCGCTTGCATCATAGGATGTCGGCGGCCCCATCCGGGAGGCCTTCATTTCCTTCAAGGCACAATTTCCAAGTGTTACCGACCCAAGAGTGCTTCTTAATCCTGAAACTCAGGTTTTTTCTAGTCTATATTCGTTTGATAGGTAGGTAGAATTGAACGCCGGTTTCCTGAAGTTCCAAAATGATATCAGAAATTGATGGTATTGTCCACCCACATCAATTTGGGAGCTCCATTTCTCAGCCGAAATTCGGAAAAATATTTAGGAACGATCTACAGATACATTCACAGAAAACTGTTGAGCCAGATTTTCCACTCTCATTATGCAAGCACACAATCGCTCCTTTTGGGCAGTCACGTCGGGTGACCGTGTACCGTAGTTGGTCGAATCGGTTAATTATGAATTGTCTCTTCCGGAACTCCACTTCGCGCGAACCCATACCATGAAACTCCACTCGCTGCCAAGGAGACGTCAGGCGTCCAACGTTTGCAATCCATTATTCACTATCTTCCCTCGCTTTCTCACGCCGTTCTATCAAATTTGATCTCCTCCGATGCCACTGCGCACGAATCCCGCCTACACGCCGCTCAGATCGCAGGTTTCTTTGCGTTTGTCATCCACCCTTCGATTTTTTGAATCAATCTTGAAACTTTTTTGTTTGTTTGTTTTTGTTCGGCACCCCTGTTCCGTTTTGATTTATCTAACTGATCCGACGGAGGGCGGTCCGCATGCCCGAGTTCTCTGAACGCTTAGTAACTGTACTAGTCTATTATGAATCCTCTTTTTCCGGAGCTCCACTTCGCGCGAACCCAGTGAAACTCCGTGCGCTGCCAGGGAGGCGTCCAGGCGTCCAATGCGTGCAATCCACTATCCACTATCTTCCCTTTCTTTCTCACGCTGTTCTATCAAATCTCATCTCCTCCGATGCCACTGCGCACGAATCCCGCCTCCACGCCGCTCAAATCGGAGGTTCTGTCTTTGCGCTTGTCATCCACCCTTCGATATTTTGAATGAATCTTGAAACGTTTTTTGTTCGGCGCCGCTCTCACCTCATCTGCGCCTTCCTCGTACTTCCGTTACGCTTTATCCGGCCGGAGCCACGTCCTCAGATCTCCAAACTGGACGCGCCGATCTATCCTGCGCGCGAGTTCTATCGGCGCGTCTGCATCATTGTCAAGCGCCGCTGCGCAGGCCTTACAGATTCATCCTATACCACTCGCCCGTTCGTGTCCGTCTCCGCATTCCGAATGCCGAATTACGGAGGCCGACATTCAATCTGTTTAATTTTTCATTCCTGGGTTGAATCCTACCGTTGGACGTCCTGCCTGATACCTTCTTGTGCCGCTTCCTTCACCGAAACGGGATCCTGCCCGTACACTGCACCGATTCTCTCAATCTAAATTCAACGCGCCACATACTAGTTGCTTCAACGCACATCGGACCCCGAACTTACCGTAACTGAAGTCCAAACTCGTACTGAAATCACAGCCCAACCAAATAAAATAGGAAATCTCTGGGTGTATTCGAACCACGAGCTCTCCCAATACTGTGCTTAGGAAGACTAGATCAACCGACGGTAATCCTGGATTATCGTCGGTGGACCCGGTACTCCGCGAAGACTTGTAGGTCACATATCTAATTTAAAAGAATGCGTCAACGTGATTTGGCTGTGCTATCAATCGACCACACTCGAACCAGAACGCGCTCGAAGCACTCGAACCCTGAACTGATCGAAATCGAACTCATTCTCAGCGATCCATGAGCCCGATGGGAAAAAAAAGCTTTTCCTGAGGAAATCAAGTCTTCGGATGGAGTCGAACCACCGGGGCTCCCAATGTACCTACCGCAACACCAAGATCAAAGGGAAGGAGTGCCATCCTATACGAAGAGTCGTTGGCCCCCATTAAATTCAGATGTATAAATCAGTTTAGCGCGTTACAAAAATGGTTGCCAACGCTGCGGGTGCCTATTCTGCGTTTATTCACTCTCCTCCCTCCCTCCCAAAAAAAAAGGTTCGCGACATCTTATGTCTTCGGGTGGAGTCGAACCACCGACTCTCCCAGTTGCCTCTCTTACAAGACAACACTCAGGAGGAGAGGGAGCACCATGCTCGAAGAAGACTCTTCCGCTCCCTGGTCAGCCTGGATACGTGTGAATAAATCAGGGACGATTAACGAATCACGCCGAGTAAGAAAAACAAAAATGACGTACAACACCTATCAAGTCTCCAGGCGGACTCGAACCGCCGGCCCTCATAGCAATCGAAAGCCACAATCGACCGAACGGAGTGAAAGTGAGCACCATTGCTCCGCGAGGACTTGTGGGCACTTTTCTGGATTGAGATAAACCCAGCAATGGTACTCGCCTGCCCTGCTCCGTTACTACATACTGAAACTGGATTATTAGGAAAAAATCCTTGAACGAACAATGATCACCGACTCCACCGAGACCTACTTTACTTACTCGCCAGTGGCAGCAGATGCGACAGCCAAGTTCCTCCAGTGCGCGTAGATATCCGGGTATAAATCATTGCAAACTTTTTATGTCCGGGTTTGAAAATCCGGGGAGACAAACCGTTGCTCCGCGAAGACATTGGATTAAGCCCTTGGAGGTATGCTAATTTATCACGAATGGCCCGCGTCCTTGCCGCGTGCGCGCTACGGTCGGTATATGAAGCCTAGTGACGCACAGGGAGGGACGATAAGGACTGGAATGGCTGGACAGAAGAGGAAATATGACACGGACGATATACAGACATGATGAAGATGCAATGTGAAAAGCGCGTACCGGGGAAGGACGATACGTGGAGGTGCACGCCGGGTGGGTACGGAGTCAGGTACACATTCAGAGGCAGAGTTGGAGCCAGTGCACTTGACTGCCCTGGTGAGTTGCTGCCACAACAAGGGATTTAGGATTGTCCACGATACTGAAGAATGACGAACCGCACACGGGTGCCGGACCCGGGGTGAGTCGTCAGGTGAGTTGTAGATTCCAGCCAGGAAGTGGGTACGACTGGTCTGAGTGCCGATTTGGGTCACATACCTAGAACGAGAGAAGTATCCATGGCGAGTGGGTGACCTGGTCAAGAATAGAGTCGAATGTTGGTGAGTGGTCAACCAGGCTGGCGGAGTGCGGAGTGAGACACGTTGGATCTGGTATCATTGACAGGACGGAATACCAGAAAGAGGGGCACGTATGAAAGAAGAATGGGAAAGAACGGGAAATGCACGTCGACATAGGGAGAGTCGGACAGGTGGCTTACTTCGTGATCAGATCCAAGGGTGGGGGCAGAGCAGGAGCAGAGAGACCGGTGATACGGGAGAGATACGGAACCAGCCCACGCTGTTCATGGGGTGTATACAGAACATTCATTACCATTGCGAGAGCGCGGAAAAAAAAATACAAAAGGGCAGAGTAGATCCCTCAAGCGATCAATAAATGTCCTAAATCCCACTTAGGTGGATCCTCTCCTTACCGCCCGATTACCGCCGTGGTCAGACAGTGCGCTTTCGACGGGCTCCATCGCAAGATGATTACAAAAGCTCGGACCACGGGGTGGTAGGCATCTCTTAACTTGACCTGAGTAATGAAACAATCACATGGTCTCCGTAACCCGCGTAATGGGACGTGCATCAGTAAAAGTACAGATTTGTCTTTCAGATATTTCAAGAACATGTTTGAACATCTTTTGTCTTGGGAAGCAGGCCTTACATCTTTTCGGACACATCTTCGAGCTTTGAACTATGTAAGAAAGACAATTCAATGTGGGATCTTTTCTGCTGCTTCCGCGCTTCTTTTGCACGCAGAGATTTTCGTTTGTTCGGCCGACCGCGTGCGAGCTGATTCGTAGCATGTTCCCAAGGTGGCGGTGACACCCGCTGATCCGCACATCGATCGCCACAGGATCGACCGGCAATCACAGCGTAGTCTTAGGTCAATCCACTGTCAATCCTAGTCTATCGTAATCATACTTTTCCAGCGGGGTGCGAAATGTACTAGCGGTACACATCTATGCACATGGCCTGTTGAGTGACCAACGAGGAGTAGGCTGAAGGAGGACGGGAGTGCGCACTACGGGAGCGCGCTCGAAGCGCAGGATTGTAAGAGGCACGTGGCGGAACTAATGAAATTTCTGACATGACAGTTTTGTCATGTGCACACCGCAAGGCACACCGGTCCGAATCACGGTCGTGCACAGCTTCCTGCTTTTTGCGGATAAAACCACCACGTCGACAACGTTCCTCCCGCAAGGGCTCTGCTAACTCTTCGACTATCAACAAGCTTCTCTTTGCGGGCTACGTCAGCGCGGGGTGCAAAATATGGGTGAGAGAAGGATGGTGCGTTTATTGCCAATAAAAAACCTTGACGGAGAGCGCGTCGAGACGTGTGTGCTCGCGCCGATGAATCATCATCACGAAATTTCACGTACGTGTTCGAAGTGTGTTCGATCGGGAATTCCCAGCGAATTCCCTCGTGCCTCTTGAGATTGATCGTCGTAAATCACAGAGAAAATTATCAACTTGCTTAGAAAGGCTGCCAGAAACACTCCGAGATTTTTCCCATTGGTCCGGAAATGCGGATGTAGGTTAATATTTATTCCCTTATCCACAAAGCGTTTCCTGTCTCGCGGTCCTGTGATCCGCTAATTCGGTTAAGAACGATTGATGCAACACCCACCGGAACTCCCGTCTAATTCAGCCGAATTCGCTTAGGTTTCTTCCCTTTTAAGAGGAACCGTGCCCTGTAATCCTACCTATCTACCTTGCTTCTCCCCTCATTTACTCGTCCGCGCCAGTCCTTCATCGTCTGTCCTTCACACACACAGTTAGTCCGAACCAGAAGTGCCGTTCAGTAGCTCAACCTCGACCGCTGCGATCTTAGTATTACATACACGATGCAAATCTTCAAGTTTCTAGTGTTGACCTTGGCCAGTGCCCTTTACACCGGGGTGGCTGCTACTCCTGTCATCAAGGTTAAATTCCCCCCCACATGCCAACTGATTATCCTGTACTGATTGGCTGTCGACCAGGACAACGAGGTGGCGAAGCGCCAGGTATGCAAGGTCGTACATCATTTCTTGACCAGGAACTTACTATTTTTTCAGGACGTGAGTGATTTTGAGCTCCCGTGGATCTCATCTTAGACGCCATACTTTTTTTTCAGAACGTGAGTAATTTCACCTTTCACCTACCGTGGATCAGAGTCTCTGAGTTTGAATTTCGATTAGCCTGTGAGTGATTTTGACCTACAGTGGATCTCAGCTCTAATGCAGCACTCGTTTCTAGGCTGTGAGTGACTTGCACCAACCGTTGACCTCATCTCAGATGGCGCACTTTTTTTAGGACGTGAGTGATTTTCACCTACCGTGAACCAGAGACACTGAGTGTAAATTTATTCAGCCTGTGAGTGATGTTCAACAATAACGTACAGTGGACCTCAAGTCTGATGGCGCACTCTTTTATCTCAGACTGTGAGTGATTTTCACCTACCATTGACTTCATCTCTGATCCCCCCCCCCAGAAAGTGAGTGATTTCAATTACTGTTGACCTCATCCCTGAACGCACACACTTTTTTCAGGGCGTGAGTGACTTTCACCTACCTTTGACCGAATTTCTGACGACGTATTTTTATTTCAGCGCGTGAGTGATTTTCAGCTACCGTGGACTTCACTTTCTGATGTGCCGCATTTTCCCAGCCTGTGAGTGATTTTTACTACCGTTGACCTCCTCCGACCCATCACTTTTTTCAGGTCGTGAGTGATCTCGCCTACCTTGTACCTCGCGGCGTCTCCTCTGCTGACTCCCATTTGCGTCCTTAGTACTAATGAACCGGTGTGTTTTACTGCACCGTATCCTCCTAATGACTCAATACATCACCTCTAGCGGATTCCTCCGCACATTCACGATTCTTGGACATATTACTTTGCGTGTTCTCGCCAGGTATGCCGTCGCCAGTTTGTCTTCGAATGCTCATCGCAGTCGTCGTAGTGGCCTACCGTGGACTTCATGTTGTGTTTTGAACGTCCATGTATCTTAATATTCTCAAAATCTACTTTATCATTTATTCCAGAGTTGCGCTCAACTCAGATAAGAATCATCGATTTAAACGCGGAGCACGGTTTTCACTCGAGTACATATACGTACCAGATGCGGAGGAGCGACACCCCATACTGCGATGTGGGCGCCGCGTAATTCCCCCGCGTGCGACGCCTTCCTGATGTCGCATTGAAGGATTCAACCCGCATGTTGAAATGCTAACAATCTGGCATACTGGTATCTTATGTGGGACTGTATAAATCAATCAAGATGAGTGAATAACACGAAGGAGACCATGACGATCTCCGAGGCTCACAGCGGGAGAAGAAAAACTCTCCAAGAATCCGTACGTCCTGGGGCGGACTCGAACCGCCGGCTCGCCCAGCAACCAGATCATGCAGTACATTATGGGGCGGGAGTAAGCGCCGTAGCTCCCCTAAGACGTGCTGGATATGTGCGCCAGGAGTGGGAGTTGAGATGCGATTTTTTTACAGTGCCAGACCCGCGAAATCACGTACGTGCGGCGAGGGGATGCATTGCGCTGTGATGTTACCTCCCGGGGTTATAGATGAGGAGGACGACGGTGCGAAGCTGGGCAGGGCATCTTCAGGTATTGGCTGGGGTGTAGCTTTGAATATCCGCAGTCGGAGTCCGGATGGAATACCGATGCAAATCCGAGTCCAACGCTCCCACTAGGCGCTTTGAGAACGGGGGCGGAGTAGATCAGCCATATTCAGCTCGAGGCAGGTTGTTTTGAGATTAAGTATGGAGTGAAGGAAGCACTAATAGGAAAGACACACAAAAACAACACGGAGATTCAGAGTCACAGGGGCGTCGCACTGTGAATTAAGCTCGATGATTCCTTCGGGCGTGCCAATTTCACAGACAGACACGGTTAAACAATCAGTGTCCGTGGCCAACAGAGTCCATGTGCGGAAAGAGGAGGGACAGCAGACTACAGCGGGGAACAGAGAAGGAGAAACGTAAACCGCTGACGCAGGGTCCAGCAAAGTGTAACGCGGAAGAGTGTGCAGCTCATCGAGCTCAGTATCTTCCATCTAGAGGAGCGGGATTGGATGCACCCAGAATTACAGAAGGTGTGGGAGGTGCGCACAGACATCGGAGCAGTAGTTCAGGCTGAAATTCGACGCGCTCGACGTCGGAATGCCACTCAGAGTCGGAGATGTCTATGTTGGGCGGGCACGGGGGTTGGAGACTCGCCGTAGACATGATAAATATAGGCCCAGCGAGCACAAGGTAACGTTGAAGGAAGGATCGAGGTGCTGGTGAGAACAGGAAGAGAATCACGTAATCAGCCTAACACACGACGGGCCGGCCGTGCTCGTGTGGGAAGCCGAGCAGTGCCGAGCCGACTCTTTCCGAACCTGCAACTTCCCAGTCTAATGCCTGCAAACCTCGGATCGCCGTTGGATACCTCCGTTCATGAGATTCTGATTCACTTTCGGGACTCCAGTTTATGCCCCCTTCCTCGGCTGAATTAATTCAAATAAACGAGTTACTCTTCGGATTCGACGTGACACAGGAAATCGGGGTACTTTGCACCGCGATTGTCTTATATCAGGCGCGCTTCATGCGAAACAGTACAAACATTGTGCGTACTTAGTCTCAAGGTCATCTTCCAGTCAAACTTGCTTCCGGGTATTCGTAAAGGACACTCGGCGTCTCGGCATCCACTGAATAGAAAGCATGGTGGCAAGGTCCGAGGTCGCGAGCAGGGGTAATTCCGTGGACTCCGCTCTGCACGAGGGCATGGCGAGGTCCCAGTCTTCGCGCTGCCAGCCATGCCTCAGGGTAATGGACACAGTGGAAAACAGAAGACGAATGGATCTGCCCAGAATATACAGGTCTTTCCCATATTCTATTTCTAAACCCGTGCGAGTCTATTGTTATACCGGTCAGAGGGTGGATTCAACGTGTGTTCATAAGCTATTGATACGCCCGGGTATACTACATGACAAAGACCCTATATATCTGTGCGTCAACTGACTCCCCTTGCCGCGGTTACATCGGTCTCTAAGTGAGCCAAAGTATGCATACCTCGGCAACACTGAGTCTGAGTCTGACTGACCCTGCACGGAGAGGCCGGGTGATGACCAGGAAATCACCCGGCTCCGAGTCTCCACATGAGTGTCCGTTTGTGGTGAAGGGGTTTGTTGGATGATACAACCACCGACACACTTTGACTAGACGCTTCTCGCTTTCCATTCGGAACTTCTCCGACTCCGTTCCTCTTTACGCCCAATTGTATTTACATTCCTGCCGCCATTCGGGCTCTCGCCGGTACTTCGTGTTTGTTTCCGATTCGGACGATTTAATCTCAGGATCCGATCCTTCTTGCCGCTGCCTCGTATACTATGCTCATCCTCTTATATTTAGTTTGTAGTGCGGGCAGAACAATCCCCTGCATGTTTTCCAGGGTCTTCTGCTATATTTCCCGCGTGACGTTGAAGAAAGCGACATTCTGACACAGTAACCCGAGCCGATGTGGCCGCAGTTCGGAGCATCCTGTGGCGTAGCGATGTGATGACGCCTTCGAACAGATCACATCGCTACGCCTCCGAACAGATTGTTGTCAAAAGCTGTTGAATTCCATCTTGTAGGCCTCAGTCCAGGTAAGATGCATCTTGAGTGGCTGAAAGTATTGCCATTGGATGGGGAAGAAGCACAGGAACTAATCTCAGGATCAGTTCGCCAGGAAGCAACCACGAATTGAATTCCGGGCACAGTGAAAATATGAGCCTAAAAGAGAAAACTAGGAAACTTCGATGGAAGAGCCGTAAAACATTTGTTAACCCATGTCTTGAACCTTCGACGTTGGAAAGAAGGACGAGACAAAAGGAAAGAGAAAGGAGATAAGCTAGATGGGGAATATGGTGAGCCGAACAAAAACCGTGGATCTCATGCAAGAGAACGCTGCTCGCATCAGACTCTTGACAATTAGCTTGTGAGCTTGTACAAGGTCAGAAAAGGCCAAAAAAGGGCCAAAAAGGTCGCAAGTTGGCAAGGTCACAAGGCTATCTTTTTTTCTGACAAGGTCGACGGCTCGACTCATGTGCGGCATAAATTTTATTTTATTATTTTGATGTTTCGGTACAGCACAGTTCTGAAAATTTGCAGAGGGCATTCTCCA
This sequence comes from Mycena galericulata, assembly GCA_029289565.1. NCBI lineage: Eukaryota > Fungi > Basidiomycota > Agaricomycetes > Agaricales > Mycenaceae > Mycena > Mycena galericulata. The sequence goes on from JARKIA010000032.1 coordinate 735,915, forward strand.
AGCATCCTCCAGATGTTTGAGACCATATCTCATCTTGTTCTGCATTTTCGGAGGGGTAATTTTTCGACCTTGGACCTTGTGGGCTTGGCGACACGCTCACAAGGCCAAACAAGCCGCAATCAAATTGTCAATTGGCTGATGCGCCAGGCCTCTGGGTACTGAAAAATTTCGTTCATTTTGACAAGGGGGCGAGGCGTGACCACAAAATTTAGGTCCGACATTTCGGCGCGAGCCAAAATTTGGTGTGACCAGTAGATTTTATTTTTCGACATTCAATCATTTTTTTTTTGCCTTTTTCACGTCACTGAGGCGATTTTGGGTAGGGGTCACGCAAGGCCATTTTCAACAGAGTCCTGCGCGATGCGGGACAGGCGGCAAATTTCGGCGCCAACACGGCGGTGCGTGATGCGTGATCACAGACTTGAACGAAATTATACACTGTGGAAATCAGAATACGAACGAATACACGTCTTTACCGTATTCTACTTCTACTTCTTATGTCAATGTGAGTCTGTTTTTTATACGGGTCGGAGCGTGGATTCAACATGTGTTCTTACGCTATTGATACGCCAAAGACAAAATCCCCTAGACATCTCTGGGTCAAGTGACTATCACCTCTTATGCTGCAGCTCTCGGCGCGGTTACATCGGTCTATTAGTTTGCCACAGTATCCATACCTGGGCGAGAGTAGCACTCCACGGAAAGGCCGGGTGATGACCAAGAAATTACCCGGTTCCAAGTCTCGACATGAGTCTCCGCTTGTGAAGGAGAAGAGGTTGTAGATCTTACACGCTCTACGACCGACCTTATGTAAATCCCATTTAAACTCGACACGTATGCGTCCTTGACAGCGCTCCGCTGACGGACATTGTGCTGGGAAGGCGGGAAGATACACCGTCCAAGCTCCACCAATCATAAAAATCAACCACTCCGCGAAGTTAGGAAGGCTAGGCCTCGTAAAATCCACCAATCATGAAACTCAACCAGTACGTAAAGTACAGGCTCGAAACTATATAAACCCTTCGCGCCATTCAGTCAGGCTCCTCATCGCCAGAACGATCTCTACATCTCCAGCATCTCCCTATGACTCTCAACCCTACGTATCCGATCACTGGCATCCAAGACGGACTGCCGCCTCCGGGGTCTCCTGCTCGCGAGGTTCCACTGCGCGTGGAGGTGGACGATTTCTATACTCGAGAAGAGTACGCTGTCCAGCGTAACCTCTTTCTCCTGGCCATGGCGAAATTTAAAGCCATGGACACCAGCACGAAGCTGTCCTACTTCCAAGTCGCAGGTACTGTCAAATGCACGCCCTCTGCTTCCAGCCAGCTGATCCGAGCATCCAGGTATCCATGGGATGCCGCTTATCACATGGGACGACCCACTTCATCCTGAGCCTGTTCCAGCCCGTGGATATTGCCCTCACAATTTAATCACCTTCCCGACCTGGCATCGCCCGTACATGGTTCTCTTTGAGGTAAGTACAGTGCCATATATTCTGGCCATTAAGGCGCTGATCATACACTCTTCAGCAACGTGTTTACGAAATTATGGTGAACGACATAATTCCCACCTTCGATGTGTCCCAGCAGGCGCTACTCAAAGCTGAAGCCAGCAAGTGGCGCCTGCCGTACTGGGACTGGGCGGCCAAGAAAAAGCGAGGCGACAAGGAAATTTACGATGCGGCTCTTATTCTCAAGGACAAGAACGTCACTGTTTTTACATCAACTGGCGAGACGAGCATTCCCAACCCAATCTGGGAGTTCAGCACTTCTGAGCCGATGGGAAATTTGGGTATTGAACCCCTCCAGTATCAGGACGATCCTCCCAAGGTGAGAGAAGTCGCGACGTGGGGGATAATCTAACAGAAGTTTTCGCACTCAGTTCATCGACTACCAACTTTGCACTGCGACTAGTAAGGTCCCTCCTGGTCCCGATCCCGTTGCCTCGGGCTGGACTGGTGGCGTACAAAATGTTGCTGATGTCGCGAAAAATATTCAAGACGCAGAGTGGTACCAGAAGGGGGAAGGGAACTACACCCTTGGAGAGGCCGTCTATCGCCTGCTCAGTTTGGAGTACATCACCAGCTACCGCCAGTTCGCCTCGGCCAGATACGAGCCGAAGCAGAATCCGCGAGATGCCTTATCTTGGGAAGGCATTCACAAGTAAGCGCAATCCGTTTCTATCGTGGTGAATCCGATGCTGAAGCTGTTAGCAACTTGCACAATTGGATAGGCGGCGAGTGGGGTCACATGGGAAACGTTCCTTTAGCAGCGTTTGACCCCATCTTCTGGATGCATCACGCGTGAGTCCGTTCATATCTCTCGTCATTTCTCAGTTTAACAGGCATTCAGAAATATCGACCGTGTCTTCGCTATCTATCAAGCTTTGTATCCTTCCGAAAAGCTCTCTTGGTGGGTTAAGGATGAGACGATCTACACGGACGACAATGGAAATGATACGACCCTTGTGTTGACGCCGGAGTCACTTCTGGCTCCTTTCCATAAGGACACTGCAGGCGCCACGTACGACTCCAATGGCGTGCGCCACATTGCAGACCTTGGATACACGTACCCGGAGCTGCAGCCCTGGAAATTTGCCAGCGACATCGAGTATCGGATCAACATCTTCGCCCAGGTCCGTAAACTCTACGCCCCCCACAGTAAAATCTTGGCTGCGCGGGCGGATTATATCGTGAACGTAGTTTACGAAAGGTAAACTACACGTTCCGAATCTGGCACAGCTGACACACAAGTAAGGTTCGCGTTGGGCGGTATCCCATTTACCATTCAAGTTCTCCTTAACGACAAGATCGTTGGTTCCGTGTACAGTTTCTCGAGCACTCCGAACGCACTGGGTGCCGTCGACGGCTGCGAGAACTGCCTTCGCCAACAGCAGTCGAAAATACTCTCTTCTGGCCAGATTACTCTTACAGGCGCCTTGCTCGCATCCATTGATGATGCGGGAGTGCCTTTGGACACGCTTGACAAGGACGTGGTCAAGCCATATCTGCAGGCACATCTCAAACACCGGGTTGTCATCGTGCGTAGACTCTACTCAACACCTAGTGGCTCATGATAACATTCTCGATAGGCTGGGGGCACAGAAATTCCACTGTCGAGGATCCCGTCCCTGAAGGTTTCTGTGGCGGTCGGCGGTCGTATCGCCAAGATCAAGAAAGACTCGGATGCTCGCTCCGCCCCCAAGGCCGGTACGCCGATGAGCCATCTGCCCATTGGCGACCCTGCGGAGTCCGACGCTGACCCTGCCGCGGGTACATGGAAGCCGGTGTCGGGCCATGTGACTTACGGTGATATTTTCGCGGAGGAGGGGACCATTTACGACAGCATCGAAATCGCTCCCCACACCCGCGGGGGACACGGTCAAGTCAAATTAGCGCTGATGGGTTATACAGACTATCAGGAAGTTCTGTCCCTTTAGTTCTGCTAGGCAGACGGCGACTTAAATGCTGGTCTACGCTTTGAAAATATCGGATGTCGGAAATGTACTACTAGTGTTTGGTTGAACATGATTGTGCGCTTTAGCTATGGGCTCGCGTGACGAAGGGGCTATGATGGAAAATAAAATATGAAAATATCAACAGCGGATGCGCACATTAGCCTGGAGTCTGTATAAAGTAATTTTGGCGAAGCAACTTGTGCGGTACTTCAACTTGCACCTTTCGGGTTGTTTGCGGAAAGTTGCCTTGGCTTGACCCAAGTAACTTGTGCGGGCTGCTTGTTTCTCACTGTACTGTCATTTAAAATCGTCCGACCTCTGAATTTTCGTAGTGTTGTTCGAGTTATCTGGAAACAAATTTTCTGAAGTATCAGTCAATGATCTGATGTGTACACGAATTACTATACGTTCTTCAAGTTCGTGAAATTTCTTTCTGTTCCCGGGGTCGAGAAGATTCATCATATACAGCGACAAAAAAAGAAAAAGGGCCACTTTCGTCAATTAAAAAAGCTGGAGCCAAGGTGAGAAAAAACGGGATGAAGAACCATAATGTCTCCGGGTAGAGTCGAACCGCCTGACGGCTCTCCCATCACTGTAGCCCAAAGTATGCGTCACCGTGCTCCACGAAGACTCCACCACTTCTTGTTTGCCCCGAATAGATCCGAACGGATGACGGACTGGATGAATCGATGAATGAAACTGCCCACTGGCACAACGGAAAAAAGAAACGAAAAGTTCATAGGTCCTCGGGGGGGAATCGAACCACCAACTCTCCCAATATTGGATGGTCCTTCGAACTGTGTGGGAGTGAGCACCGTTGCTCCCAGAAGACGTTGGGTATGTGGGCCTGGTATGGACGCTGAGATGCGATTATGCGTTACCTACAGTACTTGGTCCAAGCGCAGGCCTCGCGTGCATGCCGCGACGACGCAATCAATGGAATCCGACATACTTTACCTCCTCTAATTTTCCTATTGAGCTCAGGGATCACGGAACATGCGGCAGAGCCCAATGTCGATGCTAGGCGAGGCATGTTTGGACATGAAATGGGTGACGCAGCCGGTTGATTAGGATACCAAGAGCGGAAGGCGGCGAGAGACAGATACGGAGCCGAACGACGAACCGCCCGTGGAAATACGGCTCAGTATGAGCAGTCGTTATCCATGGTGATTCGAGCCGGAGGATGAATGTGCGCTTCTGAGTAGGCAGGGAAGCGGAAGGGGGAAGGGGGAAGGCAGACGCCAGGGCAGAGGATTTGCAGACATGCGAGTCTGATAACGAAGCGAAAGGATTGCAAACGGGTCCCAGTGCACGCCGACGCAATGAGAGAATGCACGGTTTTACCTCAAAAACAGAGAAATCAGGAACGAAAAAGCAAAAAAAAAAAAAAAGAAAAAGGAACTAATGTAGTGTTAAACCATCGAGTCCTCGGGCGGGGTCGAACCGCCGTCTCTCCCAGCGTTGATCTTGACTCTGCAGAGCATGAATCGAGTAGGAGTGAGCGCCCTTGCTCCGCGAAGACTTTGTACATTCGGGTGTCCAAAGAAATCGTCGGATGGAGGGGAGCCCCGGTGTCTCGTAGCGGAGCGCGCCAGAACGTCGTGGAGTGGTGCCTCGAAGACTGGATATATGCCTGCAGCGTAGAGTCTGAGATGGGTATTAATTAACATTATTTACGTGTACTTACCTACTGTGGCGCTCCGCAAAGTCTTGGGAAGGACCAAAAAGACTCGAAGTCTAGACGGGCCAAAAAGTCACTGTAGCGCAGAATGTCATGGGGTGGGGTCGAACCCCCAGCTCTCCCATCCCATGATGGCTTGAAATAGGACGGGAGCGAGTATTGTACTCCACCATCGCTTCGGTGTTGTATGTCGATTAGACCTGAAGAAGTGAATGGGTGGATGAGTACAACCGGCGGCGCGGAAGGCGAAGAGGAGTAAAAATGTAGAGGACGTAGTGGACGTACTGGCAAGGGGGCGTTTCAAGCGAGGGCTAAAGGCGTCGCACAGCGGGCTCTTCATTCGAAGCCACGTACGTATGCCATACATAGGCTGAGAGCGTGCCTGGAAGGGGACGGCGAGCCAACAAATCTAGATCTAGATCTATAGAGGAGAAGGTCAGATCGCTCAAGTTGCGCGCACAGCTCTGGGACTGCACTTGCGTCAATGCGGCTTGCCTTCGAGTTCGCGGTCCGGGGGGAGATTGTTCAGCGCACAAATCCGCGTCCGCAGCAGGCTGGGTCGGAGATTCGGAGTGGGTTCCGAGCCGAGGTTCGATAGTGTTGATTCGGAAGCGAGTCTGGGCAGAGACCGGAGATAAAGTTGAGATCAAGGTGGGAAGTGGAACGGACACGCACGGACAAAAACGAAAAAGGATAAAGCGAATGGGATGGGATCCAGTCGTAGCGGCTGACACGAAACTTTCTGTCCCGGATACAAGAGACTCGAGAGAAGTCTTGCAAGCCGGTGGAGTCTGGACTTCAGGTAGAAGGATTCTAGAAAATGGGACCAGCAAGACGGGAAGCCAGGAGGCTGGTCTCAAAGCAGTAGTTCCGGCTCAGTCCAGCGGGCTAGACGCTGAATGTCACTCCGCCACTGGATTCGGAATTCGCGTACGTTGCGGAATCTTGGTTAAAACACACCACGACATGCGGAGGATTCTTGATAGATTCCAAATTATCGGACAGGCGAGCAGGCGGTAGCATCCAAGGAATGAACGAAAAGCCGAGATGTTGGCAGGAAGAGGAAGAGAAAAATGTATGTAATCGGGCTGACAGCCGGCAGTGTGGGAAGCCGAGCCGTGCCGAGCCGTACCGATGACTTCGCTAGTTTACCTTGTCCAGATTCGATCTCGAGATTCCTTTCCCCGTACCTACCCCACAGAGTAATCGGGTGATCCTCAGGCTCGAGTGCCGAAGCGGAGCGGAAGCACATTTTGTCGGTATTACTGTACTATTTCGACCGGATGTTCACGCCATGTCACCCGTCACCTAACATGTTCATTTTCTTCGATGTTCAAACCTCGGCAATCATGGGAAAATTCCCATAAATGGTAATCCGGCGAATGCCTTTCGCATTTTTTGGCCTATTTAGGCGCAAAAAATTGGTTGTCACCGTCACTGGTCTCAAATAGGTTCAGTTCACGGGCCTCTGTCACCCGTCACTGAACATCCGGTCGAAATAGTACAGTAGTTATATCTTGTCCCCCGAAATACGTGTTCCGGGTCCTACCCCGATAATAGAGCTGTTGCAAGAGGCCGGTCTTGTTGTACTCTGCGCTTGCGATCGATCGAGAAAAACAAAATGGGAGAGAACATCACAGTTCCTTCCATATCCTAATTGCTTTCCGACCTCGCCATAAAGTCCAGTACATCCCCATGCGCCCCATGCATTCGAAAGATACGACCCCAATCGTCAACTCTGCAAGAAATCAGCGTTCCGACATCGGACGCGGGAGAACACCTATTCGAATCCGGTTGGGGCGGCATTCAGCCACATCGAGAAGGTCCATTAATCGCAAAGCTCCTTGCCAAAGACTATGCAATTATGATGCGGTATAAAATACAATATTTTGCAGCGGCAAAACAGTTCAGCGCCATCTCGATGTTCTGGGCCTCTATGCGGCAAAGAAGACCCTGAAAACACTTTCACTGGCCGAAGCAGAGCAACTTGTCGTTACAGAAATGGACAAGGATGTAGCGAAGAGGCTTGGGGTGCGTACAGTCCGTGCCGAATTTAAATGGCTTTATTTCTTCTGCCATATACACCTCCATACAGGCTTTAGATTCGAAGATAAATGACCATTAAGAATTATCCGGCGTTGATCACTGGCCGGAATACAGGAGGAAACGAATGACATTCGGAACGGATGCAATCCTATTCAGCTATACCATGAATAGTGCGGAACTTATCGGTCGCATACTGTAACTTCTCCGGCGTTGACCAATGGCCGGAATACAGGAGGAAACGATTGACAGTGGGAATGCACGCAATGCTAGTCAGCTGCACCGCGAATAGTCCGGAACCTGTCAATCACAGTGTATTCCAATTTGACGGAGCATAGAGTTAGGCTGGAGCAAATTGGAGTCTTTCATGGTGAGCGCCGCGCAATCTGTCATTCATAATTCAGAAATTCAGATAAGCAAATTCTAGTATCATGTATTCTGTCGTCCTGCGCAGCTTGGCGCACCTGTGAGCATATATGGCAAGAGTGGATGGTATAAAAGACTCAACTTCGCCTCCAGTCTCTCAGCATCTTCCAGCTCCCCGCTTTCAAGTTGCTATTACCCGCTCCCGCTTCTCCATAAGCCACCATAATGGGTGTCCAGGAAAATCCCCTCGTGTGAGTCTGGTCTCCGCCAAACGTCCGCATTCTGACCCTCACCGTTGGATTCCTCAGTTACGTCGAAGTCGTCCGTCACATTGAGAAATTGGGCGGTTCCAAGGGGTACGCCGACAATGAGGAAGCTTTTATCAAGGCCCTTAAGCAGGGACTCTCGGTACATTTCCGTTACCTTGATCTTTCTTCTGGATTGCTGTTGACCAGCCCAAACTTGTAGGAGTTGCTTCCGGAGGACGACGAGTAAGCCATTTCCCGTATCGACCAGGTGCGACCTCTATTTACATGTTTTATTTCTCAGTCATGCCGTGGCGGTCCTCAAACATGCCGCTAAGCCCCGCGAAATCGGAACTTTCGAGGACGAGAAAGCAGGGAAGCAAAGGTCGGATTTTCTATTTTTCTGTCTCATTATTGCGTTTATCAACATCGACACCCAGGTACATCACCTTCCAGGATTGGCTCCTTGGCCTCGAGGGTCTCGGCGGCTCCAAAGGCTTCGAGGACTTCCTCAAGGAGAATCCTACCGGCATTGAAGCGGCAGTGTCCGAGGCTGAGCAGAAAGAGAAGAAAGGTTCGTTTTCGGTTTCAAATTCTCTTCAATAGCTTTCGGCACTGCTTACGTGAAACCAGAGCCAGTTCGCTTGTGGCAGCATTCTGCTGATGTTGTCGAGTGCAGTCTAATTGATTATGCCTTCTATTCCGTGTTTAATGCTTGGTCTAACGGGAAGCATTTCTCCGGTTCGAAATGGTCTCTCGCTGCCGCCGGTCAATGGCTCCATTCTCTATCACGACCTTTGTATCCATCATCTCATTTCAGAAGTACCATTGACCGTCGGAGAGATATCCTATAACAATGGCATGTTTGAGAGGACTAAAAAAGCCGAGGTCAATATCACGGTGTATGGGTTGGTCGCTGATTATTACAACAACACGGGTTGGTGTGGACAGGTGCGTTCGTCCTGACTCACCTGAAAGCTCGTTGACCTGACTTGATGCTTAGAGTGTCTGCGGTTTGTTTTTTGTTCTACTTGAAGTTGACCGAATTCCTGACCGGTTTTTCCAGCTGGCGGGGGGTACATAAGCATGATTGTCAACGGGAGCTGGAATTAGAGGAAATGGTGAGGCAAGGCGATGGGCGTACCACTTCAAACTTTCCTTCCTTTACTATTTTCTTGTACACGAGAACTGCTTTCAATCAACTTCCTTATGTGTCAGGTTGTAGGTTTACACAAGTTGACATTCTGGGTTGTAAATTCTGCCTGGTTTCAACCTTCGAAGCAATATTACAGTCCTTGACAGAAGGGATGCCTTCTAACCATATGGGAGTGAGCGCCATTGCTCCCCGAAGACGTTGAATATGTGGGCCCGGTGTGGTGTGGTCGACAGCATGTGCCTTAGTTCAGTAGTATTAGGTCCACATGTCGTAGGATTACTAGTCATCATCTTGGGTTTTCCTTCCTGCTTTCACCCTCCCGCTGCGAGCCCCGTTGACTCTTCTCCCCTCAGAGGCTCCAGGCCCTCTCCACCGGTAAGGAAAGACACGGGTCGCGGGTACACCCGCGGGTTTGTACCCGCGGGTGAGGGCGGGTACGGGTACGGGTCGTGATTTCAGACCCGTGCTCAACCCGTGTACCCGACCCGTGTACCCGCGGGTTTTTGTACATCTACTATTTGTCCCTCAGTATGTAGCAGCTCCATTCAAATTTTGATGCTTCCAAGCTGGAGTATTTCCACATTAAAAAGTTCAGCAAAACAGCAATTTTAACTGTTGAAAAGCAGCTTTGCACCCGGTCCAACCTCTATTTAGCGCACACAACAAAGAACAAACCCAAATCAAATCACATTGTCAAATAATCCACATGTTTCTGAACCATGCTGGACAATAAAATGTTAGTTAGGCTGGAAATTCCGCGGGGATATTCCACGGGTTTGAGGACCCGCAGGTGCGTTGAAGACCCGCGGGTAAACCCGTACGCGGGTACGGGTACGGGTAAGCCCGAACATACCCGCGGGTGTACCCGTGTCCATCCTTATCCATCGGCATGTACGTTGACTCGTTGAGATGTGATTTATGTGTTATCTACAGTACTTGGTTCAAGTGCAGGCCTCGCGTGCACTTGGCGTGCACGCCGCGAGGACGCAATCAATGGAATCCATGATAGTTGGACATGAAATGGGTGACGCTGCCAGCTGATCTTGATACCAATAACGGGAGGCGGTGAGATACAGAGACAGAACTGTGCGATGCCGAGTAGGCAGGGAGGCGCGAGGCGGATGCCAGGGCAGAAGCTTTGCAGACGTGCAAGTCTGATAACGAAGTGGAAGGATCGCAGACGGGTTCCAGTGCCCGCCGACGCAATGGGAGAATGCACGGTTTTACCTCAAAAATAGAGAAATCAGAAACAAAAAAGCAAAAGCAAGAAAGATAACTATTGTAGTGTTGAACCATCGAGTCCTCCGGTGGGATCGAACCACCGTCTCTCCCAGCGTAAGTTGATCTTGACTCTCGAAGGCATGAATCGAGTGGGAGTGAGCACCCTTGCTCCGTGTTCAGGTGGAGGGAGCTACAGACTCTCGTAGCGGAGCACGCCAGAACATCGTGGAGTGGCGCCTCGAAGATTAGATATAGGCCTGCAGCGTAGAGTTTTAGATGCGCATTGATTAACATTATTTACCACAAAAGTCGCGTACTCACCTCACGCACCATAAAATCTCCGGAAGGACCAAAGAAGACTCGAAGCCTGGACGGGCCAAAAGAGACACTATCATCCTTGAATGCCGTGGGGTGGGGACGAACCACCAGCTCTCCCATCCCATTATAGCTTGAAAGGCGAACAGGACGGCAGCGAGTACTGTACTCCACCACGGCTTCGGTGTTGTATTTGGATTTTAGACTGAATGAAGAGAACGGAATGTATATTCTTCTGGCCGGGTTTTATAGTCCAAGGCCTCACACTAACGGGTTAGGGATGGACGACTATGTCGGCTCGGATGAAGCGAGAGTGGGACCATTTGGGACCACGAATGCAGACGGGGAGCAGCAATGCTATTGTCCCCGACTACCTAACATTCCACAAAAAAAAAAAAAAAAAAAAAAAAAGAGAACGGAATGAGTGGGTGGATGAGGATATCCGGCGGCGCGGAAGGCGAAGAATGTGAAGATGTAGAGGATGTACTGACAAGGGGGAGTTTCAAGCGAAGGCTAACGCAAGTGGGCTCTTCATTCAAAGCCGCGTACGTACGCCATCGTCTAAGAGCGTGCCCGGAGGCAGACGGCGAGCAAACAGATCTAGATCTAGATCTATAGAGGAGAAGGTCAGATTGTTGGAGTTGCACGCACAGCTGCACTAGATAGACGTGGCATCGATGGGATGTGACTTGGCTTCGAGTTCGCGCGCCCGGGGGGAGATCGTTCAGCGCACAAGTCAGCGTTCGCGGCAGGTTGAGTCGGTGATTTCGAGTGGATTTCGAGCCGAGGCTCGATAGTGTCGATCTGGACGGAGACCGGAGTGACAAAGAGTGGATAGGTTGCCTGAGACATGGAGGAGATCAATCTGAGAAGGATATCGGGCTTGGTGTTGGCGTTGGTCCTCTGGCTGTAAGAGTCGCTGGAAGAGGAGGTTGAGGAATGGCTGACATTTTTAGAGTGTTGAGTGTCGAGCTCAACATGCAGCTTGACGACCTCTGCGCGGGGCTGGCAAACGAGCGATTCCGCATGCACCAGGCGCGCAGAGAGGTCTGCGACGTATCGGCTGCAGGTCGAGCCAGTCAACCCGTTAGACTCTCAGAAATTGCATATGCGCCACCACTGCACCTTCGTGTCATGCGTTTCTGTACGTCTGTATCAGTAATCCAATGAACACGAGTATCAGGATGTGAGACGAACCCTGGCGGGATTCTTGAACGTGCACTCGAGGTCTGCCTCGAAGCAGGTGAGGCACTGGCCTCCGGGGACCTGCGAGCCCAAACCTGTGCCCTCGCAGGATACCTTGAGGGAGATACAATAATTCTTGGTGTACCGGGGCTTAGAACGACCTTGAACAAACGAACATCCTGGAAATTGGCCAAAAAAACGAGACCAACTTTTTCCCGCCCGAGCGGCAGGCGCATCCCGCACTCTCCGGGTTTCCCCGCGCGTCTCGCTCACGATTCTGGCCCATAACAATTTCCAAAATCACCTCAGAATCAACTCACGAATCACCGCCAGCATCACCGAGAATCACCTCCTCTGACCGTCCCGATTGGGACTGGAGCCGTAAAATTCGTTGGGACGAAGGGACATCTGGGAGATATCATAGTGCATGATTCTGAGTCAGACATCGACGCTGAGTGAGCGACTGTTTTATATATATGTATAAATTTCTGGATGTTTGTTTCATGCGCCCATTTACTGTATAATTTCGTTCAATTCGGCGGTCACGCGTCACGCACCCCCGTGTCGGCGCGGAATTTGGCCGTCAGTCCCGCGTCACGGCGGCCTCTGTCGAAAATGGCCTTGCGTGACCCCCAACCCATAACCGTCTCAGCGACGTGAAAGAGTCAAAATTTTCGCTTGGTTGTCGAATTTTTTCCGTCGGTCACGCCAAATTTTGCCTCGCAGCGAAGTAGATTTCCGGTCACGCGTCACCCCCCCTGTCGAATTGAACGAAATTATACAGTGTTCCGTATACTCCACAGTCAACATACTCCTGATACTCTGCAGCCTCATACCCAAGCAAAAAGAGCCGCGGCACGCGCTCCCAGCGCATCCCACTCCTGACGAACCCACAAAGTGAAGAATCCGTATCCATCGGTAGGCGCCCTGATGGAGAAATAGTCGAACCACTCCTGCGTCCCATTCGTTGCTGTCTGTGTGCCGACAAAATCCGAGTTGTGCGACGCTAGCGCAGGTATTAGAGCTGCGCCAGCTATGGCGAAGAACATGATCGACAGTCCGCTTATTGTGGTCCCCCGGAAGTTGTTGCGGCTTATGGATCTTAATTTGTCGTAGGAGGTGAGACCTTCCATTCCGATGGTAAGCCACCCAATGAGAAAGACGCCAATGAGAGCGCCGGTCATACAGAGGAAGTCTAGGGCGAAATCTTTCTCGTAGTCCGCCACCTTCGTCCTCAATAGCCCACCATGGAGTCCGCCGCCGGTCGCGTTGGTGGTGTTGAACGGGTGGCAGCCTTCTCCGAACGACACGCAATCCCCACCGCCTATCAGGAGCATACTTCCGTACCCAAAAGTCGTGTGAGATTCCATCCCGCGTTGAACAGCCACAAGACACCACGAAACAAACGCGCCTAGCAACGCAAGGATCGTCCATCCGTCCATTACACAGCGCCAATCGAGGGCGGCACTGAAAAACGAAAGGATTATCCACACGAGCGCTGTGGAGGATGGAACACCTCCGCCTTTGTGGAGGGCGGCGGTCTTGGCTACGGCGACGATGCATCGGAAGAAGTTGTATATGATGCCGGGCTTGCGGATGCGACTAAGCAACGGACGAGGATCATCATCGCGGCGGAGCCGGTTGTGCCGAAGAGCGCGATAAGTGAGCCTGCAGTGCCCAACAAACCCGGCGAGTGCGATGAGGAAGGATATGGTAAAGCTGAGTGCCACCATTGGCCAGGGGTCTGGCAGCTTGTCAGGCACCATGACCAGTGCGACTCGCAAGGTATGGGAAGGGTCGTCACTGCCGGTGACGTTGAAGAAATGACCATCAGGATTGTATGGCCAAGGAAGATTCGTAGAGTTTAGGGATGCCATGAAGAGGGCACTATTGAGCGCACTGCGCAGAGAAAGACCTCGAAGGTAGGGAGGTGAGTGTACTACGCCTGCGCTGAGAAATGGATGAGTCGAAGGTGGGGAGATGAGACGTGAGAGCTACTTATACAAAAGACCAATTCTCTGTCAGATTCAAAAGAGACTAGCTACGATTTCGTAAAGCGCTAAAGACCGGCACAACATTAACACGAGCGTCTATCCGACACTTTCTTTTCTTTGCTCTTGCGTCGCCCCTTGTCTGACAAAGGAGGCCATTCTAATTTCTATGGGCAGGTATCATCATCCATGCAAGGAGGAAGAGGAGGATAAATTGTACCGGCAGGGTCCCACAAATGAAGCCAGTTTATTTATTCTCGTAATGACAGGCACGGGAAACGCGCAACCATGTGGAGCAAGTGTGGAGCGCCTCGTAATCTGTACTTAGAAGCAGGGCAGGGAGAGTAATATACCCGCCGCTGGTAGGTAGGTAGGTAGCATTACACGGCACGGTCCAACTCATGAACGCCGGTTTCCAGGAATTATCCCAGTGTACACGCACTATTTACACCATCAAAGGTTCGCTGGCGGCCGCCGGTGGACACCACTGGCTAGTGGCGGCCGATGGCAGATCCTGTTTGCCATCGTGGGATCAAACAGCGGGTGCCGCCAATCACCATCGGCTTTCACCTGTCTGCCACGCCCAAGCTGCCATTGAATTCCGCCGTCCTTCACCGTACACCATTGGATCCCGCCGGAAGTTGACCAGTGTTTATTAAATTGCCTTTGTATGCTATTCAACAAGGATCCCCGATGGGTCACAGTGGTTCTCATTGGTCCTTGGTGTCCTGGGCCACCAGTCAATTCCATTATTTCCGTCGTAAACCGTCGGAAACCACTGGATTCCACTGGCCATCGGTGCTTAATCGGTGAATTATCCAAGAGCAGGCTGCTCATAATAATATGTTGGTGCGTGTGAAAGACGATAGTAATCACCCAAAGTCACGCAAATCAGAAATCTTCGTGCAACGCACTGAGTGGGATTAAATGGAGATCCAATACTTAATTAAGTACACTTGATAGTCCTGGACATATGCATGGCTATGGCCCACCACTGAAATTCAATGGAGTCTGGTGGGTTCCACTGGCTGAAGAAAAACAAAAATGGTCAGCCATTGTATCCCGGTGGAACGGCTCTTGTCCACAGTTCCAAAGTTGGCGGCCGCCGGCAGAATTCGATAAGTGAAGTGCGGCCGTGTAGTCTACCGGGTGCCAAGGAATATTTGATGGGAGCCACCGGAAATCACTGCCAGTCCTGTGAGGGAAAAGCTACTGTCATCCAATGGCTTCCAGTGGAGGTCACTGGGCAGGGATATTTGCGCCAGTGATCAACGATGGCGATACACCGGCCGGCACTGGTAACCGGCATCAGCCACTGCCGACCACTGCCGATCACCCGTGTTGGCAGCTCCGCATGTATTACTGAGCAGGGAACAAATGCGGCAGACACGGCACAATGTAAGCACGGCACACGGCCCTAAGGTGCGGCACACCGATGCCTATCCGACTCGGCTTACAGCTGTTTGCATGATTGGTGACAGTCGGCCCGAAAATCAAATAAGTAATTGATCCGGCAGTTTGCTTCGGATTATAATAGAAGGGAGAGAACAGAGTACCTTAATACTCAACGAAACTACCTCCTTAACGTGATTACATGAGGAGAGACGAACGAGTGAAGCGTGCCAACGAAGTTTTGGATAGCCGAGTCCGGGGAAGGGATCTGTGGCCCTCCGTACTTCTTCCTGGAGTATAGCACTCGGACTCTGAAGAACTCGATGCACTGGGTACTGCACAAGTCTGGACTCTCAAGCCAGTTTCAAACCCAAAAAGATTGCAGTTTACCTACAATGTCCTCGGGAGGAGTCGAACCACGGGTGTCCAATAGGCTTGAAAGAAGAAGCAATGGAAGGGAGCGAGTGCCGTACTCAACGAAGATTCACATGCCTCTTACTTGTCAGACTTTATGCGAATGACCGAATTACTCTTATCCAACGAATAATCCGCGCCAACATTACGGAGAGCAGGGATTTCAGAGAGTTTCATCCCTTCCTTCGATTGGTGCGGTCTTCGACTCGGATTCCAGAAAAAGAAAGGTTGAACAGCGGGTCAAAAGGGATTTCCAGATCTTTCAGGTCTTCTGGTGGATTCGAACCACCAACTCTGCGAGCAGCGGTCATAGAGGGGGATAGTTTGACCCATTCCTCTGCGAAGACTTCTCTGCGGGTGAATGTGTATGCCTCAAACCCGCTACCAAAAAGGAGTAGCACAAAGAAAGTCCTCGCCATTAGGTCCGATGGTGGGCCCCGCTAGACTCGCATGCCTCAATAGAAATTTAAACACCGACGCTATAGAGACCCAGTCCGTTACTGTTTGATCGGCTCGGGGCGGATCTGTTTGTGGAGGAGGACCGTGGCAACTGGGCTTCTATCGCTGAGTCAAGTAGAGTTTCGGAACAGCGTAGCACGCGTCTTGTCCTGGTGTGTCCCGAGTTTCAAGTTCGAGGACTGAGGAAGAGGATTGGTCCACACTTAGCATTATTCCGAATGACACGGCGGGCTCCGCTCGTATGAACGCGTCAATTGTTACCGTCCGATCATCAACTTTAATGGCTCCAGATAATCGGAGAGATCAACTAAATATGCAGTCGGAATTCGGGGAACGGTCCACGTCGCCGGAATAGTAGATACCTGAACAATTTTGTCCACGAACTGAGTCAATTGAGTCCGAAAAATAAGCCAGAAATCCGCGACGGAGTCGGGTTCATGTCGTGCAGGGCTGCGAGGCGAGATATAGATGTGGATACACTGGCTAGGACAATAGAGGTGGCTTGGAACAGGGATGTACTCAGCCTCAGTACTGTATAATTTCGTTCAATTCGGCGGTCACGCGTCACGCACCCCCATGTCGGCGCCGAATTTGGCCGCCGGTCCCGCGTCACGCATGCCTATGTCGAAAATGGCCTCGCGTGACCCCGGTCCAAAACCACCTCATCGACGTGAAAAAGCCAAAATTTTCGCTTAGGTGTCGATTTTTTTTTCGTCGGTCACGCCAAATTTTGGTTCACGCCGAAGTGTCGAACCTAAATTTCCGGTCACGCGTCACCCCCCCTGTCGAATTGAACGAAATTATACAGTATGAGTAACGTATTTCTAGCACATATGTACAATTCACCATTAATATTCTTCATCCACCATCATCCCCATCCTCGTTGCATCGAACTGAATTGACGCCAGATCCGGTGTATTGAGTTCGCCTCGTCCGGCCGCTGCCTCGTGCAAATTAAGCATCAGCCTGCAGAGCAGGGTTAGGGACAGACTGGAAGTGACATGGAGGGTTAGCTCTGTGGTAATTTGGAAACAATGGCTGAGAGCGGCACCTCGTGGTGAACCAGGAGAGGAAACCGGCAAGGAGGATCTATCTGTCGTTCGAGTCGAAGGAAAACAGAAGTCTGAGAGACGCACGTCGCCAAGCTGCGGAGGCGATTTCGAATGAGGGGAACGTTATATCCAAGAACTGTCCATGACTTACATACCACGTCGAGATATTCGCGATAATGGCCAGGACGATCACCCTATATCATTTTGGTCAGTCATTTATTCCACTCCAGCCTGGAAAAACACACCCAAAATACATGCACCCTGCGCACCCATGAACACAGCAGAGTCAGAAGACAGTAAAACGAAGGGGGCTGTCAGGCACACAGACCGTCCTTTAGCATCCTCTGGATTAGCGAGCCGTTGTGTAGCCGCGATGTATGACTCTGCATGTATGCTTGTCGGACGGTCAAAGCGAACACGAGCACATCGCAGACGAGCCTGAATTAAACGGTCCGTCAAATTCCAACCGCGTCTGACGAAGGAAGTTGAAATGCACGGACACGATTATCCAAGCCTTTGCAAAATCTGGAGCAATCAGTCGAATTGAGGCGATTAACCAAGTCACCTACGTTCAGCCCTGTACGGGGGACGTCAATAATAATAACCGAAATTATAGTATTAAATCTCTCACGCATAGCGCGGGTATGGCGTGTTGCATCCATTTAATCCAGGTGCTGCAAGGTTCTGTGCAGGGACAAGCTTGACGACCCCAACCTGGACGAATTTAAGTCAGCCAGCCTTAGTTCATTTATTTAAGTGGAAAATGAATGTCTACTCACCATTATCAGGATCCCGCCGATGCACACCAGGGCCAGGAGCGGAACGCCCACCCATAGGTTCCTGTTGTACATGGCGAAGACACGGATACAGAGTGTCGCTGCGGCAACATCAATTATATGGCTGAGGGCCCAACGAGGGTAGGCCGTGCTCACTTTCAATAAGAAGCTCCAGGGTGATGATGAAGATTTCCCAGACAATATACATCCTGATGCAGCTTTTGGTGGGATCCGTTCAGTACTGGGAGAGGCGGTAGCAAGAACGCAGTTCTACCTACCTCTGTGAAAGGACGTAAAATCGGACTTTATTGAGGCCACAGGAACGGAGCAGCAGATGCTTGAACACACCTCATGGCTTAAGGCACCAAAATAGAACACCGACACAGTGATGTTCCCGATAAGCCCAATGTATCTGGCCGCGAGGAACCAGCAAGTGCTCGTCCGCAGCTTGGTTAACCAGATGTATTTCACCTCTGTGCTGAAGGTCAGGAGGTGATCATAAATGACAATGACTATAGCAAGAAGTGAGGCTTTTAAATTTAGTAGTATTAGTGCACTCACCGAGGCAGACGAGGTAGGCGTAGCGAGTAATTCGACTAAAGGTTAGCATAAGCATGAACTGATGTATTTGCACGCGATGCAAGCACGGACTAATCAGAGGTGAACGTAGCATAATCCAGGTCTGCTGAATCTAGTAATGGCTGCAAGCGAGAGTCAGACATCGTGAGGAGAACGGTGGATTCAATGTGGACAGTGGACATGCGGTGGTTCAGCTTATTACTCGTTCTATTAAGGATGACTGCCCAATTCGTTGGGGTGTGTTTGGTTTTATCCCCTTGCTTCCGCTGCTGGAAATTTTACAGCTTCAGCTTCGTTAACGAAGCTTCCTGATGCTGTATTAGCGCTGTGTTGCCGTTTACGCGCGGCCTGGCCCACACAGTTTTTTGGTTGTAAAATGAAAGCGCTGTTCATTTCCCACCGGCTCGAGACGACGGCATGCGGCAGATTGAAACCCGACCACGAAAATTCTGAATTGCGGCCAACAAGTCTGCATTAGGATCATTCTGGTTAGCAGGCTCATATATACTGTGCATACAACGTGCCACCCATTTTTCACTGACCACATGTCCATGAATCACACCGCTCAATGCGCTCGCTCAAAATGGAAAGCTGTCTATGCGCGGCCTGGCCGACAGAATTTTTCGCTGGAAAATGAACTACGCTGTTCATTTCCGGCTCTAAACTTATGGCTAGTTCATTTGGCTACCCAAGTGAACCATACAAACGACAAGATTCCAGTACGTACATCGTGGTTTACAAGTACAGAGTCGGAGAGCCCCTTCCCTTATCCAACCCCGCGACTGCAAACCTATCTCAACCTGTACCATGCCCAGCATGTGTTGTGTTCACTGGATGCATGACCAGAGATATGGAAAGCCGCGAGCTGTGACCCGCCACGTCTGGCAGACTCTGGCAGATACGTGTGAGATACCACGGCACTGTAACAACAGTGCTAGTGCCGGGTTTGGAAGGCTGTATGTAAATGAATGTATTGTACAACTGGTATTATACAGTGTATGAACGGTATTATACAACTGGTATCTGTATACAGTGTACAAAATGATTGTATTGTACAACTGGTATTATACAGTGTATGAACGATTGTATTATACAACTGGTATCTGTATACAGTGTACAAAATGATTGTATTGTACAACTGGTATTGTACAGTGTATAATAAATCATACCACAAAGGTTGCAAAGGCTGTAGTCAATGTGTATTAAATAGCCTACTTGTGCATGCTAAAACTTGTTCAAGCCTGAGGGGTTATAAACCACGATGTACGTACTGGAACTAGCAGTTACCTGTGCTACGCCACGGGGAATTACAGTGAAACAGTAAACTATATTCAATTATCCATCGGTGATCTCGGCATACAGCCCAATGGGTTGAAACTTGAAATTGCAATCACGCCGCTCGTCACCAACCTTTGGTTGGTTCCTCGCGGCCTCATTGACAATTAGCTAGGCCCAGATAGTCTTTATTTTGTCCAGTGCATTTTATTTTTCTTGTTAACAGCATCAATGCTGTCCATTATATGGTACAGAGGAGATCATTTTGTTTCAAGTACGCTATAAAATGAACTCGAGAAATCAGTGAATAGTTTTGTTTCTTCAGCTCAAGTCAGTACTGTACATGTAGGTTGCTGAATGCATACGGGTAGCCTAGACTCGTGTGAAGTCGAATGGTTACTCGAACATTTGAGCAATAGTTCCGCCGCTTTTTTTTCCATCCCTCAATGTTCATGCACTGTACTCAAACCTTTTTGCGTCATACTCCGCTATCTTATTGCTGAATGTAGAGTGTGGGCATGAGTCTATGGGTAGCCGGACTTATAGATAGTGCATTACCGGAGGCTCGGAGCTGCAACAGCAGTGTCAAAGAGTAAGGTCAACCGAGATCATTAGGGGTGGTCAGTCATTCTGTTTTAAAAAATTCCGAGAATCGCCTCAGAATCGACATGAGAATCACCTCAGAATCGCCTATCTAATTTCTACTCCTATTGTGGCCGTGCTCCGGCGGACCGGATGTCCGCACGTGGCAAGTATATCCGATCAGATCCGAATGAGACGGCGGGACGACGGCCCGGCATTCGGGCTTTGCTCCGAACCACGACCAGGAAATTGTGCCACTGTCGGTGGGCCCGGCTCACGACCGCGACTCGCGCAATGGTTCACGAAGCAGCCGTTGTCGCTTTTGCGTCGCACCGTGACTCGCTCGAACGGCCGCAGACCCCCGATACGCGTTTTCAATCTCACATTCGTTGGCCGGCCCCCTTATGCAGCGCGGTGGATCGTTCCAACAATCCCGTCCCTCGAACCAACGCTCGCCGGATCATATCGATTCCAAGTTTATAGATGGAGGAGCGGATGACTTGAGTAGTCCGTGGCGCGTAACATCCACCGATGGCGTGCATGGCGGACGCACCCGTCTTCCACCTTCAAGCATAATTATTACTACATTCGGGTGCGCTTACTCATCTTCTAAACCGTCGCCTAAGATTGTCCTGACCACTACATAGGCATAAGACACGGCTTGGATTAAATGATTTGCGTACATCGGACTGTCAGTTCGTACCAACTCCAATTAACTCGGCAGGCGTCACACTCCTCCCGAGTTTTCGTACGAACCAAAACACGGTTCAATCGTCCCAAGCACTCATAGACTTCCATGAATTGGGTGCGGAAAATCCAGTATCTAAACGGGACTCTCGCCAAAGCGATCCAATTAAGCCTTCGCTCTTTGCCCCCTTTTGCCACTCTCCGAACGGCAAGACTGTCGTCAAATTCTCCCAGTGCGCGCTGTATTCGACCATTGCATTCACTTTCATCGCGTCAAGACCTCGGAGAGTACTCAGAGTAGTACTAGCCGAATACTTTACATATGGATTCGGCCGAGACTACTCAGGTCTATCACTTGCGCGGTACCACTCATGATCATACACTATCGAAGTAGCAGCGTTTATGTTCACCGGATCTCACTGGTTCATCTCCACGAGGGTGATAAGATGGATGGGAGGTATGCGGACGGCTTCCTTGGTTGGGCCTTTATATAGTGTTCTGCACAGCAGCTGCTGATTGCTCGCGGATCCCTTCCTATCTGAAGCTGCGCATATCATGAGCCCCGGGTATTCAGCGCTATCCCATGCCACGAAACTTTGGTGCGATCTTCTCTTTCTTCATTTCTTTCATCACTACTTCTGATTATCTCCAACCAGCGATTTTCATACTATAGTTCCGTCCTTGCCTGTGATTTTCCATGGCTCTGTCGTTCCCCATTTTTAAAGGAATTTTGCTGCTGGCCGCAAGTTGGCCGTTGAGGAGGTCCGTGCGTTGGAGTGGTCCTGTTACTTCTAGAAGGATCATTACAACACAACCACAGCCATCTGTGATGGGACGGCTATTTACCTGCTTGCTTCTGAATCTCCACTCTAAGTCCACACCTTGGCGAAGACATGGAATGCTCCGACTCCATCGCATCGGACCAAGCTCGTCGTTGGCGCGATCTCCAACGCCAACGCTTAGCCCAGATAAACACCACAATCGTCGAGCTCGGCTCCGAATTTGAGTCGGACGTGCCCGAATTTCTGGACAAGGAGCGCAGGGAGCTGGAGGCCACACTCTCTTCCTTCTCGTACCCGGTGCATGACGCCCCAGTCGACATCATCCGCCACATTCTCATCCAATGTCTCCCCGCTGACGGGCGCGTGCAACCTCGGTCGCACCTAGCGCCTTTACTGCTGGTACAAATCTGCCAACGCTGGAGAGAAATTGCGTTGTCCACCGTTCAGCTTTGGAGCTCCCTCGACTTCACCTTCCACGGTGGACCGCGTCGGCCCCGCGGATTAGCGCCGTGGAATCCTCCGGAGGAGCACCAGTATGAAGCCGCTCACGATCTTCTCGAAGCGTGGTTCAGTCGCGCTAAGGACTACCCTCTTTCCCTGACCTTGCGCTGCTCTCGAAACCGCGTGGATATCCCCTGGTTCTTGAGTACCGTGATATCGAAATATTCGCCACGGTGGCGGCGCCTCGAGATCTCCTTTCCGCGAGGGTACCGGCGCCATCCCCGTCACCGTATATTGGGACCATTCCCACTCCTTTCTTCCTTATCCCTCAATGGCTACACTCTCCTAGAGACTGGACATTTACAGGGGTTTGCGGATACGCCGCAGCTCCGGGATGTGCGGTTGCTCGGAGAATTCAGTCTATCTAACGTACCAATCGGTGCTGCAGCATTGACGAGCCTCGAGATAGAGAGTTCAATTTCCATGACTGAATGCACCGCGATATTCCAGCGCTTCCCTACTCTCGTTCACTTAAATTTGTCCATCGCTCCCTTTCTCCAAAACTCCATCTTGGGGCCTGTTCAAATTCCTCCTGCTCTGGAATCATTGCTTATTGATTATGTCCCCCTCCTCGACGCGCTGACCCTTCCGCGTCTCCGCTGCCTGGGCTATACTCGTCCGATTCACGACCATGCCGCAATAACCTCTCTCCTCGCATTCATATCCCGGTCCGGATGCGTGATCAACGACCTCACATTGTATGTCGCGGACATCGAGGACTTCGCTCTCGCCGAATTCTTCGGCACAGTCCCGTCCATCGAGGTTCTACACCTCGACTACAGACGCAGTCGCACCCCCCGCACGATCTACGGCCATCTCGAATCCACCACACTCCTCCCCATCCTCCACACACTATCCGTCTCTGAACCCGGGTCCGGCAGCTACCGATACGACCCACTCGTCAAAATGCTGCAAGCGCGCAGCCGCTCTCGGCGCGGGGGCGCACAATGCATCCCTCTTGCGTCGTTCGACCTGGACCTTTCGGAGACAATGGACGAGCGGCGCCTGGTCCCCCAAAGCATCCACGCGGAGAAGATCACGCGCCTCATCAAAGGCGGCCTGCGCTTTCGCGTGCACGGCGACCTGATTGAGTGGCCTAGGGATGCATCATCCGCCGGTCCGTATTTACGCCACTCATAATTCTGACCTCACGACATTTTTCAGATGATGTGTTCGAGTTCCCGGCCTGTCGGCCTCCCAACGAAACGTTCGCTACCGTCTGACGTGGTGGCGTGCAATGTACTATCAGAAGACTATCCATGTTCATTCTACCCCCGCCTTCGTTCCATTTCCCAAATCACTGTTTATCTTGACTTCGAATTCCCCCCCCCTCCCTCCGCAACGGATGTATTCAATTTCGTGGTATAATTGTACTGTTCATTGTATTGTTCCCGAGTCCCCGTGATACGGCTGAAAATGTTGACATCCAGACAACCTGATCAGAGACTCATAGATATCAGACCCACTTTCAACACGTCAAGTTGCAGATACTTTTCAGTCGTCGACGATCTCGGCAAGCTCCGCAGAATCATGTCGAGGCTCGCAGATCTCAACTCCCAGACGCTCTCCCCCTGCTGTATGGTCGAATCTGGTTCGTGCGCATCTGGAATCATTGTGCCCATCCTTGCATGAAAGTTTCGGTGACGTGGACACGGGAGACGGATCTAAAATGGCCACGGTTGGACGCGGGAAGTTGGAACGAGAAAGGTATCTCGAAACTCTACGCTGAAAGTCGGCTGATATTTATTCATCTGCTCACTCCCACGTTTGAGACTCGGCCTCGAGCATAGCTCGCGTTAGCAGGGTCTGACTTTCAAGGTGGTGCAGAAAGTTGAGCGGAATGTTCACGTCGTCACTCTGTGGCAGCCCAATCAGACCCCAATTTCTCTAGTGCGGCTTTTCTTCTCTAAGAATACGGTTCTGGCTCGTGCAATCGCCGACGCTGCTATGACGGGTCTAATGAGAACTTACTTTCCAATATTATTGCGAGCTTCTTTCCTAGACCTCAGAACCCAAGTTCCATCCGTAGGCAGGCCTCTCAAATTTCCCTCTAAATGCCGATAACTGTGTCTTCGATCATCATACAAGGAGATCCAGGTGAGTTGCAACACAACCGTTCGTTCCCTCACCTCCGTTGACTTCTGACGACGCGGTAGACAACTTTGAACCGTTGGAACATTCCCCTCTGTCGTAACTCGTAAACGCGGGTTGCGGACAGGTTGTGGATATAAAGTGGAAAATCGTCTCGTACTGACAGCCGTGCTACTACTCCAATAACGACCACATGCTAGCCTCAGCTCCACTTAGTGGTAAGTGCGCTCCTACTGGCGGAGATTTGCCTTCGAAAGCATGTTGACCCGGCCATTTCGTAGGGGATGCCGTAGTTGACTCTACGCTCTTTGCTCAGTCTTGAACCTAATACATACTTAGATATACCGGCAGAATGTACTCAAAGCAATCTCCGATGGGTGAAATCGCTGCAACTGTGGAACGCTTGGGTGTTCGGCAATTTTGGCTCTCCGGACTTCGTGCTGGTTAGGTAGGTGTGGTAGGTGTGGTAGGTGTGAGAGGTTATTCAGGACGCCACCTAATTCGGGCTCACAGGAATCATTCCACTGTCAAGCTACCATCCATCACCGTTGATAAGCCGTGAAATTTGCCAGCCTTGCAAAGTGCCTAGAAATAAGCATAGACACGCACATCGAAAGGATTATTCAACTGCGAGGCACACAGGCACCTAGTTCGGGAGGAACCTTACTCTTAATGACGGTCTCTTCCTCTTTTTTGGGATCAGATTTACGATAAGGATTCAAAAGGACTAGTTGCGAAACATCATAAAAGCTATAGGACCTTAATTCTAATGCCGGTTTCTTCCTCTCTTTGGGAATCATACTTGGAATAAGGACCGAAAGCCGCTATTTCTACTACCCATGACCTATTGACGATAGGAATGGAAGCCGCAGGAATCCAGTCACCCAAGAATACCCCAAATCCTCTCTAGTAATTTGTTGAACCAACGGGATAGTAATTTGACAATGGAACATACCTTTATGGTGGTTACTTTGTACACAAACACGCGACGTGGCAGGTCACCTGATCAATATTTCTGCTGGAAATAAGACCACCGATTAATTCCGAATCGGAATTACTCGGCTAAATTCCATATATGGTTTCTTGGAGTGTCAACCGATCATGGTAGACTATTCGGAACAACATAACTCGAGCGTCCGGATGAAAGGACATATCATCTGGGGTATCTACAGAAAGCCATTACAGAGGGCTATTCAATTCTGAGATCCAGTAAGAAAAGGGAACCTGGGACAAAGCATTATCGAGGGATATTTCCACCTAGGAGGTACCCAATAATTCGGTGATAGATGATCGTGACGCCAGGGGTGGCAACTGTCAAATTAGTAGGCAAGAGACACTACGATCGGCCAATGGGGCGCCAGAACGTGCACATACAATATAAACGGACGGCTAAACTGTACTGTAAAATACCCGTAGCCTTGTAATAGCGGACATGTAAGCTATAATTTTGTAGAGTATATAAGTAGCCAGCAGTAGTGTAGTACAGCACCAAATCTGTCCCGAGAGAGTGAGGCGCTTGGTGGCCCTTACGTATTTAAGGCATTGTTTTGGGGCTTGTATTCCGTTGAATCAAGTTGGTTGTGGATTGGAATTAGTGATTGAGACCTCCGTGGCAAATTGATCGAGACCTCCGTGGCATTGATAGAGACCTCCGTGGCAAACTGATACAGACCTCCGTGGCAAATTGATCGAGACCTCCGTGGCACTATAAAGACCTTTGTGGCATCCTAGGACAGGATAAACGTCCAAACAAATCAAGCCGGTTAATAGCCGTCATACCTTGAAATAACAAACAACCACTGTTCGACTTAATTGACATCGTCCATTAAGGTCTAATAGCGCGCAATTCTTAATCATTCGAAAAGCTAAAAGCAAAACCAACCAAATATCTATCAAAGAACCAACTCTACTTTGGTCCCTTAGATCTTCTATCAATCTAATAAGACCCGTATCTCGTCAGGACAGTCAAGACTGTGTGCAATTGGAGTGTGTGGTGTAGTGGAAATTAGCATTATTGAGTGCTTGAGTTGTCTGATCTCACTTTGTGAGTTGAGTAAAACTCAGTCGTTCGATTTGGTGTTAGTTCAGTGCATTATATATCTCAGTGCTTGACCCTGAGCAACCGTTTCACCGTGCCTCTCTATTCCCCACTAAGGCTCACTCGACCCGGTCAGCTGAATGTGTTGCATATATCACGAAAACGCCGTCGAGGCCCTCTATCGGCGGCGACGCAGTTATAAACACGCATCGGAGCGTGTCCTTCCCCACTTTCTCTCATCGCCCTCATTTACTTGAGCTAACACAACAATGTCTGGACCACGCACGAAATGGGAAGACCTTGCCAACCTCGGCTGGTATAAGCAGCAGGCGTACGACAGGTTCAATGCGCGCCGCGGCGGCACCATGCAAGGTCTCGGCGACATCGCCCTGAACGAGTCGTTCGCGAACGACTGGAGGCAAGTCGGTTTCTGTTTATCCACACATCGACCGTGTCCTATTAAAGTACTTTCGCTGACTGCATCACACCAGCTGGTTCTCGTATAACGTCCTCGTCGGCCCGCCGCGCATCGCAGGCAACAACGCGGACACTATCGAGTCGTCCACGGTTGTGTGGATGTACGACAACAGCCAGAACATGCAGGAGTTCCAGGCGTCGTGGACCGAGACGTGGACCAACTCCAGCCGCGCGAGTCTTTCCATCTCGACGCACGGTGAGGATTGCGATATAATCGTAAATGCGCAGCACTGATTAATGCATACACAGCCGGTATCTCCTTGAGTCAGAGCATCTCGATCCCGGGCGTCGGTGGCTCCGAGTTTTCGATAACCATTTCGACCGACTCGACGAAAGAGGAGACACGCGAGACCTCCCATCAGCTCTCGACCTCCTGGGGCATCACGTTCGTTTGTTTCTTCTATCCCACCACTGTACATCCTTGTGATGATTGTGCGTATAGCGTCATGGCAGGCGAAATTGTCTCAATCGAACGCGTTCGCATGGTCACTAGCGGACAGGCGATTTACCACCAGGCGAGCTCTCAATAAAGCCAGTTGTTGTTTTGTTTCGTGCTGAAGCGATCTGGTAGGACTACGGCCTCGCGCCTAATTCGCTCATGACCAGTGCGTATTCGTATTTCGACTTATAATACCAGCCATTCGGTGCTGATGTTTATCTCTATCTGCTTGAACAGCCAAAGGCAAACTGTGAATCCCGAACTATTGATTACATACTCTTATCCATGCTTACCACCTTCCCTCTCCAGCTACGACGGCCACTACTACTGGGTATGTTTTCCTGCAGTTCCGGAGGAAATTCATGCACTCACGCGCAAATAATGCAAGGGCTTCAATATCAACAGCACCCTGAATTCTCCGCGCGGCACGAGGTCGCTCCTCGGCCGCTCCACCCAGGAGAACTACACCTTCCGCATTGTGCGTACCACGCCGGACGGCCACCGCCGCACAGAGCCACTCCCGCCGCCCGAGGGGAAAAGCACCCACACGAGGATGTCCAAGGAGTGCAACGCCGAGTTCCCCTTGATGGTTCCCGGTATCGAGAAGCGGTGATTCAATCTCTCAGTCGGAGCCTGAGGCCCTAAAAGAAAGTGTTTTGTGTTATCGATCCAGTGTTCGTACGCTCCTGCCCATGCGATTATTACTTCTTCTTGGCTTTCGTATTCAACATGCGATGGCGTGGTGGGGCTGGAGACGTTGTTTTATTACCTCTACATTGTGAAACATGACTTGGACTTTCCGCAAGGAACGTGCGCGTGAATTAAACCAGTCTATGTGACGGTTGTCAGGTGACGCAAGCTCGACGAGAAGGCTGAATCTCTGTCTGTCCGAACTCAGCGATGTCCGCCTCTCCGCACTCCACTGTTGAGTTTCCGCCTCCGCAACTGGCGCCGCTCTCCGTCAACTGACCGAATCCATGAACCACGGATAGCATAGCTATGTATGTGATTCTTGATGCGATACGATTTTCAGGTTGAGAATGCCTTATACCCACCACCCCTTCCCAATCTTCTCGCAAAGAGGCCGCCAAAAAAAAAAGGAGCTTCCCTTTCTCCGAGGCCCACGGCAATAATGATAGAGTGAGACCGGAATCTAGTTAGAAGGAGCGAAAGGACAAAACGATCTAATTCGAGAATGGAGGGATTCGAACCACCACGACCTGAACAGCACCGAATACGATATATATTTGGAACTCCATGAAGACTCGTCTGTTCCGTGCGTGGCCTGAGTAGATGCGGGTAAGTGGATGAATAGACGGATGGGTTGATCTACCCCGCCCGTCAACTTCGGTTCAGTTCAAGGACATGCCTCATCAAATTGTTCGGTGGAATCCGACTTCTCACGCCATATCCGGGGATTGAGAATTGACGCCTCGATATATCTATCCGGCAAAGGCAAGGGAAAATTCGTGAAGAACGAACGATAGGGAGACCACTCACTACCTCGAAAATCGGCTGGAACTGTTGTTTGTACAGTGAAAATATACATATCAACGAGCGCTTGACGATTCCTAGCATGAAAATATTGGGTGAGGATAGATTGCGGGAAATTATTTAAAGAACTGGAGAGATACATAGCGAGATGAAAAAGAGAATTCGAATGAATCAAGTGATTTTCGAAAAAGTGAACGAATCGAGAAGTTGACGCGCCGCGGTTCAAACGCCCAAGAGATATATTATCCCCAATCAAAGTTTAATAACCACCTTTCCGACATGGGCCTCCAATCCCAGATAGCCCAGAGCGTCCTTTGCCTCTTCAAAGCCAAAGAGTCTATTGATAACCGGCCGCGTAGTCCGCACATTCGCAGACATAAGTCTGCTCATGCCCGCCCACTGTGCCGCCGCAGACCCGGACCAGACGCCCCACCTCCTTGAGGATGCACGGCGTGATGATATCCGGGGCGGGTACGTCGCGCTGTGTATGATAATATATAATGAATTTTCATGATATGATAAAGATAAGATATTTCGCCCACCCAAGACGCCGATGAGGTCGAGGGTTCCTGCGCGCTTGACGACAGCGAGCGATTTCTTCAGCAGAATTCCCAACAACCTACGACGAGTCAGCTATGGAAATAATTTTACATACATAAGGACTAGTGGTAGGTAGGTAGGGCGAATATCCACCTCAATAAGTAACGCGATCAACACCCGCGCCCGCGCCGTTGGTCAATTTCACCACCTCCTCGTCCCAGTTCGGCGTCGTCTTGTAGTTAATTATGTACATGCTTCGCGCCGAGTTTCATCGCTCTTTTCAGCTTCTCGTCAGAGGGACCGTCGCTCCAGACGCAATCGCAAATTGGCCCAGGGCGAAGCTAAATCGCGTTCTGCGTTACATATTGGTTGGATAACTGAGGCGAGAGTAAAGACGCTTGCATGGATACCGTGACGCCGCCCGTCCCTTGCATCAAAACGGTGTCCCCCGCCTTTATAATTAGTGGGCGACACCCCGATGAGAGCGCGTTGTATGCGGTCAGCGCAGAGGAGCTAGGTCGTGGGTAACGGTGGAACGGCAGGGCCAACGGGCGAACGAAAGGTGGCGCGGCCGGCATCGCAACGAGCGACTGAGGATGAAGATATGAATGAGTCGGGCGGAAGAACTTAGAACACGGCCCACCCACATCCGCCGCGAATATCCGGTACTCCGTGCGCCCGCAGCGCACCCATCTCGTACAACGTACATACCGAACGTGGGGTTGCCGCACACTGGCACGCGGGTCCCTGCGCACCCGCGCCCACAGCTGAGCGACGACTTGCCCGGGCATGTCGGAGCAGGAGCATGGGACGAGGTTCGGAGGTACGCTGTCCGTTCATTCATTGAACGCGATAGGAAGGAAGATGGCGTAGGACGCAACGCACGAGCCGGGGTATCCCCGAAGCGGGTCACGCAGTGTTAGGCGTGCGTGCGTGCAGATAGCTACCTGCAAGGCCACCGCGCGCGTCCGCGTCCGGACCAAGCCCTCCGAGTCGTCCGCTTCCGGGAACCGCCGAACGACCAGACTCGCGGACGAACGAAGCTGTGCCAGTGGGCGCACATACGAGAGTTGGAATACACAGGGATACAACACCACGGAATTGGAATTGGAATTGGAATTGGGATTGGGATTGAACGAATTTCGTACCGCGGGGTAGGCGTGTTGTTGTTGGAAGGGTGCGATTCAGCGTACATATTCTATATACGACGAGGCGGCGGAAAATGGAATGGTACACTGTCCTTCGGATTTTGTGAGGGATTCGGAAGCGTGTGAGAGGTCGGGCGAGCTGTGGTATCCTACATACCGTCGGAAAGAGCGGGCGATCCGATAAATTGAGTTGGACGGGAACAGGAACCTTGGACGATACTTAGTACTTCGTTTGTCTGGTCAAGGGACGATAATCGTGTAGTGTGCCGCGGGATAGACGCATAACGACGTTGACGATGGGGGTTACAAGACTGAGATTATATACCAGGCCGGCGAATTCGCGATGCCCTCGGGCAATGCTGATCATGAGTCACCCATATTGGCAAGGATCCGGAGGTGTAACGTTCACTGGTCGATTCGGGGGGGGGGGGGGGGGGGGGGGTTGAATCTGACATGTCACATCCGCCGGCTTAGTTTAGGTGCGTGTTTCGAAGTTATTGAGTAAGTCGGCCATGTGATGGCGGTACCGTGGCAGCGCAGGAAGAATCATCGCGAGTCGCCATGGAACACTCGCAACGAGGGCTGCATGCAGAATTCAGGTTTCTGGCACCCTGCTGCTCGAGCATAGGCGAATGATTTCAAGTAACGCGTAATTTGGGAGGTAGTTGGATACTGTAGGAGCCAAAAATCGTGGAAATGAGCTGGGAGCTCGAAGAAAATGTCGCAAAGTTGATCTAAAGCTGCGCAGACACCGCAATCGAATCAGAGCGTTAAATTTCCGAGCGCTTGATATTTTGGTCGTATTTATGTGGATGTACAACCCCCAATTCTCTCGCCGCCCACTCACACAAAGGTGATATGTCCAAACTCAGGCGACTGGTGGAAGTTCTGGAATCTCCGATTAGAGGGAGGGAGTGGAATTGGACACGATGACACTCACAGCCGGGCCCGGTGTGGGGTTCCACGCGCCGTAGAACTGATCCGGGAACGTGCTGGGCGCGGTGACAATGCGGAAGAAATTCATGCGCCACTGCGTGCCCTTCGCCTCGCCGTCATCGACGTTGAAGAACCCGAGCGGGATGCGCGCGGTGGAGATCCAGAGGCTCTTCGCCTTGTCTACGTAGGTGACCGCGGTCAGCCCGTCCACGAGCGGCTCGGCGACGAAGAACGTGTCGAAGGGCGCCCCTGCCGCGCGGACCTTAGGTGGAAGGCGAGTTATGTAGAACGTCAGGCATGAAGTAACAACGGCGTAGCGAATCTCGCGCTAGCGCACCTTGGACGGGTTGTATATGAACGCCTGGAAGGTGACGTTGTCCGGCGCGACCTCGAACTCGAGGTACGTCTGCGGCGTGCCCGTCCCGCGCGCGATGAACGTCTCCATCGCGGTGTACTCGTAGATCGGGTCGTTCGTCGTGAAGTTGGGGTTCACGAAGAAGTTGGTCTCGTTGAATGCGGTGAAGGTGATGGCGATGGAGGTGTTGTCGTAGCAGAGGTCGACCTGTGTGAGCGGGAACGGGGTTAGGTCGGGGACCGACTTGTCGTATCGGACTGTGCCCTTGGCGGGGCATGCTGGCACCTAGAAATTGTTGGCGGTGAAAGGGTGGGAGGAAGATACTTGACGGACATTCAAAGAGGGGACAGCGCCCAGAGCCGGGACAGCAGCGGCGGCAGCAACGAGGATGGTGGTCAGAAACATCAGTCAAGTTTTGGACGTCGAAGTCTGAGTGAAGAAGGGAGTCCGAGCTAGGCGATGCGGAAAGCCACGGGGTGCATTGACGACGCGGAACAGTTTCAGATGTGGAAGCGCAATTGATGATCAACATCTGTCATCAGCAATCACTGACTTTCTCTCGACGGCCCGCGCTCGCCGCGGATGCATATCCGCGGCATCAGATCGGAACTTTCCCGCTGCCAACTGATTCTCGTCCCCGGCTTGCAGAGAATTGTGCCAATTACCTTCCTATTATTCCTGATTGTGGCCAAATGGCGGCCCATAGAATCTCAATGCGAACTTCCTTCAATATGGCCTCAGTCGGCCGCTGCTCGGAAGTGCTCGAGGCAGTATCCCCCGGTATCATGCAAGACGAATCGACGATACTCACAGCAGCACTGTATTGGATAACTTCCGGCCCACCTCTCCCTCGCATGCGTGATTTGTCTCAAGTATTCGTGGCCGACCTAATCTTCCAAGTTCGCTCAGGGCGACGGACACGAACGGCGGGATCGAATGCACGGTGCCGTCTCCGCTTCTCCTCTCCTTGCCTTCGTCGGAGCGCAACACGGTGTCTTCCCATCTGATTTGACAATGACAGAGATTGGTCTCTGACGCCCAAACTCATGCCATTTCGTTGATTTGAATTCAGTCTGCAACTCACCCTCCCATCACGCGTACTTTTCAAACCCTGCGCGCTCAAAGCTTCGAGGCACACCATATCTTATCCCATGTTCGAGGTAATTGCTCATCATTCTCATATCGTACATGTATATGTGCTCAATCGCGCGCCGCTGAACACATACTCAGCTAAAACTTATCCTGCGCTGTCCATTTTCTTTTCTTGCGGATCTCCTCTCCCCTCCCCCCTCCTCCCGGGCGGTACTCAAAACCCTGACCC
The DNA here is from genome assembly GCA_029289565.1 of Mycena galericulata. Taxonomy (NCBI): domain Eukaryota; kingdom Fungi; phylum Basidiomycota; class Agaricomycetes; order Agaricales; family Mycenaceae; genus Mycena; species Mycena galericulata. The sequence continues at coordinate 768,915 of JARKIA010000032.1, forward strand.
TGAACGCGCTCCCTCCACTCACACTTACTCGAAATACAAATGCTTATTGAATCTGAACTCCTCATCGCATCCCCCGAACGAGTCCTTTTCCGCTTCGTCCTGCCCTACAGTACCACCCGTGGCGCACGACATCTCAGTTGCGATTCCGGTTCCGTCCTCCCGCTCCGCTCCGCCGAATAAACGGCAGGCAAACCTTTCGTGCGACATCTGCGTAGAATTCCCGGACAGGCTACATGTACGTGCGCGCCTCCTGGATACATGTACTCCACGCACGGAGCCTGCTTCAATTCGCAGCAGGTAAGCGATACACGTGTGCCTTCCCGAGGTGCCTTCCCGAGTAGAGGTGCCGACTACGGGCGTCGCTGCTCCTCCTCCGAATCCGAATTCCAACGCGGCTTCTACACCCTCCCTAACAACGTCCACCGCGACGCTGCTCCCGTGCCGCCCTACTCCCACGACCACGCCCACGCCCACGACGCTCCCGCTCCCTTCCCCGGACAATATCCGCCGACTCGGACGAGAATATCAGCTGAAAAAAATAAACCACATCCTCAACCCTGCTGCTGATGCTGATGCTGAATCGTATCTTGGCCCTTGGGCTCAGTTACGGCGGTCTGTCTGAAATATCCTTAGGTCGAAACGACAGCCGCTCTAGAACTGCGATTACCGTACCGTCACGGTGTCATCGCAGGCGATACGTATTTCTGGCGGCGTGGGCGCGGCGGGCATTATGCGTCCGTGTCGTAGACCAGAATATTGGTGTGGGGCGTAGCAGTGAACGCAGGGAGTCTTTGACTTGCGCTGCCCCCTGCATTCCAGCTTGCGCTCACTGACGGGGTTCGGCATTTATGTATGAATCCAATCTCTCAGCTTCCGAGGTCGCTCGGATCTATGTATGTACGCGGATTAGACTCACTCATCCCATCGCAGATTCATAACTTACATGTATACAATTGATTACATTTACACCAGCCGGGATTACGAAAACACGTTGAAATGTTTTTTTTTTCGCTACTAGGATGTTCGATGTTCGCTTTCGGCGCAAACTGACCCTATTTCGATTTCTGGTGCTAAGTGCTAACCGGGTACATAAATACAGTGAACGAACTTGAAAACGCACGGACGTAATCGAGAAACCTGTCGTAGGAGGTTCGGAGGCCTGCGTCTCTACGATCGAGGCCCACTCGGACGAGGATCAACTATGTTCTGGGGGTACATCTATATGAATTATGTAACGAAGCTGTCCCGGGACTGAAATACGGTACGTACTTGCCTCCACCTGAGTGAGGAATGCCACGGCGACTAATATAAATTCTGGACGACAGCCTACACACGCAGCAGCCTTAATCTGGAAGTCGTGCAAACCGTAAACATGACGATCAACGCACTTCTCGGCCCGCCCCTGATGCTATCTATGTATGCAATGACACAGAACGAGTAGATGGTGCCGGACTCTAGACTTTGGCACGTATCAAATGACGTAGACAACCGCGGTACCCATAGACGCACCTGAGCATGGCAACGGCAATGTTGTATTTCTTGGTACTCCCGGCGCTTCTGGGTTCCAGCAAGGTCGCTCGTTCTCCGTGGTCAACCCACCATATCCGTCAACATAAAGACATGGGTTGAACATGGAATAATTCGGCACCTGTTAATGTTGTTACTCCAAAATTCGTGGCGCCCGAGAAGATGAAGGCGATTGTGGACATGGATGTTGTTGATTCAGACAGATAGGCGTTTTGATATGTCCCCACGAAGCCGAGAACTATGGAGTAAATATTTGTGAATCCTTTCCTCAAGAACTTCGCATGTAAGTTGATGACTTACTTGTTGCAGCAGACAACATGGCAATGGACACAATTGGTATGTACATAGTTCGTCCCCAAACCACGTAACATCGGTAAGTCTGATTTGCAGAGCGCCGGGTTAGCGCGGGAAAATACACAGCGAACGGTCGACCTACGAAAAGGCCATCGGTGAATAAACTGCCCGTTGTTAGCGCCGCGTTTGAAAGGATAATAGCGGGACTCACGTGTTCGCGATCAGAACGACATAATGGACAAACACAATTCAGTCTCGAATGAGAGAAGCACGCGATAGCGAGCTTCCTCCTTCCACCTTCAATCTGATTATCTGCAGGGCAACTGCACCAAGGACCCCGCGTAGAATAACCTGAATCGTGGCAAAAACACACGGTGCGGCAGTCACAATGATCAAGTAGCGGCCGCCGGAAACTCTGCGGTGATATAACAGTTGCATAGCCAGCGTGGACAGCACAAGGTAAGTCGCTGAGAATTTCAATCGATGTCACGCAATGCTTCCCAAGATAGGGAGAATTACCATAAAGAACAAGATCCACCTAGGTTGAAAATTAGCATACATTTCGGCGCACAATGGTGTGTGCCAGTGTACCGCCGCCGCATACAAAGGTCCCAATCCCATTGCCTCGCCCCAAAGGTGCGCGAAATCCAGGGAGTCCCAGTTGTTCTGCGACCCCATGCTGAGATGAAAGCCTTAGAGATCGAGGGAGCGTCTAAACAAACACTGAGTGAGAGGGAGATAAGGTGTTGGTGGGAAGCTGCTGAGGAACCCTGAACAGGGCATCAAAGCGTCCCGTAAAATTACGCGAAAACGGGCCGTAAAAACGGTTACGCCCCCGTACCGTCTCCTGAACGACACCCCAAAATTACGGCCGTTTTCGGACGGCCAAAATACGGGTCAGTCAATATTGCTCATGTGCAGTCTTCCTGCATGCATGTACCTGTGGGTTAATTGTTGTGAAACAACTGCCTTTCAACCTAAAAACACAGAACAAATTTGTGAATCCATCCGATCATGGGGCGTAACACCGGTACGGATCTGTTACGGGGTGTCCAATTCTTGAAAAAATACCAGGTTTTGATGGTAGTCTGTATGTGCGGATTGGCCTCTCAGATGTATGGCGGTCACTTGGCACCTTTAATAATCCTGTATATATACACCCTTTTCCGGTTACTGTATAATTTCGTTCAATTCGGCGGTCACGCGTCACGCACCCCGGCGTCGGCGCCGAATTTGGCTGCTGGTCCCGCGTCACGCAGGCCTGTGTCGAAAATGGCCTTGCGTGACCCCGACCCAAAACCGCCTCAACAACGTGAAAAAGGCAAAATTTTCGGTTGGATGTCGAAATTTTTTCCGCCGGTCACGCTAAATTTTGGCTCGCGCCGAAATGTCGAACCTAAATTTCGGGTCACGCGTCACCCCCCCTGTCGAATTGAACGAAATTATACAGTATTTTGGCATGTTTTCTATCACCGAGTTATTTTATGAGCATCCTGCTGTCATCCCGAAAACCTTTGGATCCGACCTGAGGAATAACAGTCCTCCGGCACTTTGATGCGCGTAGAATGGAAACATTGAAGAACCTTAACTTCCAAAGTTAGTGGTGAAGAATCTTCATCTGGACCCGAAATAAACTTTATCCAGACCCAGGACTTTTTTCTTGGGCCCCGGATATTTTTTTGGGACCCTGGATAACATTCCATTCATCCAGCAGAATATTTTGTCCCCGGAATACAGTTGGACTTGTGGCTATGCTAACCCTAACCGGCCCGATGGGGCGAATTTGGATGATTGCAAGTTGATCGACCTTTCTGCGGTACTTCCACCATGCCATTGCAACCCATTCCACTGGATGGAATAGCTGAGATTATTGAATTCCCCCACTGTAACTGCTCTTACATCAATTGCTCTTGGCGGGCTCCTGCACAGCCATAGGACATGGTTCCAGGCAAAGCTACACAAGCACCCCTTGCTCAAGAGCCTTTGTGCGCATGATTGCCACCGCCAATCCATTCGCTGCATGAGAAGCAACTTGAACCTAGTGACTCCCAGCAGCTTGCATGACATCGGAAAGGAGTAACCCTATATTAAGGTTAAGGTCAGCCACAGAATGTTACGGGCCAAGTAAGATGTTTCTCGGCTAGGTAAAATGTTTCGGGCCAAATAAAGTTCCGGAAATGTATGAGAAAATATTACGGACAGAATAAATTTGTTCTCACGGAAGAAAATATGTTTTCAGGCCTCAATGTTTCCATCCAAAATAAAATGTTATCCGAGGACTAGATAGGTTCACCGTGTGCACTCGGTTTTTAATTTGAAGGAACCACTATAATGTAAGGTTGCCAGGAGGATACCCTCGATGTTACTTGATAATGGGAAACACACTAAAATAACACGGAAAAGCGGGTATATATTCAGGATTATTAACCGCCATACAGATGTGTTTGTTTGTGGCATCCACTGCTCTGGAAGGTTTAATAGTGCAGATGCATCGTGGATACTCTTTCCGAGATTATGCGAATTTCCCCAGGGTAATTTATTCGTGGTCAAATAGCAGATACAGAACGGTGCACAGATCCAGTGCGTAAAAAGAGGACGAGAGAGCCCCAATGAATAGACATCCCTCTTGACAGTGCAAGGTTTCACCCGACGGTTGTGGTACCCAATGTCATTCATCTCGGCAGGACCCGTTGAAGTCGCATTCTCCAGCTACCCATGATTTATATCGGGTTATGCCCCAACCGCAACGCACCGAGAGAACGAGCTAATGCCGCTCCAATCGGAGGATCGGGATGTTTCTCCAAACCCTCATGTGGTCATGTTCGAGCCCAGCTCCGCTCAAGTCCCCCCCAATTAATCTGATACAATTCTGGCAAGACAGGGACAGTGTCGAAGAACTCATGGAAAAGTCGGATAAGCGGACAATGGGGCAAGTTGGCCCCAGGCAACATGGCTCAACAGCTATGATACGGATGCAGACCCGGGGTGCAATGGACCCACGGTTCAAAAAATGCAGTGGTTATCGCATTCAATCGGACTTGGGGTGATTGCTGCATTGCCCCGCGGTTTCTACGACTGCGAGGTCGCCAAATGAGATGTCACTTCGGCATCATGTGGAAGTACTTAGGACATCTGGTATTCGGTCAACACCAGACATGAACGGCAATGCCAGACTTATAGCACAGTCGCATCAACCTGTCCATTTTTATACTCACATACCGTTGGAATAATTTTATATACGCGGAGTGCCGTGCCGCACTGATGACTCGTGGTGAGGGGTAATTAATATAGGGCTCAGGCCGTCTGTTTTCTCCAATCTCCATTACCCTCGAGACACATCCTGACAGAACTGACACCCCGGTTCCATCGAATTTGGCGGAAAAAAAACCCGAAGTGTTCATGTTACATAGGTGAAGGATAACGTGTTGATATCTTGATTACTTCTGGGGTGGTACTCAAGGCGACGGGGGGAGGAATTGGGAAGACTACGGCGAAAAACTCGTGTTTTGTGTCCTATGTGAAAGCCTGTTTGTAAACACCTTTATAAATAGCTTGTTTACCCCCGCCACGAAATTAGAAACAAGACCCTAGATGAGGCCCAATCAAAGTGTTTAGGAGGCAATCAATGTTTTGGACAAGCCCGAACATAGAGCAATGGGCCGATATCCACGGAAGTGATCCCCCCTTGGTCTGGTCTTCGCTATTCCTGCGTGCCCACCTCTACTGAGCTGGGTGCCCTCAAGTAGAGCATCAAACCGTGCGTAATACGCCCACGTATCAATTACGCCGTATGCTCGTTATGCTATGGCCCCTATGTCAGGACCCATGGAGAAACCTCAAACGGGACAGGTCTTGTGTATACCGTACGTTTACGCCGTATTTACATACGGCCTTCACACATCCCGGAGCTAAGCTCGATACTTTGAAGGTATTTTTGTATTTCACTTTATGTTGGAGCCACAGCAGTCCCAGCAAGGTCTCAAGCTTCCGAAGGTCTTTTAGGCTTCTGAAGGTCTTTTCACAACTCACCAAATCGTTTGAATGGCTGGGGCCGGAGACGTCGGCCCGTCAGACGGGGGTGTCGGGAAACACTGGATCAGACGTCGGCGAGGCGGCACTGTGCAGTGGCCGATCGGCACATCTCGGCAATACGCTCAACGAAGTGACGGCAACGATTCGGCATCTCCATTGATGTCTGTTTTAGCAAGCCGTAATTTACGCGTAAACGAACGGTTACGGGTCGGAAGGCCACGTAATCCCGTAAAATCACGGGACGGCGTGATGCCCTACCCTCAGGATTACTGATGTCCTGGGTCCAGCGGTGCAAGGTCCCCGTCTGTCTAGCTACAAATGCAGGCACTAGGCTGCCCATTTGTACGTCACAAGGAACAAGGGACGCTACTTGGCGTCGGGACTGGTATGCGCCGACATAACCGACGTGCGGGCTGTCAGGGTTCTCGCTCTATATAAAAGATCTGACCTCCGTCTTATCTATAGGTTCTCATCGAAATGCCCGCTCAGATCCGTACCTGGTCTTCATCTGGTCCTTGCCGCCTAGTCGAAGGAAGCCAGGACAACGGCGACTTTACCGACTCCGAAATCTGGTTCAGAACTGAACCGCTTGACAACACTTTCATCTACCGTGCGGCACAACTGCAGCTCTATACCGACTCGCACGATCAAGGATGGGTGGAAAACGAGGACCTTGGGGCGTGGAGCTGGTTTGAGCTTGTTATCCTGCCTGATGCTTCCTCGACCCAGCCGGTTGTGCGAGACGGGAAGGTGCTTGCATGGACTAGCCACACAAACCGTCTCGGCGACGACAAAAACTCGAGGCACTTTGGTATCGTCTTTGACCGTCGCCAGGAGCTGCTCGATGCTCTTGAGGTGAGCACACTGGATCGCACATGTATACTCTGCCACTGACTGCCATGATTATTCAAGCCGGGTAACGTCATCGGTGTCCGCGTGTGCGCTCGATTCCCGGGCTGGTTTAATCAGGCGCACAACGGCACCTTGAGCGCGACTGTCCTTGATACAGGTTCGAAAAGATCATCCTTTCTCTATTTCAGCAACACACTGAATCACCATAGACCTCTTCTCTCCAATGAACTGGTCGATCAGTTCCACGGGACCGGCTCAAGATATTCCAAAGGCAATCCTGCATGGGATCTACACAGTTACTTCGACCACTGGCTGTCATGTGGAAGAAGTGGTCCCAGACGCAAATGATCCCATGAACCTTACCGTCTCTCGTGTTTGGTTTACCACGCCGGTGAGTCTCCGCCTTGGTTTTTGACCAATATCTTAATGTCCACTGATTTTCAGATGCTCGAGAAACATGTTATACCAAGGATCGAGGACGTTCAGCTCAAAACGCACGGCCATGATCAAGGGGCCTGCGATGACCCAAGCGCCGGGAGCTGGAGCTGGTATGATCTTGCTATTCTTGAATCGACCAACGCTACCGAGCCTCGGGTGAAGGACGGCCGTGCTCTCGTATGGCGTAGCCACAACAATGAAATTGCTCAAAGGCAGTCAACGACCAGGACAGGCATTCGATTCGACCGCAATCACGAGCTTCTGAGTCTTTTGGAAGTAAGCCCTTCTCTATGAACAATGGAATCGCGCTCATTGTTCCGTGCAGGAGGGCAACGTGATTGCTGTCTGCGTCTGTGCGCGATTTGCTGGTTGGACGAACCACGGGGAAAGCGGTCAACTCATCGTTCGCATCGCTAATCAAAGTGAATGCACTTTCGCCTATTAATTCAACCAGTACTCATTGCGTTGAACAGAATTGGAGCGAGACCCAAAAACATTCGGTATCGACTACGCAAAGCTTGCTGCGCAACAAGATGAGGGGCGAGTCGCCCTGGAAAAATACCTTGATGCCTTGACTCCCGACGACGCCCCGCCCGCTTATTTGGATATTGCGAAAGCTAATGCGCAGCCTTGGCGTGCCGATGATCGCCTTGGATCTGACAAGCCCAGGCTTCGTTTGCTATCCCTGGGTACGCCTTTGCATACAATCACATTCAGTGTAAAGGCTGACGATGGGACAGACGGTGGAGGCGTCCGAGGCATCTCTTCACTTCATATCCTCCAGCAACTCATGCTTGATGCGACCGGTAACATTAACACTCCTCCATGCGAATATTTCGATATGATCTGCGGAACTAGTACCGGCGGGTTCATATTAGTGGCTTTACACGAGACGTACGGTCTGACAATATCTCCGCTGTAGGCTCATCGCCATCATGCTTGGCCGACTTCGTATGACGGTGCCGAATTGCATCCAGGCATATCAGAAACTATCCAAGATCATATTCAAGGACGGAGAACGGAATACCATATCGTTCGGCTTGAAGGGGGCGTGGTACGACGAGAAGACCTTCGTTAAAGCACTCCAGGATTTCCTCACCTCGGACGAGTTCAAACCCCGTTTCTCTGCGGACGAGGTGATGGCTGACCCGGACTCGAACGCGTGTAAAGTGTAAGCACAGTACTTTTTGCCTTGCCATTCCACCTCTCAACCTTCCACACAGCTTCGTCCTTGCCGCCCGAGCTCAGAACGTGAGCAACGAACAGGCCGTCCATCTCCGAACGTACAAGAACCAGAACGCGGACAACTTCGGTCGTGAATCGGTCGTCAAGATCTGGGAAGCTGCTCGTGCTACCTCGGCCGCGCCGTCCTACTTCCGCCAACAAAAAGTAGAGGGTGAAAACTTCGTTGATGGCGGTCTTTCGGCAAACAATCCCATCCTGCTGTAAGTCTAGGTTTCCTTTCTGTCCATGAATTTTGATCGTTTACTGTACTTCTCCCAGCCTCATCAACGAAGCCGAAAGCTTCTTCGGGCCCGCGCGTCCAAAGGCATGCGTCGTCTCTCTCGGCACTGGCATGATGCCAGTTGTCGCCTTCGAGGATGGCAAGCTCTTAAAGCTGGGCAGCTACGAGCCCTGGATGAAGCTGGCCACGGGCACCGAGCAGGCCCACCTCCTCGTGAAGAACGACTCGCGCGTTAAGGCGGTGTACCACCGATTCAACGTCGGCAAGTACGACGAGGCGAAGAAGGATTGGTTAGAGCCCATCAAGCTCTGGGCTTGGGACAAAATGGCAACGCTTGTCAGCTGGACGTGGGACTACCTCAAGCAGCCGGAGGTGAAGAAAGACGTGGAGGTCTGTGCGCAGCGGCTGTCGCGGAAAGCGACATAGATCTGCGATCCAAGCGGAACCACGAACGATGACCTCGACGTAGATATTATACATGTGTGCACGCGAGATAAATCGAATAAATTGGTGATGAGAATGAGACGGAAGGATATTATAGGCTTAACTCACTGGATAGTGCACAAGAACAAAGGTCGGCGAATTAAATGAGCGATCGCTTTTGTGAACAGCTGGGTAAATAGGAGGTGGATTGAGGATGACAGGCCTGCACAGCACGAGAGGATCCTTTGAGTGAGTTCTGTGTAGAAAGCAAGAAACTGTACAATCGGGGATTATCGGGAATAGAAATGCCGTTCGGGTCCCGTTTTAGTTTATCTGTGGCCAGAAGAAACATTGGAAGGAACAGAAATACTGTCGCATTTCTACCTAGTGTTTGAGTTGAAGTGACCCCGGATTTTGTGCGGTGTTTTGAAATCGCTACAATTCACAGGGATATTTTCCGGCCATCTTTGTGAAAAATGCGAAAAAAATCAATGAACACTTGGTCGGAATGAAACAGTAAAACTATTCCCGCGCTATGAGAATTTGTTGAGAGTTTGTATCACGGATCGGCGGCCCGCTCGCGGCACATGCCGGTGGCAGTGCCACTGCCGCCGCCGCTTTCATCATTCGTTGGACAGTGCTGCTCGAGCGCTCCAATTCTTCGCAGACGCCGCAGCCCAAAACATTGCCTGCTGACTTCCCGTCTGTCGCCGTCGCAGTTCATTGCACTTCAAGTAGGTGCGCATCGAGACTCTCTGGTTGCTGTCCGGAGCGGATGATTTGAACTGATACAGTCCTGTACTAGGAAGCGCAACGCTCTGATTGATCTGTCAATATCTCGACCAAAACATGTCCAAATTGCTCAGTCCAAAGTGTTACTTGAATCTTAGGCATATTCATTCCATGATTCAATTTACACTTTAGAGGTAGGATATGTAGTTATGGAAAACGAGGCTGATACTTTGAAAACATCGAAAATACGCGGAAGCGCAACACTAGATTGTAGTCCCGGCAGTGGTAAATTTGAGTCTGGGACTGGAATATCCATAATCAGAGACCTCGAAAACCCCAGTACACCCACAACACATGATGTTTTAGCTGCAAGAATCATGGAAACTGTAGTGTTGCTCTTCTATATCCTGTTGCTCTTCCTAGTACAGGACTGTATCATCGATTTACACCACCGAATCGTTTCTCGTTTCCAATGTTGATCGGGATTTTCGATGACACACGTGATGTTGACTCCTTTCACTTGACTCGGACTCAGACCACAGACAAGCGAGTTCAGCTTCCTCCTCACTCTACGAGACACTGACGCGGACCCCTTCAGATGGATCCTCACCACGTAACTCCTGGACTTGGGTTGAACGACCCTGCACTCTTGCAGGATCTGTTGCGTTCACACTCCGCGCTGGAACCGGACCACCTGGTGGACCTCGCATTGCTCTTGTCTTCGCTTTCCACACAGCTCGCACGATACGATGAGGAAGCCATTGAATATCGAGGTGGTGGGAGTCTCCTACTGGCTGATCGGGCGGCTCTCCAGCGCCGTTACGATGATCTCCGAAGCCTGCTTGCCCCAATCCGTCATCTTCCGTCCGAAATTCTAGGCGAGATATTCGCGTTAATGACGAGCGATCTAGATAAATATCCAAATAGGATGGACCGCCTTGGCCGGCGGCCTCTCCTGAAACTCGCACAGGTGTGTGCCCGTTGGCGCATGATTGTCCTTGGCACACCTTCATTCTGGAGCACGATCCATTTTTATTCCTACGTCTTGGAATCGATACACTCCAGGGGACTCCTTCAGTCCGCTTTGGATAGAGCCGGCGATTCACCTCTTACAGTCTTCATCACACGCGATAATGCATTGACTCCTCAGGCGTCCGCACTAGAACTTCTCTTGCAATCCTCGCAGCTATGGAAAACTGCGTCATTATCCTGTTCAACTTCAGAGCTATACCACTTTCTGAGTCTCAAATGGAGGCTCCCTTCCCTGGAGACGCTCACACTCGACGTCTCGGACTTCACACGACGCAAATGTCCGCCCGACGTTGCGTCCATTTTCCAGGTTGCGCCGCGCTTGAAAAATGTGGTCATCGTCCGGCGTCTACCCTCCGGAATATTGCTGCCACCTTTCTCGCAACTCCGTGGGCTGAAACTCACAGAAATGGACGTCTGGGATCTCATCCCATCCCTGGCCTTATTGTCAAGTTTATCACGGATGAGTAGCGCCGAATTGCATTTTTGGCTAGAGACACGCCATCTCAATTTCGACGATTTCGGACGTCTCACGCCTTTTGATCGTTGTCAAAGGATGGTTCGACCGCAGGCCCTGTCGGCAGGCTCTGGCCACCATCTTCGATGATGAGCAGTGTACGGCGCTAGCCGTGTAATCCAGCTTATTCACCGGATCTGATCGCCGAGTTGAAGTTGACGCCGCTCGAACTAAATCACCGCCGCCTCCATTTATTTCTATAATCCTGTGCTCCCGCCCCCTGAACTTTCCCTTTTCTTTCGCATTTTCCGGTCTCATCTTACCAATCTCCTGACCTTAGTAATTTCATTCGGAGTTTCTTGCTTACTTTCCACATGTTCTCGGGCGCCCTACCCCGGTCTTAGCGATATTTTGCTGACTAGTTTATTCATTTGCTTATTATTCTATTCATTAGCTGACTCTATTTTACTTACTCTAGACCATATTTTTCTTGTATAAAATGTAGGTAGTTCAACTTGAAATAACAACGAAGATTTTCCCGCTTCGGTTCGAATTAAAACTCGGTTTTTACGTTTTCTTATCGCTCTCGCACTCGCCCTCGTGTCCCTCGTCGTCCACTGCGTCCACCATTGTTATTCCTCGTCGATTTCAAGTCCCCTTCGTCGTTGCGGCTCCGATTCCCACGCCCCCGTTCCTGCGAGCGCGCTTGAACCTTAGCTGGACACCCTCGCACTTTGTCATTAAACCCACGGTCCTGTGAGCGGTCTTACTGCACACACGTCCATCCTCTTCCCCTTCGATTTTGGTTTTAGCTCCGCTCTCAGCCGCGCCGTAGGCATATCATCGACAACCTCACTCTAACGCACCTTCACGAACTCGAACTGCGCTGCGAGAAGTACCCCTACCTCCGTGTCGCTTGGCCCCACGAAGCATTCCTCTCCCTATCTGCGCGCTCGGCGTTTCACAGCCACCTCCACTCACTCTCCCTGTGCGACGTCCGCATTACGGAGGCCCGACTCCTTGAGTGCCTGTCCGTGCTTCCAGCACTGCAGAAGCTCGAGCTCGGCGACAGGCCGCATATCCGCCGATTCGAGTCCGATCCGCCGCTCGTCACCGCGCCGCTCATCACCAACAACCTCCTCCACGCACTCGCGCGCACTCCCGAGGCGCCATGTCTCGTTCCCCGCCTCCATACCCTCCGGATGTGTACCAGCCTCCGGTTCAACGACAAGGCGTACCTGGAACTTCTGCTCTCCCGGGTTGAGCCTAGACGTGTATTTACGGCGGAAATCTCACCGCATTTGGAGCAGTACCGGGAGCTGGATCCAGCGGTCCGTGCACGTCTGCGTGAACTTCAGACGCAAGGCAATTTGGTTTTCGCGTTTTCGGCACCCTTATCTTTTTCCTAGGTCGTATAGTATAATTCAGTGAGTAGGTTTCCAGTTGTTGTTCATTTCTTCCCTCCGATTAATCCATAATCCTAGGCAGCCTTCACCTCATCAGCGAATTTCAAAAAAAATGTTTTTCGTACTGGGGCGGATGCAGATTCTTCGTAGAATTATTGGCCGTGTGTTGTGATCGCTGTGGGATACTGTGCAGAAGCATGTTTTCATGATATTCCCGACTCGCATTATATTGACTGTACTGAGTAAGACTTTCCTGGGTCATCTCCAGGCAGAGACACCTCATCAATTGAACGGCTAAAATACAAACAAGGCTTGCCTTCTCGTAGGCCATTCCTTGACCCCGACCTCGTAGTCCACCACAACTCTGCCCTGCGCGTGAATCCTCTTCTGTACCAGGGAAATGATGCAGCATTGAAGCCTCGCAAAACCCCGCGAGTCAATAACAGCAGGCAGAACGGCTCTATCTTTTCTTTACGAGGATCATTCAAGTGGATATCAAGGAAGATGATCAAGGGCGTCTTCATCTGCGTGGCCGGAAGAATTAGAGGGAAACGGCGGACATGATCGGGCTTACAATGTTACATACTGTGACCAGATACCCGGCGAAAGGAAATGTGAAATTTTACCGAAAAATCTTTGTTCAAACTATGTAATACCACAAAAGAAGCGGCGCCAAATGCAGACGTAGCGGTGTGTGCGTCACGAATGTTCCCGGATCATAGAATATTGCCTTCGCCGAGCTGGGTGTCTCAGTACCGCGTCGCCCGTGCCAGCAGCCAGACGCTGGCACAGGCCGATCCCGGATCTGTGGCCGCACCTGTGGAAGTGGGTCAAGTTCCTCGACGCATATTCCTCCGAGGACGGCGCTGTAGGCCCTAGTATCCTCAACTTCGCCGATTCGTTTGCCAGTCATCAGGCGTCTGCCAAGATATTTGCCGCGACACCCGGATTTCGACGCCTGTTGACTCGCTCTTGGGAAATACTCCTGCGCAGTCCGAATCCCATGCGCATGACGCTTGGATTCAATGCCCTATCGACGGTCCTCTTCTCCAATACGACGGTTGCGACTACACAGCACCTCGAGGAAGTTATCGAGGGAGCTGGTGGGAGCTGGTGGGAGTCTCTCCGACCTGGCTTCCTTGGTTTTAGGATACATCGATCTCATTCCGCCCGACGAGGATCGAAATCCCCTGCTGAGACAGGATACCCGGTTCCTAGGCCACGTATTCGACTTTGTGGACGACGTCGATCGCTTGCTCATGCGCGGAAATGCCTACCCCGAACCCCTTGGGCCGCTAACAGAGGAACTCCTCGCAATCGGGATCATACCTTCCATCACGAAGGTCACCAAAATCCTCACTGGACCCAGCGCCGAAGAGCCGAAATTCTCTCCTCTAATCGAGAAATCTCTCATCTTTCTAAATCGGGTCCTTCCTACCGATCTTGGTTTCTCTCTCCTCGCCGACGCACTGGAGAGAGGTTTAATTTACGTCGTGGCCCGTTGTGTCGCCGTCAGCAAGTTCCCCAAACCGCTGATCTTCATGTTGAACGATATCCTGCGCAAATGTCTCATCAATTACTACAACCTTTTAATCCTGCGCGATGAACTTCCCGCCGTCCGGGACCCCAAGCCCGCCGCTCGCCCGAGATATTTACCGCCTGGGAACATTTCGTGTCTCTTGCCGAGGAGCGGCTGAAGATATTCCGGGCCTTCATTTCAAATTCCAAAGAACGGCTGAAAGCTTGCGACAACGCGAAGGTAGTTTCGATTCTGCTACTCAGTCTCAAGTGACCAAAGTCTGTGCCAGTGTGGCAAAATCGGGGCGGTCGCGCTTTTCAAACGTTGTTCGTGCTGTCGAACCTCGTATTATTGTTCGCCGGAGTGTCAGGCTATTGACTGGCACGACGGTGAGCACCGGAAATACTGTACACCCCGGAGCACCTTCCGCCTGAGTGAGTTATTTCCTTTTCACTTGATAGGAGCAGCTGCTTACAATTCAGCCAGGCGATAACCACGATTTAGACTCTCGCGAGCGACGGTTCCTCCGCGCACTGCTAACCCACGAATATAATGCTTACCAGTACACCGATATCTACCCCGCGCAGTTTACCTTCATGGCGCACAACCCGCACCAGCTGTCTCTCACGCTGTTCGACTACAGGGCCGGCCGGGTGCGGATTGAAGTGAAACCCATTCACGACTCGGGCTTGGAGCAGCGCTTTGGTGCGAGCGGCGTGGATGGGTACCGCAACGACATCGTGCGGGCGGCGTGTTCGCGCCGCATGGATCTGCACGTGGTGGCCATTCCGGGCCCCGTCGGGAGCAAGGACGAGGCAGTGCCGCGATATTTTGGGGTGCCTTTCCGGTCGGAGGGCCACAGGGACGACTTCCTCCAGCGTATTGCGGAGCGATATGATGCGGCTCGGATTACCGAGCCGGAACCACGACCCCAAGATGTTTTTGCTGATATGCGGATGCCGGAAGGCGCGCGGGGTTCGGCCTTCCATTGAGGATGGATTGGATTTTCAGCGTGTTGGATATAATTCTTATGCTTGATTGTAAGAATTGACCGTTTCTTGGAATTTAAACCTTGCACTTGCCGCGTCGAGTTTGCTTTGGTCTCGGGCATACACAAGGACTGATAAAGTGATATCTTAGCTGCTCGACTAAAACCTGGTGACTGATACGACCCACTTACCTCTCCTGCTCGACCAAGCGATTTAGTATAAGGGGAAGAACCACAAATTCCGTTGTAAACACAATACAGCTGTATGGGGCGTGTCCAATCAATATGACCAATTAGAGAGGTTGCCCACAAGCCATTCATGGCATTAAATGCCTTTTTTTGCGTGCGCACATTCATCGCTAATCGCTGATGAATTCGGGCCAGGGAGTGTTTCTCTGCTCTTTAACTAGTTCTAATTGATAGTGTCTGCTGGTCTTCAGCTCACAATCAAGTACCCTAGTCATTATCCCAAAAATTTCACAAAAAATCCCAATGTTGTCATATAAAATACTATTCTTCCGACTTGCCGTGCAACTAAGTCTCTAGATGGAGTATATATGCTCACAAGTTCCTAACCCACTCGCATTTCGATCCAATTATCGAAGCCATTAGAGCCATTAGCCATAAATGTGCGCACGCAAAAAAAGCATTTAATGGCTCGAATGGCTTGTGCGCAACCTCTCTATTGATACGACACACTGGAAGTGTTGTGGGCTCTGGCGCTAACCAGCCCTTGGCAGCAATTGATTTGAAATGTCCTGAACTGCCATTGTGTCGCTGCGGCGCAGGACACTGTTTACAGCTCTATTCAGAGTAATGCGGAAAACGGAAATTTTTTTGAGCTTGCTTGGCTTTGTTTGTACTGGGCGCTTGTTTGGGAATCCGCGTCGCCCCGTTGTTTGACAAGATCAGAGGCCACTTTAGCATCGGTATGTATTTACATTACAAGGTATGTAGTAGTAGGTATTAGGCATCCACTTCCAAGAAAAAAACCACTCCAAAATTCGAATCAGTTGCCATCCCGCCGGAGGAATGTCAAAGCCTGTGCGGCATCGCGTTCGCGTCCACCGTCGTCAATTTCATCTTCTGGTACCCATTCTGCTTCCTGTACTGCACGGTATCCAGGAGGCAAAGGAGCCCAGCCTGACTTGACGGCCGGGCATTTGTACCATGTGATTTTGTCGTTCTTAGTGTTACCGGTGTTCGGTTCTGAACCGATGTCGAACCTGAACCGAACCCGAACCGGACCCCATGTTCGGTTCGGGGTTCAGCAGATTCTTGATTTTGCCGAACCGGTGCGAACATGTTCGAACCGATGGGTAAATCAGCCTATTTGGATGCACTAAATGCATCAGAACTGCGATTATTTGAGTTGGAATCCAACCGACCACAGTCTCTTGTGTGCACAGTGAGCTGCAATACATTTTTACAGTCAAATATGATTGTTGCGGTCGAGTTGATGGATGATCAGACAGGACAGAAATTATTGAATGTGATGTATGGATGTCTGTCCCCACACAGTCGTCCAAATGTGCTGTTCTGCTGAGATGAAACATACAATATACAGCATTCAAAGGCTTCCGGGCCACGGAATTGGCTCCTGGTGCGTGGGAATCTTTTCAGGTTCAAAAAGGTTCGAACCTGTCCTGAACCCCAGACCGAACCGGACCTGAGGTCAGGTTCGGGGTTCGGAAATTTTGGCAAAGAACCGGACCGAACCGGACATCGGTAACACTAGTCGTTCTGCGATGGGAATTGGCATGGAGTCATCCGAGGCCCCCAGAATCTCTGCCCTCCGCCCTCTGGAAAGCGAAGTTCGAAGGCAACCTTCTTGCTCGGCGGAGTGAGGTCTGGGTCCAAAAAAGAGGACGAGGAAGAGGCGAAAGGGGCCGGGATTGTTCCGCCGGCTGTCGCTGCATCGGACTCCTCAACATCTGACCTTTTCCTTTTGGCATTAGGACCTTTCCACCATGCCTGCGCCCCGGCCTTGATGCGAAGCACGTCTCCCTTTGTCATTCCCAGCTCTACCAATGCGCTGTCTTCCAATAGGTGGAGTATGTCCGGACCGTACCCTTCTTGATCCATCCGGAACTCGAAGGACGGAGCGGATGGAATCCCGAGGTTTTCAGCAGCGTATTTGAGAAACCTGTGCAGTTTCGAAGGAGTGGGAATCACGGGAGAATCGGCAGGAATTTTCGCCACATTCTGCTTCGGTGTACTCGGCAGTACGGGTTGTTCGGTAGCAGCCTGAGTTCGAGGGTTCATAATGGTAGTGAGTATCGTCGCGAGGTGTCCAATATCGCTTATAGCAGGTTGATTGACACCGGCTGCAATGCGGGAGGGGTGGAGGGCAGGCTGTCGGTTGGCCACGTTGAAGCCCAATGTTGCGGGTGGCGTATCTCTATCTGTTAGGCCGTCATGCTGATTATCTGTCAGTTAGGATAAATGATTTTACGAGACGTCTCGACGAACCATGGCACGGCACCACTCCTTCATCATCTGCGGTGTCAAAGGGTAAGATGTCCCGCTTGTCGCATCGATGTAGGTATATCCAGCATCATGGTCATTCTGATATTTAGTCTCTAGGATTCGACGAAAGTGCGCATAGGATCTTTCTTGGTCAGAGAGTCCGTTTGAGTCGTACAACCCGGGATCGTCTCCATTGACATCTTCGTCGTCGCTTCCTCCATCACGGCCACCTCCCCTCTGTATGACACTGGTCAGTCTTGTAGCATGCCAGAGAATTGAAGTTGCGTACACGACTCCACCGCTTCTGGATGTCCTCCATGTCGACGTATATGGTAACTTTGACCGGCAAGTCCTTAACAATGCCTTTTGCTAGATCCTTGTACTCAGACCAGGTATCAATATCTAAAGCTTCTGTCTTTCTAAAGCACATTCAGAACAATTCAAGAATCAGAGAAATGCGGCTCACTTGCTGCCGGGGAGCTGAACCTTGATAGTGTAAACCATCTTTGCGGTGATATTGTACTGGCTCTCCCCGTGCTTGACAAGAATGGTCCGGAGGAGCTCGAGATGGTTATCTTCCGAGGCCTCGAACTTGTGGGAGAATTCTTTGGTTTTTGTTTCTTTCTTGTCCTTTGGCTTGGTCTTGCTTTTGGCACCCAGCCCAGCTGCATGTCCCGGGACTACAGTATGGTGGGTGACGATAGATACTACCTTGGCTTGGTGCACTTTTCCATCTTCGTCGGGCTCGGGCGAATGCGTCGACATGGCAGAAAGGAAAATGTTTGAATTTCCAAATTTGGAAAAAAACACGACCCTCGACCGCCCACATCTCGCTATGGACATTGAAGAATTGAAGAACCTCTTGCAGTGGCACGGAGTCGAGATCTCTTCCCTACAGTCAATTTACTATCACCAAATTGTCCAGCAGTTGACTCAGAATGGCGTAGGTTTACTATTTTGGCTGCTGTCAATTTACGACTTATTTCCCTGCAGATTCATACACTGAGACAGAACCGCAGAATATTCATTGAAAGCTTGGAACAAGGAGATAACATTGTATTCCTTGACAGAGCATTCAATCATCCCGTTGAGAAGAAACACAAAGAGGCTCGGAGAATCAAAACCGAGCATTTATTCAAACGGGGAGCGCGTGATAGTAAATATTTCCCCCTTCCCATCGTGGTAACTATTCATTGGCCGTGGCAGCTATACAACATAGCCCGAAGCTCGAAAGTAACCCCATGCCTTCTCCGGAGTAATATTATGGCACGCAAGGTCAATCAGGCTCAGGCACGAGTCTCTCCAATGACGGCGGAGAAAAGACTTGATGGACGAGAAGGCTTGCTCGATAGGGTTGAGATCCGGCGAGTACGGCGGTAGGAATACCAGTTTGCATACTAGAAGTGTCAATGGGATGTCACGAACGACACTGGATCACTTACACGCTTGATCCTCGACAAGTGCGCGCACCTCCTCCGAGTGATGAATACTACAATTGTCGAGTATAAGAACACTGCGTGGTCCTGGGTAAGGATTCGTGAGCGGGATCTGTCAATCCATTCAATAAAGCGAGCATGATTGGGAGGAATCTGTCACTCACCACATGCTCCTCGAGGAAACTGACAAAGCGGGCCGTATTCACAGATCCCTCGATGATATCGTGCGCCACGATGCCGTCCAGTGTAATCACTGGTAAGATGGAGTAGCGCTTTCCGCGGATGAAGGCCCTTCGCTGGATGCATCTCTGGCCCCTCAGAGACCAGCCGTTTCGCCTCCCTGTTGTTCGGTCATTCTTTGCCGCTTCATCGATGAACATCAACATGTTCGGATCTGGCGCCAAGTCTGCGATACGGTTCATGAACGCAGACCGCAGCAGGTCATTACGCTCGAGTGCCCGTACGGACACACATTTCCGTGAGAACTCTAGCCGACGCATTGTGCGGAGGAGAGTGGTGATGGAGATGGAAACACCGCGTTGATTCAATAGTTTCTCCTGGATTTCATCAATGTAGATTGTGTGGCATTGCTCAACAAGAGCCAGAATGAACTTTATATCAATGGGATTGAGAAGTCGGGTACGACCAGGATGGTTCGCGAATGGGTTATAAGATGTTCCGTGGAGAGTATGGTAGTCCAGAGTTTTGTACACAAGGGTCTTTTTCACACCGAGGACAGAGCATATTCGATGAACAGGAAAGTTCTTTTCAAAGAACAACACCGGAATACGGTCCTTGAGGTCGCGCGAAATGGTTCTCGAAGGCATGTCTCAAATAAGCGCCCAGTACAAACAAAGCCAAGCAAGCTCAAAAAAATTTCCGTTTTCCGCATTACTCTGAATAGAGCTGTAACTGCGGCTACGTACAGTATGTGCCATACAATGGTACTAGTACTAGTACCCCCAGACTTGCTACGAGGCTCATTGGTCCTGTTAAATTTGTTAGATCACCTCCTAAAAAAATACATTTACGTTGCTTTGTACTTTCCAATTGACGACAGTCGATGAGTATTCACAGCGGACGCGAAAAGAAAATACAAAGGAAAGCTCACCTCAGCGTTGAAGTCCTCGTCTAAGTACACAGGATTTTGCAGTCGTACATATACTGAGTCCAGTGATAATTGTTGTAACATGTATATTCAGCTATCTACTCCATAGTTGTCGAACAACGAGAGATAATAAAAGTAAGAAATGCTGTTGTACAGCCTGTGTCGGAAAAATCTTTTCTGCCTGATAGCGGCATATATGTTCAGATACGGCGCTATCAGGTCGTCAGATTGTGGTTGCAATATAATGCTCAAGCATGTACCACAACACCATATCAGGCGATATCCTGCCTTATGAACCATATCAGACATATTGGTCAATATGAGGCCTGATGAGGGCCTTGGCCGAGAAATAACAAAACTCTGAGGCCTCGCCCTTTCTCGGGGCAGGGCACTCTTCATATTTTTGTGACTTTTACGTTAACAAGTAAGTAATTAGTACGCTAGTGTAGTGTACCTAGTTGATAATCGAAGGTCAACTTAAGAAGTGGCACTTCTATCTAATAGTAATACTAGTAGGATACTAAAAGGTGAATCACGCATACAGGTAATGGAAATATTTGGGGGTCATCAACAGAGTTATGTACCTTGGTCCAGCTCCCGGGTGGAGGCTCCACCTCGGCTCCACAGCTGTCAGAACACTGCAACAAAGTGGTTTAAAAAATTGAACCAAGCACAATTGACCTGTCGGACAAAATTCTGCCTGAATACCAATGTCGCAGAAATCCTTTGGAGCACAGTGAATGTAGGTGGTGGGGGGTTACAATATCAGGCATGATATGGCCATATCAGAGTTGATATGGTACGGTAGGCGGGATGGTCGAGGTTCAATTTTGACAGTTTCGATTTGACATCTCGGTTCTGGTGATATCCACAGGTGGGTAACGGGATTTAACGTTTGCGGTTTTAGATGTTCATACACTTGTTTTGTTGAGCCCGCAATGTTGTGTTCATGGAGTGCAGTGTATTGGATGCGTGGAGATCAAATTCTCTCTGTCAGTCCGTATACAGGCCGAGTAGGTAAGTCCCCGAGATGTCCGAGTCGGGTAGACTGACAGCCCGGCTAGCGGGAACCAAGTTCGGCACATCTCGGCATGTGGCTGTACACCCCTAAGGCTTTCTCGAGTTTATACTTATTACCATTCTAACTTACCAAACACTCTTTTGAGAAACCAATTATTGCTCCTACAGGTCC
Organism: Mycena galericulata; assembly: GCA_029289565.1. Classification (NCBI taxonomy): domain Eukaryota; kingdom Fungi; phylum Basidiomycota; class Agaricomycetes; order Agaricales; family Mycenaceae; genus Mycena; species Mycena galericulata. Next base: position 790,282 of record JARKIA010000032.1, read on the forward strand.
GAGGAGAACATGCAATTTTTCTCAGCAAATTTGGTTGCCAAGTGGCTGGCTTTGTTCCTCGGATCGGAGTGAATTCCAACCAACAAACTCGTCTACGGGTGAACTGTATTAAGTGCTGCAGATACTACATGCATTGACTGAATTACTCCTAATCAGACTCTTCATGGGCAGGCTCTGAGTTGGACTCAAATCCATCACGGCTGAGACGAAGATGGTTGCAGCGGTTTACACATTCATGCTTCTCGAGGAAGGTCTGGATGCCTGTCTCTCCGTGATCACCAACTCCACTGGATCTTCAAAAATTTGAATAAAATATGAGAGCAGAGAATTGAAGATGACATACCCATCAAGTGTGTGGGTCATCACATCGAACAAGACCTGAATGCCGTCTCCCTTGTCGTTGATAACTGTCGAGGCTAGGGAACATTGTTGAAAAAAGAACTCAAAGAAGAAAGCCTGATACGACATACTTTGGAGATCGCACAACGCAGTTGACTCCAGGCTGAAGATGTATGCATAGTGAGTGAATGCATTCAACGTGCTACCCAATTTATTCTGGTGCCAGGGAGGATATTCATTTGTCCCACTCCAATGCTTGGCCTTGCTGGATCGCCTCGGTTCAAACAACCAGATGACAAGTCCCGGATTGGCGTTGTGGCTCGTTGGATCAGAGGCTGGGTCATGTTGGGCTTCGAGTGCAGTTTGATATTGCTCCGGGGAGAATCCGGACGCCTCCGAGGGTCCAGAACCATCCTCAATGACCTCAATTCCCAGCTTGAAGTCTGTCACTTCGATTCCTATGGGACTCAGATTAGGTTATCATGCGAGCAGTTAAGAACTTACCTTCCTCGATGTCTACACCCTGCCTCTTTGCTTCCGCGATAAATCGTTTGAGAAAATAAGCAGTCTTGCTCAACCGAGTAGCCTCCTTCACAACCTGGTTGTGATTTTCCTGGATATCAACATCACCCTCTCCAGAACCGATGTTGAAGAACCGCTTGGCTACCCATGGAAGCCCATCGAAAATAACCTGCATGCTACTGAGAACAGGCCTTGAAAAATGCGGGGTTAAAGGAATAAAATACCTTATGGACCATTTTCGTCTTGCCTTGATCGAACGGTGTATCTTGAAGGAGACACACCGAAGGCGCAGTCTCATCACGACCGAGTGCGGGCCACGCAATTGTGACAGCTCCATCTTGGGCAATGGATACAGAGGCAAATACGAAAGAAACCTTTGAGAACCCCGGGACATCCCCAAACTCAGAACGCAAGGGAAGGGGGGCAGAAAGCCGACCTAGTGAAAGGTGAGAACATCCAATTTTCTGTGCAGATAATCACTCACCGAGGGCGCTTTGACGTGCCAAGTTCAGTCGTGAGAGGGATCGGAGTTGTCTGGCTAGCTTTCCGTTTTCGGTTCTCCTTGTCTGTGTGGACAAAGTAAGGTGCTTGAGTCCCGGTTTGATTCTCAAACTACCACCAAAGGTAAGCTTCCGTGCAAGGATTGAAATGGTGAAATTCTTACATCGTTGACCGAAATAAAGCCTTCAAGATAAATTGCCGGAGGTGGCAGTCTGAGGGTAGCCGGGCCTTGGAGAATTTTCTTTGGGTGATTCCCATGAATGCGATCATGAGTGTCGAAAAACTGGCCCAGAGTTCCAATAGTGCTATGTGGTTGAATTCCGAGGTTTCCGAGTAGACGAAGGGAAATGTGTTCCCTTAAAATGGATGGCAAGTTAGGAAGAAATAACAGATTCTGTTGCAGACTCACGGGGTCAGGCTTTCAGAGCATTCCTTTTCCCAATCCAGGTTCCAGTGACGAAGAAGATGGGTCAATGCATCTTAAAACCATAAATCAACATGGAAGAACAAGAAAGAAGCAAGTGAGTTTACCTGACATTGGCAAATCTTCAGGGAATGAGCGAGAAGCATTGGCCAGAATTCGAGATGCCTCAGTTCGAGTGCTACTGGAAGTCATGGGAACAAGATAGACGGTGATCTGTCGTGAAACCCCCTTCGCAATGGCAACCTGAAGAGATGCAGAACCGACAGGAGCCTTTGAACCACCCTTTTGAAGGGTTCTTGCCTGCATTGCATTCCGACGAGCTTCAGCTTGTAAATCCTGAAGGGTCTTGGTCGCAGCATCTATGTCGGGTTGGCGATTCTGGTCTTGTGTGCCCAAGGGCGGCACAATTTGTTGATCTCAGAAGGTTTCAGCAAGTAATTGATACCTCAAACACAAAATACTCACCCTTTTTCAAACAAGTTCCGCATCGAGGCCCTTTGAGGAGCTTCAACTGTGCACTACATCCAGTGCACTGCGGCCAATCCTAACCAGAAAATAAATTAGAAGTTGAGAAACTGAGCACAAAATATACCTTCATCAACTCAGCCCGTTCAGTATCCTTCACAGCCATATAACATGCCGCACATAGTCCGGGGGATGACTTGTGATCAAAGGTGCCGCCACAAGACTCCCCCGGAGAATCGAGATTGGTGCAAAGCGTTGGATCAATAGGCTGAACGTCGTCTGCCATGAAACAAGATTTCTGTAGAGCACACTGTTAATTATGCACACATTATATATCCTTCTCCATGCCGAGGGCATACACTCGATTCCAAAGCAAATATTCCCGATGACTCGCCTGAAACACAGTGAACAATAGCGGAGTTGTACCAGAAGGAGTTCAAATTGATTTAAATCTGCATCAATAAATAGTGACTCCAAGAACAATAGCAGAACAGTCAGCTAAGATCCCAGCAATGCAAGTGGCCCAAACAAGTCGGAGGTAACTGAAATGCATGACTGTGTCGGACTCAGCGCGTCATTTGTGTGGGAAGAAATAAATTAGTTGGCTCCATCACTAATGCCGACGTGAGTGTCAGGCGTTACTTTACATGGTAAAGGGGCAAATCCATCTTTTTGTTTTCACTGAGTCATTGACTGAATCATACTTGGCGGCTTGATTTATGTGGGAAGAAGGCCGGACTCAGCGCGTCAATTGTATGGGAAGAAATAAATTAGTTTGTCGCCCCATCACTATTTCTATACGAGTGTCCGGCGTCATTTTGCGTGGCAAAGAAACAGATCCATCATTTCGTTTTCACTGAGTCATTGACCTGAATCGTACTTGGCGGCTCAATTTTATGTGGGAAGAAGGTCGGATTCAGCGCGTCAATTGTATGGGAAGAAATAAATTAGTTTGTCGCCCCATCATTATTCCTCCTATACATCATACAAGTGACCAACATAATTTTGCGTGGTAAAGAAACAGATGCATCTTTTTGTTTGCACTGAGTCACTGACCTGATTGCACTTGGCGGCCTAATTTATGTGGGAAGAAGGTCAGACTCAGCGCGTCATTTTTGTTCAGTCCGTTGCCTAACTAAATTTCTATAAATGCAAGTTCACTCTCCGACCATTTTCAACACTCGGATGGTCAACCAGAGTGGCGCAAATGGCCACTGCAATGGTACTCGTAAGTTGTTCACAAGTTTTAGTTTACTTGTGGTCCAACTCACTCAAACTCAACCATCAGGTCCTCCCGACTCGGTTCTTGGTCCTGCTCTCCACGACTACTCTCGAAAAAGCCTTCCCCTAGCTCAACGTCTCGATTATTTGCTCAAGGAGTTTGGCTACAAGATTTCGTACGTGTCTGCTTAACATTTCCCTTTGAAACCACTTTGAATAGTGGCTTGTTAGATCAACTACTCTGAAAAAGCTCAATCGTGAATTTCATGTTCCTACTGTCAAAAAACCGCCTCCAGATCACATTGCATCCACTTTGGTTGCGGAAATGATTACAAACAATGTATCCTCTCGCAATGGCCCCCGGACAGTTCAGAACCAGATCTCTCTCCAGGATGGAACCAAAATTCCTCGGTGAGTTGACATTCGAAGTTTCCCTTCAAACCTTGACCCTTGCATTTGATTCAGGGACACTGTTCGTCGCCTCATGTCCGATATTGACCCTGATGGGGCAGAGAATAGATTTCCAGGGCGCAGGCGTCAGCCCAAACCTCGGGGCCATTTGACCGATACTGGTGTCTACTATGAGCTTCATTTTGATGGTCACGAGAAGCTAAATTTCAAGGCGTTACGGATGGGACCTGTTGGCATCGATATTTATGGCTCACGTTGTCATTCCAGCAGCAAGATGATCAAGTTTTTAGTCGTTCCAAATGCCCGCTGTTCGTCAACGGTCGGGCACTATTATCTTGATTTGGTTGAGAAAAATGGTGGTATGTTCTTTCTCCTTTGTATTTTTATCTTGCGCTTACTGCTAGTTTAGTCTTTGTTCAAGCCACAGTGGATGGTGGTTCAGAAACTGGAGAGCTTTATGCAGCTCACCTCGCATTGCGGTGAGCAAACATCTCACATTGTTTTATTTTGATTAGTTTTTTCAACCATTTTACAGTCAACACTGCATGCCAGATATCTCGTCCGAGGATGCACCACCCTTTGTTGCCCTCAAGAGCACTGATAACATTCCAATTGAGTCCTCGTGGCACCTCTTTACGAACTACATCGGCCTTGACATCAAGCAAATTATACTCCTCGGGAAAAGTCTCAATTATTTTCATCCCGGTCTCCAGCTTCATATGTGAGTCCAGGAGATTTATGGTTTGCATTATAACATTTTCCCAAGTGATTTATTCAACTGGCTGTGGCCCAAGATCATCCAACTTAGCTTAGACAACTTCGTTGATTATTGGAATAATCACAAGATTCGGACGCAGCGCAACAAGCTCTTGCCATCGGTCTTCTCACCTAACTACATCTGCGACTTTCCCGAAAAGTTTGGTCTGACCCATTTTGGGGTATCAGCTCCTCAGCATCTTATTGATGCTCTGAGGCAGAATATTCCGAAGTCTCGCGACGAGTGTTATCGATGGGTGTCGGACGAATTTGAGGCTAAGGCTTGGGAAGTTTATGACCAGATTGGGGGGCCAAAGTTTGTGTTGACTGAGGGGTGGACCATATTTTGCCAAATGCTTCCTCATTTCGACTGAACTTATGTTACATCGTCAATAAAGTTTTGTTTTAAGCTCAGAGATCATTTCGGGTATCACCGGACCCGAGATCCGAGATGTCCAAACGGGAGAACCGAGATGTCAAACTGTCAAAATTGAACCTCGACCATCCCGCCTACCGTAGATATGGTCCCGCGCAGACCATATCCGACCATATTCTCTCAGACCGGATTATGGTAAAAAAGATTTTTCCGACATGCGAAAACATACGGGAGAGACGCGGACTGGATGAGGTCTGATTGCTGCTGTATCACATGGAAGAAACATGATTCCCGTTGCAAGTGTCGTACAGTGGTGGTCGGCAACGCTGTGCCAAATTCAAACTCCGACAAGTGCAGAATCAGTGGTCGGTCTGAGTCCTACAGCCATCTTCACAGAAACTTTGTAGGGACTTGAATGATGGCATGGCCAAACCTTTTAAAATGATTAGAGCAGAATTTCGATTTAGGGCCCGTATATATGTCAAACAGTGCTTTGCGGGTATAAATGCCTCTATATCTACCTTACCCGCACGAATATAAAAAATTGGCTATAATCATTTTGTTCCCACTTATATAAGTTATGTACTGTGTACCAAGTTTGGGGATAAGACCTGCCATTGAGACCAGGAGTTTTAGGTGTACCGACGGAGGGTGGGTATGCTAAATCTCAGATTCACTCTGGTTTTCCCCTGAATTTCGGACCCAAACAATGCTTGGTGAATATATATGACATTTGGTTGTGAATAGAAGGGTTCTTTAGACCATCGAAGTGTACTCTGGACAAAAAAGTAGTAGAAATAGGGGGCACCTTCCAAATGCGGCAATACCGGTTCTGCGATCACTGATTTCCGGCAGCGTTGCCGACCACCACGTACAGGGTGAACAACCCCCCGGTTGGCGGCGAAACCCGGAGGTCACATGGATCCCAATTTCTGCCGAGTCTTGGCACGGCCGTAACACGCCGCCGTCACGGTTCACTGCGGCGAGCACGAGCAAGTAACGCAATCGACAAGGAACAGCGAGCGTTTTGACCGCAGTACGCCAATATCTACTCTTCCTCTTGACAGAAAGCAACGCGGAATCTCCTAGAATCTCCTATCTCTCCTACGTGGCAGGTGCTGTGCGTGCGACGCTAGATTCGTGTCAGTTCAGACGCCCATCGAGTCAAAAGCACACTGCGCGTGGTACTTCGTTCTCCCATCCTCATGGACGACTCAAAACCCGCGACCGTAGTCGAGCCTCCCAAACTCGCCTCATCCAGCGTGAAAGGGCGGGGCAAGTTCCTGCTTTTTGGCGCTCGACAAGAAGTCAAGGCGGACGACAGTCAAAGTTCTGTTGATGAGAAGGTCGGGGAGAAGTCCAAGGAAGAGCCCAAGGTGCCGCCTGTGTCCTTTTTCGCATTATTTCGGTGCGTTTTTCAAGCTCCAATGATATCCGCTAACCCCTGACACAAGATTCGCGACGCGGGGCGAGCTCCTGCTCAATTTCATTGGACTAGTTGCAGCCGCAGCTTCTGGGGCCATCTCGGTCTGTAACCGCATCTCTCCGCATTAAAAGCTTCCTTTACATTCATTCCATTCAGCCTCTACTCAGCATTTTCTTCGGCAACCTAACACAGGACTTTGTAGCCTTCACGTTCACCCTCGCGGAGGCACAGGCCGGCTCCGCGGAAGCAGCCGCACAGCTGCCCGCCGCTGCAGCCAACTTCCGCCACGCGTCGGCCAAGAACGCCACGTACATGACGCTTCTAGGCGAGTCTGACCTGTGTTCGCGTAGACGATAACATCTTACATCGTCTATGTATGCGTAGGGGCGGGGATGTTCGTGTGCACGTACATATACATGCACACCTGGGTGGTCACCTCGGAGCTGAGCGCCAAGCGCATCCGCGAGCGCTATCTGCAGGCCGTGCTGCGCCAGGATCCCACCTTCTTCGACAGCGTCGGTGCTGGCGAGATCGTCACACGGATCCAGACCGATACGCGTGCGTTCTTCCTCCTCGTTTGAAAGTGTGCATCTCAATCTTACCTCATGCGCGCTCGTCCGTTTTTTAGATCTCGTACAGCAAGGCATCTCGGAGAAAGTCGCGCTGTCAGTGTTCTTCACTGCGGGGTTCGTCTCAGGGTTCGTTCTCGCGTTCGTGCGCTCCTGGCGGCTGGCGATCGTCCTCTCCACCATGCTCCCGTTCATGAGTCTCATCGGCGGTCTGATGGGGAAGTTCGTGTCCCGATATACTGAGTACGTCTTCGCATCTTCCCCCGTCCCAACCTTCCCCTCAAGCAATCACTGACGCTGACTCCTCCGCAGATTGTCCTTGAAGCACGTCGCCGAGGTCCGTCGGTCTCTCTCCCTCCATCTCCATCCTCCCTGCATTTCGCTTGCTGCTGCTCACATCACATACACGTCTAGGCAGGCACCCTCGCAGAAGAAACCATCTCCACCATCCGCACCGCGCACGCGTTCGGCACGCAGGAGACTTTGGCGCAGATGTACGACGTCTTCATCGGGAAGGCGCGCGCGGTGGACATCAAGGCGGCGACGCTGCAGGGCGGAGGCCTCGGCGCGTTTTATTTCACGATTTTTTCTGCGTATGCGCTCTGTACGTCTTGTCCATCATCCGCCGCAGCACGATCTCATCCGCGTTTTGAATAGCGTTCTCGTACGGTGTGACGCTGCTTAATCGGGGCGAAGGTGCGTCTTTTTCTTAAATAAAAGAGGAGAATGCGCTGGGTAGCTGACAGTGGGACAGCCAATGCGGGCACGGTGGTGACCGTCTTCATGGCCATCATGACCGGGACCTTCTCCCTCGTCATCCTTGGGCCCGAAGTCCAAGGTGCGTTTGCCACCCCACTCCAATCCACTTATCATCCTCCATATTCGTATATCCATACATCATCGCAGCCATCGTCCTAGCAATGGGTGCCGCCTCCAAGCTCTTCACAACAATCGACCGCGTCCCCCTCATCGATGCCTCCTCCCCAGCGGGCCTCAAACCCACGCCAGTAACCGGATCCCTCTCGGTCTCCGACGTGCGCTTCGCGTACCCCTCCCGGCCGGACGTGCCCGTGCTCAAGGGAGTATCGATCGAGTTCCCGGCGGGAACGATGAGCGCGCTGGTGGGCGCGTCGGGGTCGGGGAAGAGCACGATTTTGGCGCTCGTGGAGCGGTTTTATGATCCGGATCCTGAGCAGGGGAATGGAGAGGGGAAGGCGAGGGGTGTGGTGAGGCTCGATGGTGTGGATGTAAGGGAGATCAACCTACAGTACTTGCGTGCGCAGATCGGGTACGTGGCGCAGGAGCCGACGCTGTTTAACGCCAGCGGTGCGTCTGAATCCTCGTTGCCCTCCCCATTGGAAACGGACTTGTTAATTATTTATTCGAATTGACTTCATCTCGTCTAGTCCGCGACAACGTCGCCTACGGCCTCCTCCACTCTGCCTACGCCGACTCCCCGGAAGCGGAGAAACTCGCGCGCATCCAGGACGCGTGCGTGCGCGCGAACGCGCAGGGTTTCATCGAGAAGCTCCCGGAGGGGTACGACACCCTCGTCGGCGAGCGCGGCTTCCTGCTCTCGGGCGGGCAGAAACAGCGCATTGCCATCGCGCGCGCGATCGTCGCGGACCCGAAGATCCTGCTTCTCGACGAGGCGACGAGTGCGCTTGACACGGAGTCGGAGGGCGTGGTGCAAAGGGCGCTGGATAATGCGAGGGAAGGTGTGTGCTTTGGATTTTACTCTACGAGGCGATAAGGAAAGATTGATGTTTTTTGGAGGGCGGACGACGATCGTGATTGCGCATCGGCTGTCGACGATCAAGGACGCGGATGCGATTTATGTTATGGCGGAGGGCGCGGTCCTCGAGCATGGGACGCACAACGAGCTGCTGTCGAACCCGGAGAGCATGTACTCGCAGCTCGTCGAGGCGCAGAAGCTGCGCGATGAGAAGGAGGAGACCGGGGATGGCCCTGGTGCTGCGGGAAGTGCGTGGAGCATCGTGGATACGCTGCCCGCGAGCGCGTCCACGTCGCTCGAGAGCTTGCAGAAGCAGGTGCTCGACCCGGCCCGCTCTGCCAAGGATAAGGGTGTGGCGGCCCTAGGCCTCTTTGATCTCTTCGTCAAGCTAGCGAGAATCAACCGCGAATCGTGGAGGAAGTATATGATCGGCGCTGTCTTTGCTATACGTGCGTTTTTCTTCTCATGCTGCTCTAATGCAAGACCGATTCTATTTCCAGTGAATGGCATGGTAAAGTTTGCGCACCCCTCAGTTCTATGGTGACCTAACTCCGTTGTCAGGTATACCCGGCTTACAGTGTGATCTATTGTGCGTCTTTGCACCTTGTATATATTCGCGGCGTCGCCACTGACTGAACTGCAGCCAAGGGCATCATAGCGTTCTCCGACCCCGATCCCCATGTTTGTTTCTCCAATAACTCAACTCCACTAAAGCTGGACTTATTCAAGTTTTTCGTCGTAGGTCCGCCGGCACCTGGGTGACCGCACGGCACTGTACATGTTCCTCGTCGCCATCGGATCCGCAATCGCCGTCGCCATGCAGAACTACCTCTTCGGTTCCGCCGCAGCGTCTTTCACGGGGAAGCTCCGGACGCTGCTCTTCCGTGCGATATTGGGACAACAGAGTCAGTCATAACATTTCATTCTTCCGCGATCCGTTGCTGAAATCATGATTCGCAGTCCAGTTTTTCGATAGCGAGGACAACAATGTGGGTTTTTCGCGTCCTCTAATCTATTCAATCCTTATGGTATTTCGTAAGACTGGGAGCCTGACGGCGAATCTCAGCGACCATCCGCAGAAAGTCAAGGGTTTGATTGGTATCACGCTTGGCGCGCGAGTCAATTCCTTTGCGCTCATTTTTTCGAAGCCTCATGATACGGCAGGATCATAGAATGTATAGCGACTCTCGCTACGGGGTGGATCGTCGGACTGTGAGTTGTATGATGTTTCGAACACCACCCATCTCAACTCCATAGAATATTTGTGTGGAAACTGGGTCTAATCTCCATCGGTGGGTTATTTTATACGCCTCGTTTCATTGTCGGTTATAACACTATTCGTCAGCATGCTCCCCGCTGCTGTTCTTCACAGGATACATACGTTTGGTCAGTTTAATCACCAAATATCCTGGATACCCGCCAACGATTATCCCCTATAGCGTGTCATCGTCATGAAAGACGAGCAGAACAAACTTTCTCATGCCGACTCTGCGCAAGTCGCTTGCGAGTCCGCGGCTTCTGTTCGCACTGTCGCCGCTCTCACAGCCGAAGAGCACTGTTGCGCACGATATAGCGAGAGTCTATTGCGCCCCCTGCAGGATGCTAAGCGAGCCGCGGCCTTGAGCTCCCTGTTGTACGCTACGTCACAGACGACCGTGTACTGGGTGATCTCGCTCATCTTTTGGTACGGCTCTGTGCTCGTGTCGCGGCAGGAGTGCACGACGTTCCAGTTCTTTATCACTCTGATGGCGGTGCGTCCAGTTTACCTCACATTCGTCGGGATCGTTTAACGGAGAGCATCAGGCCACGTTCGGTAGCATGAACGCAGGGTATGTGCAGCTCGCGTCTTTCCCAGCTGACTCTAATTGTTCCGTAGAAATGTGTTCTCCTTCGCCCCCGATGTATCTGTTGCGAAGTCCGCGGGCTCAGCCATTATGAAGCTCCTTGAATCGGGTCCGGGTATACCGCCTTTTTCCCCAGCACCGTCGGACGAAGCCGAGAAATCTGCGGGCCACCTGAAATTTGACAATGTTCAGTTCACCTATCCGACGAGGCTGGGTACAAAGGTCCTTCGTGGCTTGTCCTTCGAGGCCAAGCCCGGCCAATACATCGCTTTGGTTGGTGCAAGTGGGTCCGGTAAAAGCACCGTGTGATTATATCTCTTATTTTTCGTGGAATATGACTGACGACCAACAGAATACAGCTCATTGAACGGTTCTATGAATACGACGCCGGGAAAATCAGTGTATGTCTTCTCAGATCTTATGGGGCGCAAACTGAGATATGTATTCTAGCTCGATGGCGTAGCTATCGACACGCTGAACATTCAGGCTTATCGCCGTCGCATGGCCTTGGTGTCGCAAGAGCCTACGCTCTACGCAGGCACGGTGTGTGACTTCACCTTTTCTCATTCATCATTCCTGAACGAAGGGCAGGTTCGATTCAATATCCTGCTCGGGGCAGTGAAGCCCGAAGCGGAGGTGACGCAGAAGGAGATCGAGGATGTTTGTCGTGATGCGAATATTCTGGAGTTCATCCAATCTCTTCCGGAGCGAGTCCATCCATTTCGGTTCTTGTAAACTCACTGACGATGTCGGGTTTCTCAGTGGCTTCGAGACACAGGTCGGAGGGAAAGGCTCTCAGCTTAGCGGTGGCCAGAAACGTACACTCCAGATTCTCTTTTGCGGCACGATATAATAACAGTTATACAGAACGCATCGCCATCGCGCGCGCGCTCATGCGGGATCCGAAATTGCTCCTACTCGACGAGGTTAGTGATTCGGATAAACACTCGATATATTTACAAAGTATTTCCAGGCTACCTCTGCGCTCGACTCCGGCTCGGAAAAGGTTGTGCAAGAGGCTTTGGATACTGCCGCCGCCGGACGGACTACAATCGCCATCGCTCATCGGCTCTCAACGATCCAAAACGCAGATCTGATGTTCGTTCATGCTCCGTGCACATTACTGCGAGTTCGGGAGAATTCTAATGTCCCCGACAGATATTTCATCAAGGACGGCGTGATCAGCGAGTCAGGCACCCACGACGATCTGCTGCGCAGGAATGGCGATTACTCCAGCTTTGTGCGATTGCAGGCTCTCGAGATGACGACAAAGTCATGATTGAGACCCTACAGCATTATACCCTACATGTATCATAAATACCCCTACTCACATATTTTCTATTGTTGAACGACTATTGTATGAAGTAGTAGTTCACCGTAGACCATGACACGATGTGCATTCAATTAATTGTGCCTCCTATCTTATACCTGTCACCTGTTTACGATTGCTTAAGCAAATCACGTTGAGACATGAAATCGCTTAAGACGATGGTTAAGCGTATTAAGCGGATTCAGCGTCGTATAAATATAATTACACATTAATAGATTGTTTATCCCCTGGCCATATACTTCACTGCAAGCAGATTCTACCGATTCACCAAATTAAGCGGATTAAGCGGGTCAAGCGGATTTAGTGGCCCGTTGATTGGTTCAAGCAAATTAAACCAGTTGAACCGGTCAAGCCAGTCAATACGACGAGATTTTTTCAGCACCCTGGAGACACTGTTTGAGGTAGACTCACTGTCGAGAGAGTGGCATGCCCAGTTGATAATAAAAGTATGCCACCTCACAACTGTGATGAATTGATGGTACAAAGTGTCGAGCAAGTGTCGAACAGAGTCAACGGAGATGAGAGAACAAAACTACAATTCGGCTGGCTGGCTGGCTTGGAAGAGTGCAGCAAAGGTCATTTCAGCTGGTGACACTGGGGGCACCGAACGGGGCACTTGAAATGCAAGTGCGATTCAGTCATGTACTCGGCATGTCCGTGTGACATGCTACAAAGGTCTTTGTGAGATTTACATTTTGTATTACCAAGGTATAATTAAGTGTCTAATTAAGTACTACAAATGCAATAAAGACTTATTGTGCTTTTTGACCGCACTCGGGGGATTTTTGGATCCGATTTGAAAACTAGGTGGGCGCGAGTGGCGAGTGATGCCGAGCGAAGCGTTGATGGAGCCTTGAAAGCCGATGCAAGAAGCCGCACCCCTGTGATCAGGCTGAATCACAGTTGTTTGATGCTCGCCGTCGCGCTCGGCCGGGCCCGATGTCACGCAGCTGCCAGCCCCCCGCCCAGCCCACGCTACGCACGTCACGGTCCCGCCCAAACCCGACGTCACGCATCTGCCCTTCCCACGCCCTTCCCACGCCGCGCATGGCACCGCCTCCCGGGACCACAGCGCACATCGCGCGCCGTGACTTAGGGAATGTGCTACTATCCCCACATGCCCCCTTTGTCGACACACGGCCCCAACCGCACGTCGTCTTTGTCAACACAGAATCCCACCCGCACATCGTCTTTGTCGGCACACGGGCCCACCCGCACGTCGTCTTTGTCGGCACATGCGCCCACCCGCATGTCGCCTTTGTCGACACCCGGCCCTACCCGCACGTCGTCTGTGCGCCGCCTTTGTCGGGTGACCGCTCCACACGTGGACTTGATGCCTTGGCGTGACCCGCCATCAGCCCTCCCGGCTTTGTCTCCCTGCACCAGTTTGTAAGCCAAGATGTACAGCAAATTCAGCAAGAAATATAAAGTAGATACACACCAAATGTCCCACAACGTCTAACGACCAGAAACGTTTGGTGACTTTCGGCTATGTTTGATGGGATACCACGACCTTCCGTGACCCGATCAGTGGCGGTGTTTGACAGATTTCTCTCTTCCCACCACACGACTCTTCACGAAAACACCTCAAATATCGACTGTTCTGTCATGGATCGTTTCAAAGTCGAGTACATATTCGGTCCACTTGCTATTAGCGCCATTTCAATCGATTTTTCCTGGCAGATTGACTCGATTTCTCCACTTTATCTCACCTGGCTGTCCAGGCTTTCAGCGGCAGCTGCAGCGCTCGGAGCTGGATGAACACTGCGATGGATAATAGGTACGTCTGAATGACTTCCGTGTTTTCTTTTATTTATTGCGATACAGGGCCATTCAAGACCCCCCTATTGTTGCGGCTTACCGCCATTGCCGTTGGCAAAATCAGACTCTAATAGTGAGCAAGAGAGGGTTTCAGGGTGACTTATACGTGCGTTACAATATGGCTCCGCAATTATCTTTTGTTCACGTTTTCTGAACCGTCCAGCCTTCCGGCGTGGGATCGTCGCACGAATATCGCATGCATGCGGCATGCGCAGAACTCGCTGTTACGGGCATGCCGACGCCGTGCAGGGTAAGGGACTAGTGTTAGCAAGCTCCCACTTTCGGTGCTGTTCCTTTGTGAAGCAGTGGCAGGCGCAGTTCGGGAAGCTGTGCCGGCTGCGCATCGCAGAGCAGGCGGTGCCTGAGCACCGTGAAAGCGTGCAGGAAATACTGTGGTCCCCCCTGAATGCGTGCCCGTACGATCCCATTCAGTGAGCTGGCGCCACCAGCGCCTCATCCGCACTGTCTTTCGTCCAGATGCTGGATGTGTCCTATGGGCTGCCTGCGTTGAATATGTACGCCTGCTGTGTTTGAAGCTCCGAGCGGCGTGGGCGTCTTTTAGGGGTCCCGGTCGCTACTCCTTGTGCATGGGCCCACAGCTCCCCATTTGGCAGTGTCGTGGATGTGCGCCCGCGGCTGGAACGAGATCCACCGCGTGCCGCAATAATAGTGTCCTGCACGGCGTCATATGCATATTTTCTCTTTTTATTCCACAAGGGCTATTCTAGCAGTTCTACCTACAATCCACATGATTTTCATGATTTTTGGGGATGCTTTCGTGCTCATCGTTGCTGATGACGTCGAGACGGCTTTGGTCGACATGTTCCAAATGCGGATACCGAAATCACGTCAAGGAGTCCCGCCGCGTGCACGCGGGTAGGGCCGGGTGTCGACAAAGGCGACGTGCAGGTGGGTCCAGGTGCCGACAAAGGTGACGTGCAGGTGGGTATCAATGTTGACAAAGGCGATGTGCGGGTGGAGCTGTATGTTGACAAAGGGGACATTCGGGGATAGTGGCACATCCCGGAAGGTACGGCGCACGAAGCGCGCTGTCGTCTCGGGAGGCAGTGCCATGCGCGGCGTGGGATGAGCGTGGTGTGAGTGGCTGTGTGGCGTGGGCTGGGTGCGGGGTGGGCAGCTGCATGAGGTCGGGTTTGGGCGGGACTGTGGCGTGCATGGTGTGGGCTGGGCGCGGCGCGGGTAGCTACGTGACGCCGGACCCGGCCGGGACGAATACGAGCGCGACGGCAAGCATCACGCAACCGTGGATCAGTCTCGTCACATGGGCACGGCTCCATCAACGCTTCGCTCGGCATTACTCGCCGCTCGTGCCGGCCCAGTTTTTAAATCGGGTCCAAAAATTCAATGAGTGTGGTCAAAAAGCACGATAAGTCTTTATTGCATTTGTAGTATTTAATTAGACACTTAGTTATACCTTGGTAGTACAAAATGTGAATCTCACAAAGACCTTTGTGGCATGTCACACGGACATGCCGAGTACATGACTGAATCGCACTTGGCTTTCAAGTGCCCCGTTCGGTGCCCCCAGTGTGAGGGATGGGAGAAGGTAGTGGTTGGAGTCAAGATGCGATGCCACAGAGTCTTTATTTGGTCTTTGTTCGCTTTGTCATGACGTCAGTGCCACTCAGACTCTTTGTTCCCATTTCCGATGTTTGTTACTTGTGACATCCGCCCTTCCTCTCTTCCCTCATCATCCCCTCTTTCTCTCCTCCCACTTATTTACCTGAAATGCCACCCCTGGACCCTAGGCCTACGTGCCAACGTAGCTTGATTTCCATCCATGATCTTTGCCACCAAGCATCAAGCAGCCCCATCGTTGAGTGACATTGCCCCTGCCTCCTGGTGCTCAAATCCCCTCTTTTGCTAGTATCATTGGTCAATAGGGCCTGTACAGGTCAGCCATCATATTTCTTGAGTCCAAGTACATTCTCCTCACTTATTTTTTGGGTAGCTGGTTCGGACCGCTTGCAGACTGGTGGTGAACTAGGTGGATAAATCGGCTCAAACAGGTGAATGTTCTGAAGCTGATTAAGTGGGTGAATCCGCTGAATCTGCTTCAAATGACGCGAAACTGTAGTAGCAATTTATTATGTATATATATAATGCTTAATCCACCGAATCCGCTTAACCCCGGTCTTAAGCGATTTCACGTCTCAACGTGATTTGCTTAAGCAATCCTAAACAGGATTCATCTTATACATAGCTGGGTTTCCTGGGGGCTCAAAATCTCAACATTTCGCGTTTCAGACCTTCTTGAAGTCCTTCCTACTTCGGTAATATGACGTTTCAATCCCGCTTCTGACGTTCATCCCGACCTAGCACTTCTAATCCCCTCTGTCCATTTCCAGATACACATAACGGCCGTTCCATCTCCTGTTTTCTGCACCCCGCTCGATTCTATTGCCATGTCTCTCCTGAAGGCCGCCGAGCTCCTAACCTTGTATTTTCTGGTCTACCGCGCACAATCATCTCCTCTACATTTGTTTGACTGTACTTATTGGTTTCTCCTTTCCCTCAATCCTTTGCACTTTACTTTGATGTCACCCTCTTGCCCACTGCGGCATTTCTCTGGGATCTTATACTGTCACAAGGTGTTCCACAACCTCGCAACGTCGCGATCTATCTGCCTGAGCTCTCTCTTCCCGATCATCGGCCAAAGCCCGAGGCTCTAATTGAAGACTGTTGTATATAACACTGCCAGCCTCTGGTGATGGTCCGAGTAGGAACGTCATGAGCTCAAGACAATACCGGATAATTGAGTCTGTCAAACTAGCCCCGTAAAAATTGTGATACGGTGGGGCCGAGTAAGCCTGCGTACCGACGGGGAAAGAAAAAATAAATCAACGTCCCAGTCAGTGACTGGGTCACTGGGGCATGTTCTGGGCATGCTAGGCAGCATTCAGCCCAAAAACAGCCCGGAGCCACAGATACCCAATACATAATATTTTCACAGATTCATTTCCATCACTAATTTCACATGAATTAGCCCGACAGATTCACCTCGGTTTCATCCAAATCGATGAAGAACTGGTTGAGTTACTAACAATTCTCTGAAAACATCCCCAAACAAGAAATTTTTCTGTACTGACATTAGCTGTAAACCTAAATCCTATTTGTTGAACTAATGCAACAGGTTTGAGAGCTCGTTTT
Source organism: Mycena galericulata (assembly GCA_029289565.1). Lineage (NCBI taxonomy): Eukaryota > Fungi > Basidiomycota > Agaricomycetes > Agaricales > Mycenaceae > Mycena > Mycena galericulata. The sequence goes on from JARKIA010000032.1 coordinate 807,193, forward strand.
GGTTACAAGTAGCAGCTGATCCAAGAAATTGAACCCAGTCGGCGGCATTCACAAGCGTCAAACCAGCCACAAGTGGGACAGGAACTGGCGGGACGGCGCCACCAGTGCAGTCCGCGTTTCTATGGATCACGCGGTGTCAGAATAGAAGATTTGTAATTCAAAGATTTTTCTTACGGATTATCGTAGCAGGTCACCGACTTGCAAAAGACAGCCATTTGCGCGAGAACTCCATTAATTCGGTATGGGTAGCATTGCTCAAAAGCGAACGTCGCGTAGTTATCGGGTCCAGCGTAACGAACTGCGACATACTAGATGTTGGGACGATTAGCGAAACTGTGAAGTCGAGTTTCACTGGACATACGTTGTTGGGAGGGCCGTCATTGCACATTTGCAGCAGTTTGACGTACTCTGTTACGGGGTTGAAGTCGGGTATGTTGAGCTGCGGCAGTGCTGCAACGGAGACAGCACCAATAGTAAGACCAGCAAGATATGAGATGACCTTCATAGCGAGGAATGCTGAGAAAAGGTGAAAGTTTAGAGCCTTTTTATACCATCGAACCATACCCAGGGACGATTGGCCCGGCAGATGCACCGCAATGCGTTGGGTCACTATTCGGCTGTTCCTCAGTAATCATAGCTTCGGAGCTTCCATTGGGGAATGAACACCCCGGCTCTTCTACCATGTGTTCTGATGGAAATAAGTGTATGCGATGTCGGGGATGCAAACAGGGAGCCGAACGTCGAAGCGCAATACAGCCCCATTCGCCATCCTGCGTTGAAGACGCAAGCAAATGAACCGAAAGAAGACACAATGCCGGTCGTCGGTACGAAATACGAGTCAGACAAAGATCTCGACGGCACAAGCAAGGTTACAGGAAAGTATATATAAAATTACTTGACAGAGGGCATGATGAACCTGCGTAACCTCTTGGACCATTGCTTAAGCGACAAAGAACCCGAATGATTAGTCGTGACTACGATGAAAGCTGAGATGTCGACACGCCATGAAGGATGGAATGAAAATATATAGTAACAAGACCCGCCGCCGCTTCGCTCCGGCAATAAGAAGCATGGCGAGAAAAGATTAAGGACATGATCTACTGTCGGCTTTGAGAGCAGCGGCAGTTGCAGACATATCACTTTTGATGTCAAACGGATCCCCAGGGTTGAAGTAGTAGCTTTGAGTCGAACCCAAGTAATAGAGGACTGTCAGCCGCAGCAGCGGTTCCAGAGATCAGACCAAAAATGAAAATAAGTTCGAGGAGCAAAGTGGGTGAAGGTGTTCTATTCACGACCCCATCTTTGTATATGAAGAATCTGCCCGGGGGATATATACCCCGGGCCTGATGAATAGAATCATGCTAGACAGCAACGGCTGCGATTGACTGCATCCTGTCAAGAAATGCAGCACGCGGATCAGCTGACTGACGACGAATGAAAAGGCAGTGTTGAAAAGCGGAGATAGTCAAGGACACAAAGGGTTAATCGAAGAGAAAAACAAAAGGAGAAAGGGGATACAACACGGCCGAGTGAGCAAAATATTACATGTAAAGAACGGTTGATTCCGGTTGGAATATGGAGTGACGTGAGAATTGTAATCCTGCCTCACTTTCCATGCAAGATGCCTCTCACAGTAGCTTACAGATTCAAAAATATTCGGTTCCCGTCCACGAGGGTCGTCAGGGAGGAGGGTCTTGTCCTTAAGAATTTCGACGACCTCGTCGACGTGGCTTTATTCCCAATAGATTCGGGCAAATCCTAGGCAAAATGGATGAGAAGGAGGATATATGCGGGGAAAGAGGTCCGTAAAACGTCGAGCTCATCGTCGAATGTACTCTCGTTGGCTGCGGCTCCGGTTTGGGTCGGTGTCGCGCTGTTGGTCCACAGATTGGTTGATATGGGGTCGAGCGGCGTGCGCGGTGTGTGTGTCGTGCTGCTTGCGTTAGGATTAGGGGCAGTCGCGTTCGAGACGATAATGTTTGAGTTCTCCTTGCGAACTGTCCTTTTACGCTTCTCTAGATGCTCGACATTGTCGCCGGTGGCCTTATTGATGTTTCCGTGATACAATGAGTCGAGGTCGATCCGGTAGGGGCAGGGAGACTTGAAACAGTGAGAATATTCATCATCACCATAAGTCTGGTGTAGTGATTAGTGTATACGGCACGCGAACCCACGAGCTGGAGCACATTGACACACCTTCACGAAATCCTTGGCTTCATCATCCCACTCGCTTCCGGAGAACTTCTGCACAAACAGATAGAGGCCAAATATTTTCCTGAGCTGCGGGGCCTCAGGCTGTTAGTACACATGCGTTGCCCAAATTTCGCTCGGGACGTACGTAGATTAACTTGTTCATGCATTTTTGCTTGTCCTTTTTCGGGTTGACTTCGGGGTTGGCTTCATTGACCTTGGTTACGACTGAAGCCCAGACTTGAGGTTTGTATCCGTTGCCGCTCATGTGGGTCTCCTTCTTCTCCGAAAGTGTGGTTTGCATTGCTTTCACCTCGCCATCGAGCCAAATTATTGGTGTTTTCGAAGCATTTGCGCAGCTATTGGCTCCATCGTCCGTTGGCTAGGGCTGCCCACCGTCCCGTCAACGGGTACGGCCGTCAAATTGGCGGCCGTCTTTTCGGCATTTTGGGGCCGGGACGGGTACGGGACGGCAAAAAGACGGCCGTCAACGGGGACGGGACGGCAGTGGCAGCTGTGCCCACCAAGTTCGATTATCAATCCTCAATTGCCTGCGGGCCAAGGTATAGCTCCTTCTGTGAGTGGTCTGCAACACACAAATTATATTGGCTTGGACTTACCTGCCCGGCAGAAGCAGTTTCAAGCGCGGGCAAATCCGAAGTGCCGTGATGGCCGTGTGATTTTGGCAGCGCTACGACTCTTTGACCCAACTACAGAGAGATTCCAATCGGGATTGGATCTGCTTTCATTAGCAAGATGTTGGATACCAAACTACTGCTGACACACTGAATTTTTAGGGTAAAAAACTCATGTCACGCAAACAAGCCGTCTACGGCCGTCAACGGCCACCCGCACCCGTCCCGTCAATGGTTTTTCCCAAAGGCTCGACGGGACGGGACGGCATGCCGTTGACGGCACCCGTCACACCCGTAAAGACGGGGACGGTGGGCAGCCCTACCGTTGGCTGACCTCTCGAGCCATGGAGAGTGCGCAGGGTGATATAGCGTGGAAGACGCGAGTCGTCACGTTTGCGTAGAGGTAAGAGCAGAGTGACAGCAGCGTGACAATATTCCTGGTAGCGACTTCGGGACCAGGTCTCCAAAGTCCAATTCGAAAAAGACCTTTTTGACCGAGGTTAGGGTTTATTTCGTAAGGTTAGGGTCTCCCATCACGTTTCATGTCCATCAGTGTGGCCTTGTGTCGCTACGCTCCCTCCTTATCCTCTCGACTCGGAGTCTCGAGTTACTATCGAGGACTCGGACGTTCCTGAGTCGCCTTTCCGGCTCTGGCACCCCTCCCTTGGGACGCTGAAGCTCTTATCGACACAGATAACTTATTTTGACCGCACTCACAGCAGGCTCCATTGGTACGGTGTCCCCTATTCTGCATACTGAAGTTAACCTGCTACAGGCTCCCCTCACCACATTGGCAAGCCCGATTCCGTGCTGGACAGTTCCACCTCTGACATGGCTGGTACAATTTAACTGGTGTCGCTATATACAGGGATTATCCTGCGCTCGAAGTCGACATTCCGTCTTTCCCGCGTAGCGCTTTCTGTGAGGAGGAGGAAGAAGCAGGTCCGCATGAACCCTCCCTTCCTATTCATTTCTTGAGTGGGCAGACCTGCTGACTTCTCGACCTTCGCTGACTTCGCTGGCCGTGGCGTCCCTCCCTCCAGGCTCTGATGTAGCCATGGCAGCGTCAGCAAGGGTGGGCGAAAGTTTTAGGTCCGTTTGTTACTTGTTCTGCATGCTGAATATCAGACAAAGTGCGCGGTCTGCAGACTTGTCCTCGCATCCAAAGCGGTGTTGCGTTTCTAAAGATGAGGCAGTACTTGTCTTCGTGCGGAATCCTTGAGGAACGTCGCCATGTTGGACAGACTGTGCATGTGTAGTAGTCCTGGACTCGTAATTGTTGACCTCCGTGAATTGAAAAGCCAGAAATACATCGGCACACAGTGTTGAATTGAACCACAAGTCGATTGTCGATGATCGAATGAAGCTCTCGTGCGTGTAGACTTCGAATTTATGTGGACTGAAACAGATTGGAACAGAGCTTTTGCAAAAAATGATGATGCGTCGTCGTACACCGAATATAGTGTGCGCGAAAAATTAGCTCCAGGAGTGTGACCTTCTGTCTGTACCGGTGGTAGATGGCAATGTATGTGTACGCGATTTTGTGGAGGTAGGAATACATTTTACTCTGAGACCTAATGTCTGTTGAAACGTTGGTCCCAGAAATAACAAAGCACTGAACTAATTCATGGGGGTGGATGCGCGTATATTGATGGTTGATACACTGTAAGAGGTACCAGGCATGCCCGGAGGGCCATATTGAATTTCTATAGACCGGCATTCTCTAGAGTCTAAGGAACTTCAATTTCTAATTGCTGAACCTTTAGGTTTGGCTACCCAGGAGAAGATGGATTTCGGGCAATTTTGCTACATGTACAAACAAAAATTTAGTCATGCAACATTAGTCAAGACAAAATAAAATCGTAAGAAAATGGGACAAGACCTGGAAATAAATCAAAATGCAAGGGTACATTTTTAAACTTCTTACCAGCCTGAATCCTGGTGTGCCTGCCTATACCATTCACAGCAGGCCCAGAAATTCCCCGAGTTCAATTTCGGTCATTAGTCATTCCTGCTTTATGATCGGGCTACTATCCGGTGGTTAGTCATTTCTGCTTAATGTTTGTGTGTCCCTTGTATTAACCTCGATGTGACGCCCCAAGATTGATGGACATTCATTGAGGCACGGCCTCCAAGATTTATCTGAGGGTGGGTTGACTTGTCATTAACAACCTCATAACCTTAAAAAACTGCAGGGCCTTCATTACCGGTAGTTCATCACTGGACTGGTAGCTGTTTAACACCAAAATTTACAGTAGACATGTAGTGGCTCCAGTTACTGGTCACTATCATTTGGGCCATGAATTACATCAGAGTCAGAGTAATTGGAGCCTTGTACCAAACTTACTTCCAATGTAGTTGCACTAGTGACCCAGTCAGGATAAAAAACATGGGGGATCCATAGGCCAGTTTTGACTGAAGTCATGGCTCAAGAATGTTTCCTGGAGAAAAATCCAGAGCTCACAGCCCCCAGATATATCAATATACATTCATTCACAAATAAGCTTAACTATTATTAGCCTGCACTTTTGAGGGACGAAAGTCAACATAGATCTAAGTACCGTATGAAATTTGGAGGGTATTCCCTGACATCCTATGCACTGGCAGCAATTTCTCCAGGGCGCAAACACTCACAGATGTGACATTCTTGTGACATCCTATCAAAAACAGGAGCGACTCATTTATCCGATGCCATGCTATAGTATAAACTACATATTTACAGGTGTGATAGGGTACTGTCAATGGGTAGTGTCCCACTCCAGCGGGAGGTTTCTGCTCATATTTTTACAGGACGGTTACGATGGGCCTGTCAACTTGCACGGGGGCAAGTCTTTTTTGGTATCATCCGTGCTTTATTATTTGAGTGAGATTATTTTACCCACTACGTTTCAAGGCCCCGACAATCATTACAGGTTAAATGTGTGAGATTTGAGCCAGTATCCCATGTTTAATTCAGGTGAGATTGTTGAAAACTGACATGAATCCTATCGGAAGGCATGAATTGAGTTGAAACATCATCCGAACAACCCTTAGGAACAACCCTTAGGACATGTGCACATATAGAATGACAGCAAAAACTTTTGACAAAGCAGCCCATCGAACGGCAACACAATTTCGTGTACATCCCCGTCTTTTTTGCTGTCCTACCGTCCTACCTTCCCAGAGGCCAATTAGACAGCTTTTTTATTAACAGGCCGCACCCATCTCCAATTTTAGGATTGACAGCCACGGCCATTTTTGGGACAGTGTGCATCCCTAATTATATAGCTATAGCTATCTTACTGGGACTTGAGTCACCGACAACCAAAGTAGCATGAAACTAGCATGTGCAAAGCGCAGAGAACACAAGTTCAAAGATCAGTCCAGGGATCATTTTAAAATTTTGCGCAGTGTTGAATCGTAAAATAGGGCAGTTATGTTTACTCAAATTTTGCATGGGAATGTAAAATAATTCCTGAAGGTTCAGCACCCGCCTCGAAGAGGCCTAATCCATGTCATGCACCCGATCACGCCCATGATCCTGATTGATACGAGGGCCCAGGCGATCAAATCAGTGGTTGTATTTGCCCTCGTCTATCTCCCAGTCCTCTCTCACCGTATCCGCAACGCCTTCAAAAAATGGCCCCCACAGCAAAAGAAGCACCTCGCCCTTCATCTCGTGTGGATGCCCTTGATGACGCGGTCGGGACATTACAAACCGTATCCGCATCTCTCCGCGCCGAAGTCAAGTCCCTCGAGCAGCAGCTGGACGACGCACGTCAGACCATAAAGCAGCTACACGATGCGTTGGACGAGAAAAAATATTCCCTTCAGAAAGCGAACGACACGTTGCTAGTGGAGGGTAAACGCATTGCAGCTCGCGAGAAAGAACTAGACGAGCGAGAGGAACAAGTTCGCCTGGAGGCCGAGGCTAATCACGAACGGGTCATCAATGTTCTACGCAACTGCATAGAGCTTCACGAATCGGCAGCGCCAAAAAGATCCACGTCCATATCTGCTGGATTGACTAATTCCCCTTCCGGTTCTAGTTCGACAGCGGCACCGGCTGGGGCTGTCAATGAGCTAGAGCGGAGGCGCGTGCACCAAGAGTCTGGCGGCGATCGTAATTCGCGACCCAGAGCATTCCTTCCCCTGGGGGCGGCGCCGCCCAGGCTTGGCGACGACCCGGAGATGAAGCATAATCATGAAAGGGATGCTGGCAATCGTCATGGTGCGTATCTAGCCCTTGACGTATGGATTCTCCTCAACTGCCCGCGAAGGCGGGGTGCATTCTTTTCCAATGGATCTGTCGAAGGGGAAGGAAGTGGCCGGGCGCATGCACAAGCGCAGCAGACACGAAGCGCCTTCTGGCGACGCCCATCCAGGTGCCTTTCCAAAATTCTCCGTCCCATTTCAGGGATATTCATTCTCTCTTTATAAGGGCAACAGCCTTCGGAAAGGATTTTCGCGGTGGAGCCAGCGTCGAAACGCGTCCGACTGGAAGACGCTCCCCGACCTGATGTCGCAAGCCACGACCGCCAAGAACCGCCGAATCCGGTACCTGACTTGAAGATTATCTTCTATGGCGGACCCGACGTGCAGCAAGCTCGCATGATCATGAGAGGGTCAAACTCCCACTGGCAACCGCCGCCGATCGGCGCGGCACCGCTCGTATGGTTCCAGAATTTACCTAGTTGCGTGCTCTCATGTCTGGATTTAGAACGCCGAGGATCTGTTCGGAGCCTCCCCGCCTCCAGAACCCCCGCGCGGTAGTGCTGAGGTGAGGTGTTGGCTTTCGACTCTCCAGCCACTTTACGATGACGTACTTACGTGCTTAGCAGGAGTCGGCAGCGTCCACAGAAAGGCGCAGATCGTCACGATTGAAACCTGATCTTTCGGCAAGCCACTATATTGCTCATCCCAGCGGACTTGACTAATCATATGTGTTATCGAAGCGGCCCTCCATCTGTCCCGAATGCGGCGGCAGCGAATTTACGGTCGAACACATGAAAACCCATAAGCTCACCGTCGACGTCTTGTACGTGGCCGAAGACAAGGGAGAGCTGACCGAGCTCGTGTTTTTTCGGTATACGGATCTGACGATCCGGTGTCAGCCTACTTGCGGTAAAAGGTTTTACTCAGAAGAGCTGATGAGGAAACACATCCTAGATGAGTTTGATCTTCACAAGGGCGTCTGGGATTGGGCGAATAAGGAACATGATAGATTGATGAGCGCGACTTAGGGTACGCAATAGATTCGGGTCCTTCTGCAATGTGGCATCATAGTTGTGTTATATGTCTAGGAGTATGTATCATTTTCTCTCTGTGTGTGGTCTGGGTGCCTACTTGTACAGTATGCTGAAAGAGCCTCAAATGACCAGAGACCTTCTAAACACGTTTTCTCGCGCCCTTCCCCTAGCTTAAGTGTCGACATTCTCATTCAATTAAGTAAAGCCACCGATAAATGGTTTTCAAGATAAGACACTTCGCAACAGAAGAATTCAATAAATTCACGATTCAAGGAGCCCGGGGCGAACATCCGAACTCATACTCACGGACCTTGGACGGTTTTTATTTCAATACACTGGGTCCCGTGACAGAAAAACGCGAAAAAGAATTAAGAAAGAGAGGAGTTTGTTAAGCATTCAGAGAGGTTCACAACCATCATAGCTAGTTTAAATCATTCATACAGAGCTCTGATTAGGATTAAAATACAGGTTTATTGTCTAGGAACTATGCAAAAAATGAAAAGGTGAGTCCAGCAGGGACAAGCAAGCTCATGCAGAAAGGTGAATGAACAACCAAAAAAAAGACGGGCAAAAAGGGCAGAATATATAGTATTCTGGCGACACGGATCTCAAATCCGGCCGCTGGATATGGTGACCCAGGCCCACGAAGAACCGATAACTCGCCCCGCGGCAAAAGCGGTTGTGTATGGCGCACCTGTGGGCCTCGATTTAACTGAGCAAACGTCGCCAGCGAGGTTGCAAGAGTGGTAAATCTACAACAATGTGACGAGCTTTTCTAGCTTACTCGTTTGTCAACAGGTTCCGCCATTTGTTGAAGTCTGTATCGGAGAGCACCAGTTCTCTGAGTCAAAACATCAGGAAAATTTCCACCCCAGACCACTCCGAGGTCAAAAAAGAAGTCGACGACGCATTTGATGATGTCAGAATACGTCTGCTCTTCATTCAATCGAGTATTTTCTGAATGAAATCTCGCTATAGGATGAAAACTTGTTCGGAGATTCCCTCTCCCGCTCCCTCAGAGGTGAGTCGCTCCCTGATATATCCATACTTGTATTATAATGTCGTGTAGCAGCGCGTACCATCCGGCAGCCAAGCAGATCGTCGTCGGAAATCGAACCTGACCCTCAGGCAAGTACCTTCCAGCCTTGTCTCTCACTTACTTTCTCAGACTGCTTCTAGTCGACCCGTCCCTCTGTCTGCCCTGAATGTGGGCGTGGAAAATTCACAGCGGCACATATGTCAACGATGCATCCGCCTAGCTACGTTGTCAAGTTTCGGAGTAGCGCTAAGCAAGTGATCGAGAGGCGGGTGGCTCGCCGGATTGATCTCATGTTCCACTGCCACCGGGCGTGCGGACAAAAATTCTATACCGAGCAGGCTATACAGGAACACCTCAATCGCGGCCAGTATCACGAAGAAACACGTTGGTCTACCGGGAATAAGGAGAGGTTAACGAAGTCGGCACGATTCATTCGATCGTGAGGCGCGTATCCTCTTCCGGCTGTCTTGACTGTGGGTTCATTGTATAAATTTGTTCAGACGATGGGCTCTAAACTAGCGATTAGGTTTTGATCGAATTCAATCTTCAATACTGTTTTCTGCATAAGACAAAAAACCCACGGCCCCTGAATCATGGTCGAGTGCGGCTTTCCCGCCTACAATGATGTTTATTCCAACACTTGTTCCACCCGTTACCGGTTCGACATTTAGGGCGGAAACATAGCCGCATAGATGATTTGGGTGCAGGGCGGGTCGTGTGGGAGGGCGGAGAGGGCGGAGAGAAATTGCGTAGAGGGTGAGCAGCACAGACTTGCGAAACCGTCACACCGCTTGTAATTTGTTCCTTTAATTTTTGTACACCTACCTACCTCTCTTGACATGCAGGATGGACTACTCTGCAACGGAATTTTTCAATGCAACTGAATAGCAGGACGCTTTTTCGGACTCAGACTTCGGGGCAAACATGTATGCGCTCTTGTTGAAGCATCCGCTGATTTCAAGTGGCACCTAGATAAACTACATTGCACCGTATTACGCGCTACATACGTTCACTGGGGCGCCCCCTTTAAAATCCAACGAAGCCCCTCCCGATAATCCTCCTCCCACTTTAAGGTCAACTTGTAGCTTGGCAAAAAACTATGGAATCCATGGGGTACGCCAGGATAACTGCAATATATTATTGTAAGCCAAGCCAAGCCGCGTGGTTAAATTGATTTCAGCCTCTCACACTGAGATTTTCGTCTTCACCCCAGCATTTCGGAGTACACGCTCATACAGAAATGCCTCATCGCGAAGTACGTCGAGGCCGCAGACCATGATGACTGCAGGCGGGAGATTGGCGTGGGATGGATAGAGGAGTGGCGAGATTTCTGGGTCTTCTGGATTCCCACCCAGTTGCTCTGGACGTTCAGGTTGTTTTGTGAGCATTGAGCGAGTACAATGATAGAAACGCACTATAGCACCACCTTGCGGTCTCCGCTGTCAGAATCGGTGCGAACTTGTTCTGCTCAAAGGAGAGCAGGGACGCCTTGTATCTTGCAGTGATGATATTGAGCATCGTTTTCGATCAGTACGTTGAAGACGCACTTTTCTGGTACAGCATCGGGATGCACAACGGCCGGGATTTGAAGGAGTTGTCCAGTGAGTTGTCTATCTTTGAAAAATGCATCATCCCGAGTCCGATGGGCGATGACAGCAGCGAGATGTCCACCGGCGGAGGCGCCTGCGACGATGAATCCTTTCTTCAGGTCTGCGGATAAGAGGCTTCGCGATTCCACCGCCTATGAATTGGCATGATTGGTTAGTTCTTGAAATTAGATGACTACATGCCCATTTGAGAGCGGAATAGCAGTCGTTGAGTCCGGTGGGGTGGGGATATTCCGGAGCAAGTCTGAGGAACACATCAGAAGGATCACTGACCAAGTGGGGGACGAACCGGTATTCGATGTTCACGATGGAGATCTGTAGTTCGACACATATCTTCCTCAATGAGTAATCATCCAACTCGATGTTCCCGTCCGTCCATCCTGATCATTTCTCACATTAATGAGAGGTGCGAGCATAATATTTACACACCTCCCCCATGTATCCACGCCATAAGTGGGAACACTGCTTCAGTGCTTTCTTTGGGCGTCGGAATGAGGCTCCTGACGCGAATTTTCCCATTCGCAACATCCACTTGGTGGTCGCTGACTTGGTACTCGGTGTCTGAACACAACCATCCAATGAACTACTCCTGCGCAAAACGGAAAGGAGACGAGTACCTTGGGGCAATCGAGGAGCATGAGTTTTGTTGATCAGCTCAGTGTACCCATTGAATTGCTTTCTTCGCTCATCCAAGTCGTCCATCGGCAGCGGAGGTGATGCTTGAAGTTGCACCAGAACGGGCGCGATTTCTGGGTCGGTTTCGGAGAGATGAGAGTATTCCGCCATGGTACGTGGTGAAGAGAGAATCTGCCGGAATTTGGTCGGAACGTTTACTTATGTATGAGCGGTTCCGTTGTCATGGTATTACATTACTTTCGAATCAGCCGATTGAGCCGGATCGGAGGATAAGCGAAAGCACGTTTTGCGCTTGGCCAACGGGCTTGCACCAGCGCAAATGGGCTTGTTCGGGTTCTCTCAACGAGATCCACGGCTTTTATTTGGCTCCATCCCCCATCGCACTGCCAGCCCTACGGCAAACCCCGTCGGAGCTACGGCGCCATCCAACGGAGGTGTGCCGAGGACCTCGGCATGGTCTGCCGCCATCACTCGGCACAGCTCCGTCGTGTAGCCGGCAGGGCCCCTTTACCTGTGCATCTGAACGCAGTGTCTCCCTTTCTTTCCTTTCATCCCAAGTTCAAGAGCCTGCACTTCAAGACGGACGTCTATACTTAACAGCTTTTCCATTGAAGTTTCCTCCTCTAGGATGATATCCTGTACCCGGAATTCAATTTCTGTTTGCTTCCTGGCGAACTGATTCTGAGATTAGTTCCTGAGTGTCTTCCGCACCCCACGGATGCGCTCTCAGCCTCTCAAGATGCATCTTAAGTACCTGGACTGAAGCCTACAAACTATAATCCAACAGCTTTTGACAGCTGTCTGTTCGAAGCCTTTAATCACGTCGCTGCGGCGCAGCCTGCGCCGCGCAGGATGCTGCGCAACTGCGGCCATGTATGTTGGTTTCATTTTCTGGCTGGATGCTGTGAGGCAAAACGGCTTCCCAAGCCATTCAACGGACTTGCAAGACGATGTGCTGGGCTCGGGCTCCCACCACTTGGCTCTCCACCCAAATGCAAGCCCAAGCCCGAACAAGCCCGTTTTAAATTTTACCAAGCCCAAAATGTCACTCGTCGGTTCGTACTCCGCTCCGGGGCTCGTCAATAAACGGGTGTGGTCCGAAGTCCAAAGTCTCCAAGAAGTCCTGGTCCTGAGAGCAATGAAATAGCTTGGCGAAGTCCAAATTTTTGGAATGAAGCAAATCTGCGCTATCATACAAAAAATCGACGGCGGGGAGCGAAACTATACGCGATCGAGTGCAATTCCAGTGGTGTGTGCGCGTCAGAATGTGGAGGAAAAGGGTGACATGCGATACCACGATGGTCAACTGATGAAATCGCTGCCGGGGTCGAGCAAGCGCGGTTGTTCCCAAAAATAGGCCGAGCGAGATTTTCGTCCGACTCACCTGGAATCGTTGGTTAAAATATCTCAGGTCGATCAAATGTCTGCCTGTCTTCGTTTCCAGCAGCAGCGATTTACTTCGTAGTGCATCCAATGTCGCGGACAACTTTGCCCGTTTGGCCGTCCCGGGCATCTCGGACAAATCCGAATGAGAGGGGGAAAGTGTGATGGAGGAGCTCTGCCAGAAATTCCAGTCATGCAAAGGAGGCGGAGGCCAAGCTGAATGAAAGTCGCCCAACCATAGCAATGCACGCCAGTAAACCCCGCTTGAATTCAAGTTATGGAATCGCATGCTAATTGACTTCATACAGATGAGCCGCATGGACGGATGGTTACAGAGACACAGAACGGCGCTGGATGCTTCGATTGGTGTTTACCTGGCAGAGCCGAAGAGCGAATCGGTTTGTGAGCCTTCCTCGGAGGAGGTGGGGGTGGACGCGCCTGGCCCCTGCATTCCAGCGTCGTTGGTCGAGGAGGAAGCATGCGCATTCTACGGAAGAGTTGGTCATCGGAGCGACACTTCACATGGTTATTGTGGACACACCTTTCCCGCAGTTCTTTCCAGAGGCCCTTCTACCCGCGCGCGCTTGGACACGAGGTCGTCTACTACAGTGTTTGACGAAGGTCGCTTTGCAGTTTCTATGGTTCGAAGTGAGCCCCTGGACAGTAACCCCTGGAGAGAGGGGGGGAACAAGACAGCGCACCAACAGCCCGTATTTCACTGTCTAACCCCACTCCAACGGACGCCACTCGCGGTTCTGTGGCAATGGCAGACATCTTGATCCTATGATGCTCGACCTCCTGCATGATATTCGCCAGGCGGCCCTCCATCTCCTCCCGCTCGACCTTCAACTGCTCTGAAAGCTCTTTGTAGCTCTCTAAATCTTCTCGGTTCTTTCGAAACGCAGCTTCGGTATGATCCAAGGCCTTTTCGGCCGCGATCCTGGCAGTTGTCTCGCGTTTCAACTCGGCCACGATGCGATCCAGATGAGCCTTCTGGAGGTCGCGTTCCGCGGTAACTAGTTTGGCGATGGACTGCTTTGCGTAATCCAGGATTCCTGGGATGTCGTTCATCATTGTCTGAGCGTGATGTGGGTACACGGGTAAAACAGAGAAAAAAGCAATCATCCCACGGTCTCGTGACCCAAACATGCATCCCACGGACTCCCACCATCTCTTTGAATCTCCCAAAACTGGTGGGTTGGGCCGGGGCACATTATGCTGACAATTCACTCAATCTTTCGCTCCGGCCCCGCTGTCAATCTAGGACCCCGTTTTGAGCTGGTGAAGCACCGAAAAAAATCTCCTGCTGGTCGCCCCTCTCTAACCCCTCGCGATTCACAACCTGCGAACGAAATTCAACAGTATCCTTTTAACGAGCCCACATTCATCCTCTATATGTCTAGATATCTCTGGTTGCATCCACTGTCTGCCATTCGTTGATCCTCTTCCTGTTCGGATGCTTTTCGCATCCTTGCACTCCAAAGTCCCTTCTAGGCTCTCTCACCACCTTTGGACAGTTGGGCTTATCCTAGAGCCTGTTTTGACGACGCCTGATTACAGGGTCTTGAGTGCACAGCACATTCCGGCCTTCAGCCCTTGATCCGCCCTGTAGCTTCCGGGATACCATATGGCATACAATCAACGGAAATTCGACTTGGACACCGTTCGCAGCACGCCAATCGCCAGAATGGGACGCATTTTTGTCTTCTCTGTGCTCACAATCAAGGCATCAATGTTGCGTCCTTTCGCCGATTCTAATGAGGGCATCCAGTTGCCATCACGGACCGCTCGCAAATCTAATCCCCCACTATCCCCACGGATGACGCTTCAATTACCTCGGGGAACACCTAATTAGCTCGCGGAAGCCACTACAGTGGCCTACGTGTATACATGAAACGCGGGCAACTGGTACATATATAAGCGCGCATCCGAGCCTTTGCTTGGCACAGCAATTCTTCGACCATGGCGCCCCAAGTTGCGCTCCCGAACGTCCAGCTCTTGTAAGTCCTCCCTTATGTGCTTCTGCTGCAAGTTAACACCGTAACTAGGTACGGACCTATGCTCGTCGGCGTGTGCTTCAATATGATATTATACGGGGTATGCTTATCCTCTGATTCCCCGTGCATCTCACCCTAAATCCAGAGCTGCGGTAGGTGCTGGTCACCCAAGTTAGCTTTGACGTTTGATTTCCCAGGGATTATATCTTGAAATCGATATTCCTTCATAGATGTTAACCTATCACCAAAGTCGCAAAAGGTACGTCTCCTCGATAACTCCCGCTTCCCAGTCGCTCATCGTGAGCCCCAGAGATACTCTCTGGCTACGCATCCTCGTGCGACAAACCTCCGCCATTCCGCGGAGGCAGCTGACGTGGTATTGATACAGGTTACGTTCCTGTTCTGCGTCGAGACCGCCAACACAGTCCTGGACATGGCGATGATGTACCAGCCGCTCATTCTCGAATACGGTATGTATCTTTAGATCTGACCTCCGTACAAGCAAGCGTGATCCTCGGCTCATGGCGAGAGGATAGGTCAACAGCCAGTTTTCTTCCCAACTGGTACTTCACTATTCCTCCTCGCTCGATGCAGTGCTGACGTCCATCGATGCATCCAAAGTACTCGTGGCTCGTACGCTCCCTCCTGCTTCTCATCTTTTATCGTCATTTGAGGTTTCCCTGTTTTAGAACCACTATCCGTCGTGCGTCCCTCTAAGCGCCTTAAAGCGAAAGCGCAAGCGCGCTAAATATCCTGATCTTGGCATCGGCCTCCGCAGGTCCTCGTCTCGATGCCGATCCAAATTTTCTTCGCGTGGCGAATCTACCAGCTCACCACCTCGCTATGGATCTTCCTCCTCGTCTCAGTCCTGGCGTTGGCGAACTTCGGTGCGTCCCGCTGCTCCCTTCCTTCCATCTTAGACTGAGATATATCGATACCAGCCGGCGGACTCTGGACTTCCGTACGTTCGCGCCCCTTTTAGTTGTTTTGTCGTTCTCTCACTTATTTCTCGTCAATGTACGCTTCACAGATCCGTATCTACGTCCTCAAACACGTCGCCAGCAAGGTCCTGCTGCACAACTCCGCGTTGCTGTGGCTCCTCTCCGCCTGCGCTGCGGATGTCATCATCACGCTCTCGCTCGTCATCACACTAGTATGTCTGAGCAGATTTAAATGTTGTGGGCAGAATCTCGCTCAAAGACCTCGAATTGATAACAGAAACGGAAGAAGACTGGGTTCAGAGACACAGATAGCGTCGTGGATAAGATCATCCGAGGTGCTCCGAATTCAGCCCCTCCTGACCTAATCCTCTCTTACGGTGTGCGTGGTTAGCGACTATTCAAACGGGACTGATCACGTACGTCTCTGCCTCTGGAAATGAGCATTTAATTTACTGTCCGTCCACTTCAGCGCGCTGTTCAGCATCTTCGACGTCGTGTGCTTTACGGCCTTTCCCGTATGTCCACTGGTTTCGTTTGAATTAATTCAATATAATTGTGACCGTTGGCTGGTCCTGCAGGGCGATACGATGTACGTTCCTCCTCCTATATTTCCTCCGCAATGAAAATGATGAACATGCGCGGCGACAGCAATTTCATCTGGGACATCGCCCTCTCGAACCTCTACGCCAACTGTCTCCTCTCGACGCTCAATGCGCGCCAAGCGCACGCGCTCAGTCTAACCCCGCACTTCCCCAGCTTCACGACCGTGCCGCTCCCCGCACCCGGGGTTTCTGGCAAGAGCGTGATGTTCGTCGTCAGTGCTCTCTTTCCTTCCTTCCTTCGCTAGAATCGCTCGCTTACTGTGATGTTAGGAGAGCGCGTTCGAGTGCACTCCAGGGGTAAATTACACATCTACTTGTAAGACCCTGCTTATGGAATTTCGTACATAGGTGGTGGGGACCCTCTCGGAAGACGAGGTCGTGTAGAATTCGTCAACTGAACAGGTATAAACTTGGAGATTGATGTCAAATATTAATCCGTGAGCTTCCACTGAACAACGGCACTCGCGTGCACTAATATACATCCAAGTATGTAGGTCGCCGTCGCAAGGCTGTACTGTACTGCCGTCCGAGCGGCACTCGTCTACACTCTTTTAGTCGAAGTCTTGTAATCTTGTGTACCTACTAACCACACCCGAATCGTGTTCTTCTTGAAACCCTACTCGCTCCGCTGTGCAAATTTGTTTTAGATTTTCCAACGCTCTCATTAATTTTGTTCCACCCCTGTGAAACCTCGTTCAATTCTTGTTAAGCTCATACCTTCTTATTCTCTCATCCACTTCTAGTCCTCGATCGCCAACACTCCGCAAAGAATCCCTAGCTCGTGGTCGGATCGTACTCACACATCCACTCCTCCTGCAGCGACAACAGAACTGATGATGTCTCTCTAGTATCGCAGACATGTGCATTCACACTACTGTACTAGCGTATCGGGCAATAAATGACCGTAATGACCGTAATGATGGAGTCCTCTGGGTGGAGTAATAGCAAAGGTAATAGATGTCCGGGGAGGGGGGGGTATATTATGAGTGATAGCGAAAGAGACGACTAGGTTGTTCAAAGCACGGGCAAGAGTGAGTTTAAATTGCCGTACAAGGTCGACAGAATAGATGGAATCTCGGCCGCACTGGCATCCGTCACGTCCATAGTGGCAGCTTCAATGGGACCGATGGTGTTCTGAAGCATGGCCACAACTATGGAGTATAAGTAGACGATCTCTCCCGGACATTCATGGGGCCATTGACACTCACAGTCGGGGCTTAGAGTTGTAATATTCTGGATGATATTCTGAAGAGCGGACGCGGCGGCATTGAAGTTATCGACGATATCAGCGATATTGCTGTTGGCAACCGCGGCCCCAAGATTGGCTACGGCGGCGACAAACGCAGTCAGTGCTTCGCCAACTTGAGCCTGAAACGCGGCGACGTCGCTAACAGCTGACTCAAAGTCTGTTGCGAGGGTGGCTAGGGGCACCGTTAGAACCACGGCGGCTTATGGGAAGGGGCGGGACGTACTTAAAGTTACAACAGAGTTCTGGATACTTTGAGTGCTGACGCTGATACTGATCGGGGCGCGGACGTCGACGCCGATGTGAGTAGGCGCGGCCACGGCGCTTGCTGTGTCGGGCGAGAGCGCCGTGAGGGCGAGGAACACGGACGCGTGCAAAGCGAGCAGGATGGTGCGGGCGATAGAGGGCATACTTTGAATGGTAGAGAACGACTGGAGGTGGCTTTGAATAGAGAAGGTAGTTTGGATAGAGAGGGTAGTTTGGCCCTCGCCCTCTTATACCTATGGCGGATCGTTCGAGGTATCCGGGGTAAATAATGCTAAGAACGCATCTCATGGAGTGGAGGACGCCGTGGCGGAGTTTACGCGGTGCAATGTTGTGGAGCGCGCTGAGCAATGGCGTTGTGCATGGTAAACCATACTGGACAACACACACAGGAGTAGTAGAAGCGAGTGCGCTCAAATGCAGCTCCTTAACGAATCGCGAATGTCATTTATCCTGGTAGAAGGATGGAATGACATTTCTGCCAGTAACGAAGCGATTGCTCGGGACGGTGGTATCCAACCGCGAGTTTAACCCCCGAACCCGAACTTTGGTTGTGCGCCTCCCATTTACTAAGAAACTCGTTAGCAACCAGGTTACTGATACGTTCATTCCCTGGCATCGGGTGAAGATTCCACATCCGTCCCTCCTAAGTCTTGAGTCATTGACAGAATTTTTGTCGTCTATGCTAGCCGCCTGTAATCAGCCGGATAAAATACCCCGTCAAATAACGCTCAGCTTCTCGCGCGAACTCGGATCGCAGATACGGTTGACATAGAGCAATGAGGAGCAATATCGTGCTGTCAAGGGGCTGAATATCGACGCAACAGACGCAGGCATTCACATTGCCTTTCATTAAGCCCCTAGCACAATGCGCTAGCTGCCACGATTGGTCCCAGGCTGGAGTTATTGCCGCACCAGGCTCCGGAGGCTAAACTTGAGTATATGGGAGGCCTATTAGAGAGAAAGTACAGTCGGCTTGAGGTGCTTGGTCATTGTGGGACGATATTCATGCATGAGCCGATGAGCAGAATCAAAGGAGGAGAAGTGACACGTAAACCATTTAATGCAAAAAAATATCTGAACCAGCAGGATTATTTCACAGATATACCGTCTAGATACTTCTTCGCGAATTCCAGCCCACCACATATCACCCTATCTGCTGTCTACCTGTTTTCATTGGTGAATACGCCGGCATGGGAGACACCTCAGGCGAATGAAAGGTCGGTTCATGCAACCACGCAGCCGGACGGGGGCCCGGGATCGGGATCGACCTCATCTGCGCCGCTAGCCTAATGCCCCATCGTTCAGTAACCAAATTCACGACGATTGGACCAAACTCGCAATTCCGGGAGAACCGTCGGCACGTAGTACGAGTGGCTCAAATTTGTCTGCAGGTGCACTCCTATCCTGGGAATCATCAGTTAACGGGTTCATAGGTTCGATTTAGAACAGTAGAAGACTCGTACCACATTGCTGACATCCCTATTGTGCACAGGAGCGGCCACCGCAGCGAAAATCGCAGCAGAGAGGGTGTGCAAGATTACGATGATCTTCATATTGACACGTATAGGAGGATATAATCACGCTCAGCGTTGATGAATGAGGCGCAGCCGACGATAGAACCTGGGTCAATAATGGGGGGACAAGTGAGTCTCGTACCTTTGACTCGTGTTAAATAGCTCTCCAGCCCAGATCTGGCGCCAAGGAGACGAGACCCGTTCATCGTGATTCCGACAAAATTCTAATCTGTTCATCCATGAGTTCGAGTCCTCTGATGCACATGATGATACGATCCATGGACCTGGCCGACCCAAACAGTGATATATCACTGGCAGGACGGAGACCCAGCTGCATCATACATCAGACTCCTCGTTTGTTTGAGATGGCCTCCGTCGATCGCCTCCAATTGTGCCTACAGACGCCGGGACGTGGACCCACAAGTGCACACAACACTTCGAGCGGAGATCTTATGTCTGACAGCCGGCGTCAAAATCTGGTGTCAGATGATTCCAGTATGTGACTACTCCCTGTCCATCCCTGAATGGACCATCCTGATTTCCCGTGTAGTGATGTCCTGGCTTTGGCTTGGCCTGAAAGCCATGGCTTTGGCCCGGCTTGGAGTGGCTTTGGCTCGCTGAAATCCCAGGCCAGGCCAAAATAATTGGCCTTGGCTTGGCTTGGCCTGGCTTTGGCCTGAGCCATGGCTTTTCATCAAGTTTATACCTGTATGAGAACGAAGGTGTGAAGTGTGCGGATAAAATTCTGTGAGGTCCAGAGAGGTTCTAACCTCATTAGTATCTTATTAGAGGCAACCAAAACGGCTCAGAGACCTTGTAGAATGGATGTTGAAATCTTTGTTTTGTTGCATCTACATCTTTTGCAGACCAGTTGAGTGCCAGTCTGTGATATTGTACTTCATTTCAGCTCTGAATGGTGGAACAACCAACAGAATTACATCTATGGAGTCTAGGTGAGTATTTTTGTCAAGATTTTGTTGGCCATGCTACCGCACACATAGGGGGTCCAGAAGCCTTGGCTTTTTGGCTTGGCTTTGGCCTAAGAGAGGGTCAGGCCAGGCCAAAAGCCATACCAGGCCAAGATTTTGGCTTGGCTTTGGCCTTGGTACCAAAGCCTAAAAGCCATGGCTTTTTGGCCTGAGGCCAAAGCCAGAACATCACTATTCCCGTGAGGCAGGCTATATTACGTACAGCCTGAGCTTTCAAGACTGAGGGACGCGTGATTCACCCACTATTCCTCTTCCCTCGCCCAAAAGAAATGCAAGCCCTCACACAATGAGGTCACTCTATTTTCCAATGATGACTTGTCCAGGCCCCAGGGACGAGAAGAAGCAGATTCGGGACTCCGTCAGGGTGTGCTAATAACTTTCTTCGCTCAGCCATGTATAGTTTCCATGAGGACTCCTTCAGTGTTGTGATGCGGAGCCTACACTGGCGCAAGTTTCAACCCTCGCGATCTCGATGGTGCACCGTCACGATTTATCACCTTCGCCCCAGACAGGTAGAATGTTTTGCGAAGTGTCTTATTTTCTCAAGAGCATCGCTTGAACTGAACTCAGTCCGAGTTGGATGTCGGCCCGACTCCTTGATCCGCAGTAACTGCCGAACAACACTATATGCATTGCCGTCGGCCGCGGGACCTACCGTGACACGGTCTTCCGTCTTCCGTCTCCCCCCGTGTGACGTGTTTGGCCAGCATGGGGATGTTTCCAACCGCACACCCTCAAGGAACTCGAATGAATATTGAGCTTTTGCGTCAGCAATATGGACGCCGTTGGACACGAAGAGATGAGTTTGAGATTACATGGTGCATATGGAGACACGGAGAAGGGAAAGGTCACCATAATAATTCA
This sequence comes from Mycena galericulata, assembly GCA_029289565.1. Taxonomy (NCBI): domain Eukaryota; kingdom Fungi; phylum Basidiomycota; class Agaricomycetes; order Agaricales; family Mycenaceae; genus Mycena; species Mycena galericulata. The sequence continues at coordinate 828,331 of JARKIA010000032.1, forward strand.
GTCGCCCACATCGATTTAATTTATCTAGCCGGTTACACAGATGCTCCCCTCTCCCTGCCGGCGTAGCATCGATGCCGCGATGCTATGTCAAGACGGGAGATGATCAATGGCGGGACTGCGTCCAAACTGATACGCTCAACACCCAGCATCGCCTTCGAATGCAGAGGAAATAACTGTGCTATCTTTCAAATTAATTGGATCCTAACTGGATCTTGCGGATTCTGGAGCCTTTGTGGTCTAAATTCTTGGGCCAACATCCTATCCAGAGCCAGAGGAAGATGACGAGTCGCAGCTTTATAAAAAGAGTGCACAGGACATCCCCGATCACATCGAGGATATACGAAAGGCGTCCGGCGATCACATCAGACGTGGGTACTTAAATAAAAACCAGGTACACGGTCTTTAACGCCCGCCAGCATTCCTCTCCTTCCTCTCATGTCCACTGTGTCCCTCAATGTCGTCACAGTGGCTCAAGACCAGTATGTCGCAGGTTTCAATAGTCGTGGTGTATGGGGCTGACAAACCAACTACCATATAGACGTTTACGGCGTTCCGTATTCCTGACCGGACTCGGTAAGCTCCTCTGTTCCCTGCTTGCCGAGTATTGAAATCTTTGAAGTTGTGATATTGTATGACCACCTCCTCACGCTGGGATCCGAGATAAAGCACATCTGGGTTCGCCCGGTGAAACGAAGCTCCGTATGGTTTCTTACGTTTCGCTACCTCGCTCTGCTGAGCAACCTCAGTATGACGGTATTTTTCCTCGGAGACTTCAGTCCGGAGGTACGCATTCTGGTAATATACCGATGCAATTTCCGACGAATTTCAGAGGTGACTCTTATTCATCCGCTCGACTCCCTACTCAAGCTAAATAACTAGCTGTAAAAACCTTTCCACAACTGAAAGTTATCTCCTAGTAACTCAGGAGTTCCTGGTCGGATGTGAGACAGCACACCACACCATATGCACCCCTCTTTGTCCTAATTTTTACGCCAGGTACTCTTTCCCTGCGGGTATGTGCAATGTACGGGTTCAACCGGCGTGTATTCGTCTCATTGGGGATCGCCGCTGTCACGACTGTGTCATTGGGTATCGTACGTCCCTGCTTACCTCCCGTAGTTCAAGTTTCACGAGTGTACAGTGGTCTGTGATCGGGCCAGAGGCCGTTCTGGAGACAACCCTACCCGGCTGTCATGTAACGACAACCAGGCCACAGTGAGCAGTCTTCCCCGTCGTGTGCAGCCTTGCTTATCACTCGCTGGCAGAGCAATCCGCGAGTTCTTCAATTTTAACAGGCTTACAGGGGCTAAATTGGGCGCATACAGGCGCCGCTGCGGCATGGGAAGGCCAGTACGTGGACATTACCTTTACTTTCGACGCGCTTGAACGCCTCTTGTGTCAGACTCGTCTGTGATATCCTCATCCTATGCCTGACCCTCCGGCGCGCGGTGACGTATCATCGCTCCGTAGGCCTCAGGTCCGGTTCTCTGCTCCCAATAATGGTCCGCGACGGTAAGCCTCTCTCCTCTCGTGTTTCCCTTCACCGAACCCTCCTCTGACTGACCGTCAACGTAGGGGCCTTGTACTTCGGGTTCGCATTTTCCCACTATTGAACCGAATGCGGCGTCAAGCTCACAGCGTATAGGGTGATATGCGCAGTGAATCTCGCGAACATCGTCATGTTATACGTGCGTCAGTCTCCCGCGCTCATTCACACACAAACACCTGATCATCCCTCGCACTAAAGTCTGGTGATGTTGGTATTCATTTCCCCCTCATTCACAACACTCACCCGCATTCAATCCCCAGATCATAACTGCAGGAAGTCTAGCCTGGTTCGCGTCCGCGTACGTCCACTCGGCTAGCTTGCTCCTACTCAGCGAAGCGGGAGTTACTAATTACTGACTTGCCCCTATAGCATTTCCGTGACGATGATCTCCCGGTTGATGCTCAACCTCCACGACGCCGCCAACGGGACTTTTTCACTCACGTTCACAGCGCAGTACGATCGCCCGGAGAATGAGCTTGAGCTTGAGCTTGGCCCGATCCGATTTCGAACGTCTGGGCGTCGCCGGTCGGAAGGGTATGAGACCGATGTATGATCAGTGGTTAATTCATTAGTCAGGTGTATAAGTTTCATTGTGGCGTATGTATCGCACTAGGCTGAATACTTGCAGTGTAAAATTGCACCTCTGCATTGGAGTTCCTTGGCGTCTGGTACCATGTTATGGCCAAACCCCGAATGTAAATTACCTGGCCATTCAGCTTTGCCAATATTTCAACCGATTCCATCTCTCGATTGCCTTCGGCCACAAGAATCATCGTAATGTAATGAAGTGGAAAGAAAACTTTATATAATAGCGACTTTGCGATGCAGCCATCCGAGCCATCAGATGGCATTTTTGCAGTGCGCAACCTGATGGCTAATGGCTCGGATGGCACAAGTATAATAGCTTCTTCTCTACTTAAAATGGCTTATACTGTAGTGAATGCTCATGTGATACTCAAAAAGCAACCTCCTGGCATTCTTGGCCCATGCTTGGGCAAACATGACGAATATCCGAATTTGTGGTTGAATTTTGGAGTACAAGATGGCATGGGACACATTCATGCTGGAGTACGTGAGGAACACTGATACAGTCTAATACAGTCCAGTATATACTTTAGTTCAAAAGCCACTTGGCCAACCAGCCAGCAGTTTGCGCACTGCAAAACAGCCATCAGATGGTATTGATCAGGACTGTGATTCGAGCACTCGGCTGAGATCCGACAAAGGATATTGGTTGATCTTTGCACCTCAGAGAGCAGGAAGCTCAAGAAATCCAATTTTAACCATTATTAATCTCACTTTTTAACCTCGAAAATGAATCAGAACCCTAAAACAATGGTGGTTCGTGAAAACAAATTACAGCCATTCTAGTCTTTCTCTAACATACATTCCCAATTTGTTACAACGCATTCTTTCAGCTGTTCCCAGTTTTAAATACCATATCCGAGGACCCAAAAAGAGGTAGAACTACGAGGTGCCCGACAGCTTCGACATTAGAGCATATTTGCACTCCCCAAAAACTTCTAAGCGGGCCTTTTGATCCCAAAAGTGATGAGTGATCGCTCAAAAGTGGTGACACCCAAAATAGAAGCACTGACCTACGGTGTCACCCAAAAGTCGCAATATGCGTCCTGGAAGACCCGTTTTTTTATCGCAGACTCACAGACAAATTCCTGACATACTCCTCCACTTTTTAAGGCCTCACAGTCGAATTTTCGAGGGATTTGAGACTCGGAAACATCGATGGGGGTCACATTATCACATCCGCCGGCTAAAAGTGATGGGTGATCGCAGAAATCTGGACGTGGATTAGAGCATATTTGCAGCCCCAAAATCGCCTTTTGATCCCAAAAGTGATGAGTGATCGCTTAAAAGTGGTGACACCCAAAATAGAAGCACTGACCTGGACGTTGCCCAAAACTTGCAATATACGTCCCGGAAGGCCCGTTTTTTTTTCAACACTGACACATAGATAAAGTTTCGATGTACTCCTCCTCCACTTTTCACAGCCTCACAATCGAATTTTTCAGAGATTTGAGCCCCGGAAACATAGGAATGAGGGGTCCGGGGCCGGGATGGACGAAATTCGGCACGCACATTCAAATGCCAAAGACGGCACACTGCCTGAAGTCCGGCACTTACATGTCAATCAACGGCACTTCTCCCTGTCAGGCACGGCACATGTCAGCAAATGTGCCGCACTTGAAATAAACAGTGCCGAACTTGAGACAAAGCACGGCACATTAGATTGGTATCTATTATGTACGCAAAGTAAATACTTAGCACGTCCCGCGAGATTCGGGATTGAAACGTTGAAGTCCCTTGTGCATTGGTAAGAAATTGAATAATGCGAAAGTCGACGATTTGAACTTACTGTATAATTTTGTTCAATTCGGCGATCACGCGTTACGCACCGTCATGTCGGCGCCGAATTTGGCCGTCAGTCCCGCGTCATGCAGGGCTCTGTCGAAAATGGCCTTGCGTGACCCCGACAAAACCGTCTCAGCGGCGTGAAAAAGCCAAAATTTTCGCTTGGGTGTCGAATTTCTTTCTGTCCGTCACGCCACATTTTCGCGTCTGCTCCCCTCCCCCCCTGTTGAATTGAACAAAATTATACAGTACCTATGTTCTTCTGATCTACCTCGTCACGCCTCGGGCGTTTTAAAATCTGGGGAGCTGCTCCAGCCTCCGAACCGTTCCTTCTCGAAAATCGTCCCGCTCCACTACGAAAATGGAACATGAATACATAACACGGTGGAGGCCCTGGGGGGATGGTAAGCACATAGTCATCTGGACTTCCAGAGCCACTGGGCATGCAGACGGAATTCGTTCGAGTCTCGGGTACTGGGAACATTGGAAATGCAGCACTGGAAGTAGAATGAGGCTGGAAAACTCACCCGACATCTCCTCGTCTGAATTTCACCTATACAGTGTTAGGGAACACGTCTGACGCATCGAACTCGCATTTGATGCGTGTTGGAGGTATGTACTGACACACCCGGGGAAAACGAGGAAATCACGATTCGGTCACGATCGGAGGCCCGGTCGGTGAGAAATGACCAGAATTTTGTTTAGCCATCGCGGCCGTCGGAGACGTTGGGCTGGGTCCTGCGAGTAGGGCGGGGGAACCAGGGGGGGGGGGGGGGGGAGTGATGGTAGTAAACAAGAAAAGAAATTACACGGCCCTCGGCACCCATGAAGCCCACGCTGTCCCCAATTGGAATGTGCCGACTTTCAGCTGAAGGCCGGCACTCTCAGTATCAAAGCCGACTCAAAGCCGGCACTCTCAGTGAATGTGCCATATTTCAGTGAGTGTGCCACCTTTTGCATTTCAATGTGCGTGCCGCATTTCGTACATCCTCGTCCGGGGCGGAAATGCTAGGTCCTGTCCGGACAAAAATCTGCGAGTTGACCGGGTTTCAACAGAGAATTTTGGCTTCAAAGTAGTTTGAAAAGGCTTTTTCTTCTGGGAACCGCGTCAAAAGTCATACCTGCATCGAATATGACGCGGAAAATCGATCAAACAGGGTTACGAACGAAACTTTCAGATTTTGATGCCGTGGGAACAAAAAATTACCCTTTTTGGACGCCTCGGCTAGGTCCGTGCCGGACAAAAAACGAGCAAATCTCTCGAAATTTGTCCGGACAAAAATGGGTCGATCGGCCAGTGTCGGGCCCTAGCCTCCAAAGGGATAATCAGGGGTCCTGGGTCACATCATCACATCCGCCGGCTAAAAGTGATGGGTGATCGCAGAAATCTGGACACGGATTTTGGGCGTTGCAAATATGAGAGCATCCGGGAATTGGAAAGTCTGCCATCAAAAGTCTGCCATCAGGGCGATCGGCGGATACATGACGTATGAGCATTGTAGCGGAGATTGAATCAAAGGCCTGTCAAGCAACACAGGCAAACAAATCAAACGCGCTCCTGTCGCTGAAACGCGACCCGCCACAGTCCCGCCACTGCAAGGGGATCCAGGATCCCTTGCAGCCTCACCCAAGGGCATTCACCCGTCTTCTTGCCCTCCTTAAGGATGATCTAATCAAGTTCAGCCAATACTGTATTAATAAATGTCTTGACCACACTCACAACGAGCTGGTTGCCGCACAGCGGTGCCGTTGCCGTTGGTGAGCGGAGCAGGGGAAGGGACGCAAAGGAGTACATACAACTTTAGTAGCATAGGCGTTCGGCCCGTTGACCGAACACCTACTTGCCGCGTGAATGCCTATCGCCTGTGGATCAGCCATCAATGGCGGCATGCCCGCAAAACACAGTTACACAAGTCCTTTCTTCAACTTCTTCAATATACCTGGGGACCTAACCAGAACACCATACCTAACCATACCTAACCTTTCTAACCTCAAACTTAACCCAAACTTAACCCCCCGCGCACAGTGAATACAGAGTTCAGCAATTTAGCGAGTTTCGGCAGCCATCGGCAAATCGATCACTGCGTGATGCGCTCAAACTGATGGGTAGGCGTTTGCGCGCCATCAATAAGCATTCCGAGCCATCAATAATCGTTCGGTCAACGGACCGAACGCCTATGCTACTAAAGTTGTCGTGCCTCGACGCAAAAGGGACGCGCGGGCGTGGAGTGTTGTCCCTGTTTGGCATCGACCCTTATTACGCTGTGCCCCTGTACATTCAAAGTCCGACAAATGTCTGGCCGAGTGCGGCCGGACATTTTGGCGGACTTTTGATGGCGGACTTTCTAACTCCCGAATTTATTGGCAAATATGCTCTATTGAGCCCGGCCCGTCGATCTTGATTTGATCAGAATATCAGAATAGCTCGGCGATCACTCCGAATCTGTCGAGATGCGAGCTATGTATAGATCTGGAGAGTTGCAAGCCGTACAAACTTACAAAGAGGTTGCATCAATATTGAGGATGCATGCTTTTCGCAAGTTTTCACAAGATCATCAATACAGATGTAAGTTGCAGTCGAAACCCCCGTAAAACGTGGCTAATTTTGTCTGCCGAACAACATCCGTTACATGTGCATTGCCACCGGCCGCGGGATCTTCCGTGACACGTCCTTTTGCGTCTTTCGTCTTCCGTCTTACCTAGGGATCGGCACCGTAACCGTATATACGGCATATGGCATACGGCTATACGGCAAACCCGTACCGTCCCGTATAGCCCTCTGGGATGCCTCGTACGGTTACGGTTACGGTACGGCTGATTTATAACGCATGATTGAGCACGCCGATGCTGAAGTGTGGGTTCAAGAGACCCTCAGGCAGGATTAAAATGCTTGAATCTACAATATTTGAACCCACCTACCCTAATTCGGCAGGGTTATCGGCAGCCGTATACGGCTTTATACGGCATCTGAAGCCGTACCGTAACCGTCCCGTAAAGCCCTGGAAATGATACGGCTTACGGCCCGTAGTTGTACGGCCCGTAACCGTATACGGTACGGTGCCGATCCCTAGTCTTACCCTACGTGCCTGGCTGACATAGATGATTCCAACCGCACATCCTCAAAGAACTCGAATGAATATTTAGCTGTTGCGTCAGAAATATGGACGCCGTTGGACACGAAGAGACGAGTTTGAGATTGCTTAGCGCATACGGAAAATGCGAAGGTCACCATAATAATACAGTCGCCCTCACCGATTTAATTTATCTAACCTGCTACACAGATGCTCCCCTCTCCCCGCCGGCGTCACATTGATGCCATGATGTTATATAAAGACGGGAGATGATCCGAGTCACTCAGTCAGCACCGAGACAGCGTCCAAACTGGTATGCTCAACACTCAGGCATTGCCTTTGAATGAAAAGGAAACCATTGTACTATCTTCCAAAAGAACGGGATTCTAACGCTATATGGCGGATGCTGGAGCCTTTGTCTAAATTTTTGGTAAACATCTAGAGGAAGATCACCGGCTACAGGGTTTCTAAAAAGAGGATACGGGATTATATGGAAAGCAGGAGCACCACGCTTTGAAAAATCTGATTGGATCATCTGCCGAACGATGGCCGGCTTTTTCCTAACATGGAAGGTATGTTCAACGGCGCGTCCTGTATGCATTTATCCCCGTGAAGAGCGAAGATAGCAACATAATGCCTAAAGGGATGGCTTACGGCTTTGTCAGAGGTGAACGTGCTGCTGGTGGAGCCCCTAAGCCTCGATTTTTTCGTTATCACAGCAAAAACAGTGGGGGAGGACGGGGATTGGAGTACATAAATTCAGTTTTGGAGCTGTGAACTACATATTCAGGTGTGAAACGAGCGCACGGGGTTTTAATGGATGGGGGAGCATTTTATTTCACATCTCTGGCGTGCCCGAGATGCCCGAGAGACTTGAGGCCCTGCAAAAAAAATCGGTAAGCTTCACCGAACCACCTAGAGCGTGTTCGTATTGATTAAGACGTTTGTATAGCTCGGTAGAGCTGCCTCTATCGGATTGCATCCGAAACTTGATATTCCACAGCTGCGAAGGGGCAAACATATGTATGTAGGTAGACTGTAGACGAGAATAATCAGATCTTACGAGCCGGACTCATACTCAAGGTGTCGGTGAATGTTTAAACAACTTTTGTGATTGTCCAGGCCCTTCATACGCCCACAAACTGTTAAACAAAGGGTCAGATAACTCAACGTCAACCGAGGCTCACACGACTCTTCGAAGTAGCCCGGGCTTCGCATGGGAAATTACTGTGGGTGATTTTTTCGAGTGAATATCGACAAATAGCAGGTTTGATCCTCTCTGAACATATTTCGACCTCAAGAACCTAAAAGGCCTCGATTGATGCCCGTTGGAAAACCGCCAATGCCGTGTGAGTGTTCCATGAACAACATGTACATCATACTATTAGGGTCAACTTATATTGTGGGGCATGCAAAATGTTCTCGGAAAGCGAGAAAAGAGGCAAATGTGCTCGAGATAATTTACCTTCAGTTGAAGGCGCTCACGGCACGATGCAGGCCATCATCTATCATTTGATACCATCAAATGTTTCAAAGCGTGGTGCTCCTGCTTTCCATAGGATTACGGGGTCCCATCACATCAGGCGTGAGTGGTCAAATGAAATCAGCAACATAGTTTTTAACGCCCATTCACATTCCTCTCCTTCCTCTCATGTCCACCGTGTCCCTCGATGTCGTCACAGTAGCTCAAGACCAGTATGTCGCAGATTTCAGTAGTCGTGGTACGGGGCTGACAAACCACCTCCGTCCGATACAGGCGTCTTCGGCGCTCCGTATTCCTGACCGGTCTTGGTAAGCTCCTCAGTTACCGGCCTGCCGAATACTGAAACTTTGAAGTCGTGGTGTTGTATGACCATCTCGTCACGCTGGAATCCGAGATAAAGTACATCTGGGTTCACCCGGTGAAACGAAGCTCTGCATGGTTTCTGACCTTCCGCTACGTCGCTCTACTGAGCAACCTCAGTATGATGGCATTCTTTTTCGGAGACTTCAGTCCGGAGGTACGCGTTGTGGTAATATACTAATGGAATTTCTGATCATTTTCAGAGGTGAGGCATATCATCCAGTCGGCTCCCGACTCAAGCCAAAAAAACTAGCTGTAAAATCCTTTCGACAACTGAAAGTTATCTCCTAGTAACTCAGGAGATCCTCATCGGATGTAAAGCGCCACACCACACCACACCATCCCTCTTCGCCCTAATTGTTATGCCAGGTACTCTGGCCCTGCGGGTATGTGCAATGTATGGGTTCAATCGACGTGTATTCGTCTCATTGGGGATCGCCGCTGTCACGACTGTGGCATTGGGAATCGTACGTCTCTGCTTATCTCCCGTGGTTCAAATTTCACCAGTATACAGTGGTCTGTGATCGGACCAGAGGTCGGTCTGGAGACAACCCTACCCGGCTGTCATGTAACGACGCCCAGACCTGAGTGAGTAGTCTTCCTTGTCGTGTGCAGCCTTGCTTACCACTCGATGGCAGAGCAATCCGCGAGTCCCGTCACTTTTACCAGGCTACACGGACTAAATTCGGTGCATACAGGTGTCGCTGTGGCATGGGAAGCTCAGTACGTGGACATTATTCTTACTTTGGATGCCCGTGAACGCCCTTGCGTCAGACTCGTCTATGATATTTTCATCCTATGTCTGACACTCCGGCGCGCGGTGACATATCATCGCTCCGTAGGCCTCAGCTCGGGCTCTTTGCTCCCACTAATGTTCCGCGACGGTAAGTCTCTCCTTTGATGTTTCCTTCAACCAAAGCTTCCTATCTGACTGACCGTCGACGCAGGGGCCTTGTATTTCGGGTTCGCATTTTCCCACTATTAAGCCGAATGCGGTGCGTAAGGCTCACGGCGCATAGGTTGATATGCACCGTGAACCTCGCGAACATCGTCATGTTATATGTGCGTCTCCCGCGCCCATTCACACCCAAACACCTGATCCTCCCTCGCACTAGTCTGGTGATGTTGGTATTCATTTGCCCGCTATTCCCAACACTCACCCGCATTCAATCCCAGATCATAACTGCAGGCAGTCTAGCCTGGTTTGCGTCTGCGTACGTTCGCTCCTCTAGCTTGTTCTTGATCACCAAAGCAGGAGTTAATAATTGCTGACCACCCCTTATAGCATTTCCGTGACGATGATTTCCCGGTTGATGCTCAACCTCCACGACGCCGCCAAAGGGACTTTTTCCCTCATGTCCACTGCACAGTACGATCGCCCGGAGCATGAGCATGGCATTGAGTTGACCCAGCTTGACCCGATGCAATTTCGAACGTCTGGGATGTCGCTGGTCGGTAGGGTATGAGACCATTTATTGTAAATTTTTTCTGGTCATAGAGCTTTGACGAAATTTCAACCGATTCCCCTTCCACTTTAAGTACTGAAACAAAAAACTGGGGTCACATCACCCCGAATTTTTCTCAACAGTGTGACGGACAAAGGGCACAATTGCCTTCGAAGCGTGGCACTCAAGTCGAAAGCGAACTTGAATATAATGGAAACTACACGGGATATGTAACTTAGGTATAAGGAGGACGTAGTTCAAAATACAACATTGTGTAGATATCAACGATCAAATGGATTAGGGCTAGGATATTTCGCCGCGTCCGCCGCATACGCGCCGCGTCACTGCCGCGTCAGCCGCGGACACCGCCGCGTCCTTCCACACGACCGCCGCGTCCTTCCACATGTCCGCCGCGTCCCGTCTTAGGACCACCGCGGCCTCCAACTTCAACGCCGCGCACCGCCGCTGTCCAAATGACCACCAACAGACAAGTTTAGTTTACCCTCGCTGTTACACAACCAGCTCAACCACCACACTAGCAACGATGTTGGGCTGTTGCCTCTGTACTGCCAAATGCCAGTACATATTAAATGGCACTAGGATTCGCTGCTCCGACCTCCACACCCGCTGTTAAGTTGAGCTCTATAGATGGCACCGCGTTAGTTGTTCTGCGCCGATCTGACCGTTGAAGCCGCTCAAGCTGACAAAAACCTCTTGGAATATGTAAACAGATCAGATAGTCCTGTATACCTGACCCATAGATTGAAATCCGCCCTTGTAGGTCCTCAACGTTGTTCGCGATCAGATTGTGTGCACCGCCACTTGTTCGAAACGCAAGAAATAGATCGACAGTGACTCCCAGAATGGGTTTTCAGGAAACAGGTCCTGGGGCTATGTATGGCCTAAACCTGCTCAGATATCCGATCCAAAACCCACAGATCGAGCCGTGTGTGAAGATTCTTGATGTTTAATACAAACACACAATACAGAAATTTGCGGTTTCCGCGAACATCCTCACTTCATGTTGGTCAAATTCTTGTGTAGTATCGTCATATAAAACAGTAAGCCCTCATTGAATGTTCCAAATGTGGTGTTGTCGCATTTCACCCAGAAAAAGGCGGGAGTGCTTCGTACGGTTCAAATGTAAAATCACCAAGATCAGAGAATGGTCTACGGGCCCGCATACACCATTTCGTGGCTCCAAATCATTATTACATCACATACTCTCCCTGATTCAACTGAATCACGCGCTACGAACGTACACGGCGATGTGGCCAAGCTTAAATCTTAGAGTATAAATGAGCACCGTGATAGCAACCCACTCCCCAGCCATCTTCCTGCGACAGCTCTGGGACACTTCAAGAGCTAGAAGTTGGTGTGGCGGAAGATATTGTGTTGGTAATCTCCTGAGTGTACAATGTGTGTGTGCGCCGCATCACGATAGCATACCTGAGTGGGCAGGGTCATGGACATTTAAAACATTGTCATTTACGGTCTGCCCAACTGAAAATATCTCATTCGATACCGCGACCTCTCGCTGTAATTCGCACCCTTCTTGAAAATTCGGCGCATGAAGGACATTTTTTACGTTCCAAAGGAGATGTTCTCTTACTCTGAGCGGGACAAGCGTGTTTACACGAAATATGGACTGGAAAATGGTTGCCCAGAGTTCAAGTCAGTTTAATATTCACGGCAATTGATGAAGCCCTGATTTTTCCCTAGACCAAACTCCCTGTTGGAGCTGCGCTTTCCCCAGTCATCATCGCTACAGATAAAACCCAACTGACACAGTTCTCCAGGGGTAAATCTACCTACCCTGTCTATTTGACGTTAGGAAATATTCCCAAGGTTCTCTGCCGGAAACCATCACAAAATGTGTGTGTTCATATGGGCTATCTCTCGGTTGACAAGATTTCTCGAAACAGTGCTTGGCCGGGTGTAGCAAGTACGGGACACATCATTACTTCCCTATGATTATTGTAGCTTGGAATTATCAGCATATTCATGACGAACTGATTTTACAAATCCAAGACGTGCCGAGCAGAGTCAAGGAACTTTCAACTCTATTCAGAAATTCGATGTGTTGTCTTCATTAGACAGAAAAGGAACCTAAAGTCGTGAATATCACAAGAGCCGGCCCCCATACGTCAGAAAATGATCTCGGAAATTGCATTGTTCAGAGTATACGACATGATTTGTCGTCCTTCAAGAACTTTGGCCGGTGCGCATGAGGTCCCCGTGAGTAAAAAAGACAACCACCGTCAATGAAATTGGAAGACCTGCACGCCGTATAATGAATGAGAATTAATTCTACCAAAACAATCTGCGCTGAAAATGTAGTTTTCAAAATTATTTTGGTAGTGCAGATCTCAAAAGGTCAGCCACACTTGAAGTAATCTGAGGGGACCAGTGGTACGGAATATATAGTGTAATAATGATTTTTTGGGCCTTGAAATGGTGTCCGCAGATCCATAGACCATTCTCTGGTCTCGGTGATTTTACATTTGAACCATACTAAAGTATTCCCGCCTTTTTTTTGGGTAAAATGTGGCATGTCCACATTTCGAACACTCAGTGAGGGCCTAATGATTAATATGACCATACTACACAAGAATTCGACGAAAATGCAGTCAGCATCTTAGTGGAAACCTCAAATCTCTACATTGGGTGTTGGCATTAAACATCCAAAATCTTGACACACGGCTTGAGCTGTGGCTTTTGGGTCGGATATTTAAGCAGGTGTACGATATACAGTGCCTCAGGACATGTTTCCCAAACACTGATTCTGGGAGTCACTCTCGATTTGTTGCGTCTGGAACAAGTGGCTGTGCAAGCAATCCGATCGTGAACAACGTTGAGGACATACGGGGCCAAATTCGTATCTATAGATTGAGTGTACAGGACTACCTGGGTTGTGTACACATTGTATTAGATTTTTGACAGCTTGGGCGATTACAACGGCCAGATCGGCGCGGAACTAATCACGCGGCGCAATCGTGTACTTCGCCGCGTCGCGCCGCACGTCTCTCAACCTCCATATTTCTATCCAAATTGAACACTCAGCAAATTATGAACACAATGGCTTCCCAAATCTCGATTTTTGGGGCTTGAAGCATCAGGGAGCAGTGCCAGCAGGAGTGCCTTCCTTACCACCACGCGGCATTTTACACTCCGCCGCTCTGCGCCGTTCAGTATTCCCAGGCATCATTTTGAACGGAATCATACCTACTAATCCTTACAGAGGATGTACCTTCCATCAGGCGACAACATCTCGCCCTTTGCAATTGAGTGGTGAATCTCATTGTCGATTTAATTCAACCAGTGGCTGTGCAAATACCAGTCAAATCATGAACAATGTTGAAGACATACGGGGAGAAATTTCAATATGTGGCTGTTGCGTACGACGTTATATGGACTGGATACAGATCTTATGAGCATTTGGTGGGCATGGGCCCTTTCAACAGCCGGATCGGCGCAGAAGTACTGACGCGGCGCCACCGTGCACTTCACCGCGTTGCGCCGCGCATCTCTCAAGCTCCATATTTTTATCCACATTGCACACTCGGTAAATGCTTAACACAATGGCTTTTAAAATCTCAATTTTTGGGTCCTGAAGCACTTGCTAGCGGCGCCGGCAGGAGTCACTTCCTTACCACCGTGGCGGAATTTTACACTCCGCCGCTCCGCGCCGTTCAGCTTGCCGAGGCATCATCTCAAACTAATTTATACGTACTGATTCTTCCAGACGACGTAGCCTCCATCATCTCAGTCTGTCTTTGCAATCGAGGGCACATATTCTGATAGGATGACTTTCTAACCGCGGCGGTAATTTTACGGTACACCTCCGGATAATCTTCCCGTTCATAACTGTACACAGATTTATGTGCTGTAATTACCTGTCGCAGAAAATATGTCCGACGATAGTTACAGTCTTATGGATGTTTTCCCCACAGTCATTCCCGGAGTCACTCTCGATTTATTTCCAACAGGTGGCTGTGCAACCAGCCAGCCATCGAATTAACGTTGGGGTCATACGGGAGCGAGTTTCAATTCTGGGTTAGGTGTAGGCGATTAACCCTACGAAGTTTTTGTGAGCTCGAGTGGTTTCGACGGCCAGATCGGCGCGGAAGCACTGATGTGGCGCCATCGTGCACTTCGCCGCGTCCCGCCGCATGGCTGTGAACGTCGTCCTCGCAATACGGCTTGACTTAATAAACCGGAATTATTGCTAGCCGCCATGGTGTATGTATTTCAGGCACGCAACATCGTGTCCAGAAGGCATGAAGTTCATGTTGTGTTTGGAAAAGGTTTGGTTTCGAAGAGTATGTGGACGACGGTGAAGAAAGCAATGGAATACTGGACATTGTTCATGAAGGAATTGGCGAAATATGAATCAAATAAGCGTTGGATGATGGACTTGGGGTGGTGCCGCGGGACCGCCGCGTTGAGTATGATGTGCGCCGCGTCGAGTACGGTGAGCGCCGCGTCGTGTATTGTGAGCGCCGCGTCATGTGTTTGACACGCCGCGTCCCTCATGTTGGAGCGCCGCATACCGCCGCGTCACCCGGCGGTATCGCCGCGTCCGAGAGGAGGGACGCGGCGAAGTTACCATGCACTTCGCCGCGTCCGCCGCATCATCGCCGCGTCCCGCCGCGTGACCGCCGCGTCCAATTTTGACTATATGGTGTCAAGCACGACGTACGGGCAAGTAAACTAAACACTTTATTGGCCATCTTACACCCATACAGGGGGGCTACATACCCTGCTTGTTATGGGGTACCTACAGTCTCCACAACGTGCGAACGGCGGTCGCCAATTTTGGACCGCCGCGTCAACCGCCGCGGCAGCGCCGCGTCACCGCCGCGCCCACTTGACGCGGCGAATTATCTTTGCCCAAATGGATTAGGAGGAAGACAAGGTGATTCATATCAGACAACACTCACTATTCGGACAAGATCGAAGATGAGCACAGCTAGGAGCATGTTGTTTGCCGCCTCTGGGGACGTGCCGAGCATCGCCACGAAAGTCCCTTCGGCCACTTCGTGATTGGTCTCCGTCGTCACATCGTCCAAATCGTGGATGTAGACCTGCCCGCCTACTTGAGGCGCTCTATAGAGCGGAAATATGTATTTCTGTTGGAAAGTCTGAAGACAGTCGCGATGGCCACGTTAGGTATGCCGTATCACTATCTTCAATAGGCGGCGTGGGCTCTTCCTGGCTATTTTCCTCGTTCCTCTTGCAATAGCCGCGGGAAGGACATCTGGGGAACTGCACAAATGTTGAAACTCGGACGGAGCGAGTCGATGAGGAAGAGTGCAACTTACCTTACTATACTATTAGGTCCCTTCGAAGCAAAGCAGCTTGCTTAGCCTCTAAGCTGCTTATTAGGAGACTTTCTCGGGCGGTATTTCAGTAAATTTCACCTCACAGAATCCACAATTTATAGCCAACTTTTTTTCAACTGAAGCGACCTGCCTTCGGCTATACCCGCCATCATTTTGTGCCTCGTAACGGTCACGGCCACCACTTAGTACTGTACCGTCGTACCAGCAAGTCGATTCTTGTCGACTCCTCCATTTCCTCACCTAATCTCTGAACAGATGTCCCTACCTCTCAATCATCAGCTCTTCGAGCCAATTCGTTCCCCATTGTCGATGACACTTCTCCAGGGAAGTCACCGTCTTTCGGCAGCAGATATCCGCATCGCAGAGCAGGTTATAGCTCAAGGAGAGCGCCGAATCATCGATCTGCTGGATGCGGCCATCAGTCGCGAAACAGTTCAAGTCGATCTAGATAGACTGGCTGAGGAGCGAGACAGGATCCACCAACAGATCATCCAGCACAAAAACGCCATCCGGGCCTTCCGCCGGCTTCCCCCGGAAATCATATCCAAAATCCTTACTTCCACGATACCTGATACAGACCCCGACGAGCCTGGTTGGACGCCATGGTACTTGGGACATATCTGCCAATATTTCAGAGATGTGGCGATCGGCGTGACGAGTCTTTGGTCGGACATCGTCATCATGTTAAGCGACCGTTATCCCATAGAGCAGCTTGAAACCCTCCTTTCCCGCTCTGCGAATTCCCCTCTGAAGGTTTCTTTTTGGTCATCCAACGCCGGAAACGCTCGCCTTCTTCAAATGCTGGTCGAGTGTGCTCCTCGATGGACAGCCGCGACCCTGGTTGTGACCCCGGCTATGTTTATTCACCTGGCTGAGGTTCGTGGCCGCATACCCCAGCTGCGCTATTTGCGCATCGGCGTGGTCAATTACTGGCACCCTCATTCTGTCTCCACGGAGCGAAGTAATCCCTTCGAAATTGCTCCTGCATTGCGCTATGTCGCCTTTGAGGATTTATCTGGACTCTCCCACCCCCTAGTTCTCCCGTTCACACAACTCACCCGATTGAAGGCTACTTTGACACACCGGCGCCACATCGAGACTTTAAAAGGCACACCAAATCTCGAAGCTGCCAACATTGACGTGGAGGGAGATTCTCCCGAAATTCCTGGTCCTCCCATATCCCTTCCGTTCCTTCGCCGACTGTACATCAGCTCACTGCCGTCCCTTAACGAGATGACGCTCCCCGCACTCGAGGAGCTTTACATGATCGACTCCTCTCCCGAGCCCCTCCTCTCCCTCCTCACCCGGTGCGCATCCATCCGCCTCAAAACTCTGCGCATCATGTGGTGCGTCCCGCGCAACATCTCTGCGATCCTAGCCGCTGCCCCAACGGTGCAAACCCTTGCCGTCCAGATTACGAGCCACAATAAAGCGGACGAGCTAGTATTAGGACTTACTGTCCAGGCGCAGGGGTGCATTGGGCCCAACATCGATTCAATCATCCTATCCTTAGCCGGTGGTAAGATTCACCTAGGCCAACTCGTCAAGATGGTCAAGTCCCGCTGGCGTGTCCCACCCCTGGGCGGTCCTTGCTGTCGTCTTCGCTCGCTCGAGCTTTTGATGCTGCAGGGAACCAAAGATGATAGTAAACTGGGCACGGCATTGACACAGAGGCTACAGTATCTTGAGAATGAGGGCCTACGCGTGTCTATTCTTCACGGAACCGATGCACACCACAGGTTACTTGACTGGCGGGTATGAGTGTAGTCGTCAATAACCTCGCCCGCTTTTGATTATTCCTGTCTTCCTTTTCCGTTTACATAACAATGCCCTACTTTATACACGTAGCCCGATATTTGAGACGCATCTGCACATATTGGTTAGTTGAGCGGCACAAGCATTAGGGATGTCTCCCATTTGCAGGTCAGCCTTATATCTACAGATACTTTCGTCGATGTCCCTGACATCGTAACAAAAACAAAACACCGCGTAACGTTCATGCTTCCCAGGGACCACCTAGAGGGCAAAGAATGTAAAAAAAATGTCTTGGGATAGCGAACCACTCTGTGCAGGAGGGAGCCATAGCACTAATATTTAGACTAATGCACATGGCTGTAGCCATAGGAATTGTTGACTAAAGCCATGGCACTAGCCAAGGCCTTGGCTGCAGCCATGATTTAGACTAACGGGCTAATGCTGCAAATTAAAGAAAAATACAGCCTCTACGGGTGACCAAACCCAACTAGACATAAACCATATATTCAATATAAGTAACAAACTTATCAACTACACTAAACTGGCCATATTAATTATATTTTTGGTCCTGGCTAGGTTAAGGCAAGCCTTAACCTACCCAGGCCAGCTAATACCCAGACCTAGGGCAGGCAAGCTGCCCTAGGTCTTCGCTGCCCTAGGTCTTCGAAATTGTTTGTCAAGGCTTATTATGTGTTTCTGGGGTGTTTCTAACCTTAACCGGACCTAACTCAACCTAACCAACCTAACCATCAAAAGGCTCACAAATCATCTTTTTCTCATAAATATACCTGGGGACCCGAGAGCTAACCCTAACTTAACAGAACCTAACCTCCTAACCTCCTAACCCTAACCGGCCCCTAAGGCGGGGCTATGTATAAGCCTATTATGTAAAAAGATCGAACCAACCCATCCCTGATACACTCCATTGTTCCTATATCCTCTCTAGTCTATTGGTTAGTGTCGTTACTTATGGTTTGCATACCTGGGTAACCAAAAGCATTTTGGTTCAATCCCCGCCACTGGGACTTTATTCCATGTACTTAGTACAAATGCCATGGCCGTAGCCATCCATGGCTAGTGCCATGGCTTTAGACATCAATTCCTATGGCTAGAGCCAAGCCAATAGACTAAATGGTAGCACTATTGGTGGCAGGACCCATTTCATAGTTTCACTGGGGCCACCACCGTTCTTTCTGGCGACGCGGTGGAGCTCCCCAAACACCCTCGGAGATTGGTTTTCATACATTTTTGGTTAAAGAGTGGAATTACCCCGTGCTGATTGGTGCACGGTTGTACAATTGTGGAGTCAATACCCCGAGACAGAAGCGAGGAGCACTCGGTGCTGAAGTCGCAAGGCGCAAGGCGCATCTACTTAAATATTGTACCTGCATCTGTGTCTACTTATGTAAGGCAATCTCAAAGGACTACCCAAATACTGAATAACATGTAAAGAGTATATAGAGGAACATTTAGATAATGCACAAGGTGTGAAGTGTGTTGATGCGCCCCTCGCACGATGTTGAATTTAAGTAAACGAACCGTATCTGTTGCAACGGTCGGAAAAGTTTGCACCCCATTTCTTTCAACACCCGCCAAATTGTTCAGCTGGTCGGCAAAGCTTATTACCGACATCCGACTCTGTTCAAGTTTCAAAGAGATCTCGCGACTATTGAGATAGTATCCCTTGCCGATTTATGGCCGGTCCCTAGGGCTCGCACGATATTATTAGACAGGCAGTCTGGATTGGACGCTGCAGGTTTCCATTATAGAACTGAGCTAGGTTTATACATTAGAGCGTTTGTGCTGGAGCCATTGGAGCCACGTGATGGCTTATTTGCATTGTGCAAACAAATGGCTGATGGCTCCATCTTTTTCTTGTATTCTTCGTCGCTCTCGTTTGTCAAATGCAAACCGCGATATTGGAAGCCATTATTTCGTTCAACAGTCTGCTCTCAGATGGTCTGGATGCCCTAGATCAGCAATGGATTGCAAAGCAAGGGCGATTCAGACTAGTGATGTCGCAGGCCCGGCTCGGCCTGAATGCCCGGGCTCGGGCTCGGCTTGGTGAGGCTCGGGCTTCAAATCCTCCAGGCCCGAGCCCGAGCCCAGGGTACAGGGCCTGAAGCCCTGAGCCTGGGCCCAAGCCTAGGCTTGTACACAGCCAAAGAAAAAGAACATTAGGGTGTTTCACAGTTAGAATTTTGGCTCCAACTTAGGCCCCAACTTTGACCCCAACTTTGCTTCAACTTGAGCAAAGTTGAGGCACAAGTTAGAACCTTGTTCATGAAACACCCCAGCCGATTTTTCTTAAGTTGGTGTCACCAGGAATGAGATTGATATGATTGACGCCCATTAGCCGAAGTTGGGCATCAAGTCGGAGCGAAAGTTTAGGTCAAAGTTGGATGTCAAATCAGACATGCTCGATTCGATATCCAACTTTCAGTTCGGAGTCAACTTCGGCCCAATTTTGCTTTCCAACTTTATGCAACGTTGGTGTCAAAGTTGGAGCACCCTAAAATCTAACTTTGAAACACCCTATGATGCTAGTGTAAATTATGTCTGTAAATGTCTTAGCTAGTCGGTTGCTTCCTTGGACCAATTCCTTCCAGAGACAGTACAATCTCTGGCGACGATGTCAACAATAATGCCGGGACTATTTATGCGGACTGACAGCCGAGACAAATTAGCAGTCAAAGCCGAACCCGGCGATCGGCTTACCCCCACCTTCCGAGTCCCGACATCAAGAAGGTATTTTTATGCTGTGTATAGAGCCATACGAAGGGGCCTTGAGGGTGCGCCCGGAAGATATAGATATACAAGTAGGCCCGGGCTTGCTGGGCCTGGTAGGCCTGTAATTCCTCAAGCCCGAGCCCTGGGCCCTCCAAAGCCCTGTGCCGGGCTCGGCTCGGCTTGACCAAGCCCGGGCCCGGCTCGGCTCGGCTTGCGGGCCTGGGCCGAGCCCTCGACATCACTAATTCAGACCGGGCGGCCGTATCGACTTGAATGAGCTGGGCGACAACGTATGGCTAGAGCAGTTCCGGTAAGGCATTTCAACAGTAAGGACACAGAGAGAGTTTTCTAAGCTTCTGCGTTGAGATTCACGCGGGGTCAAGCCCATCAGCTGGCAGATGCCCTTGATCTCCCCGATTTCTTTCGTTGTGAGCAAACCCGTATCAAGGAGGATCGGGTGACTGCGCTCTGCATGTTATTGTGTCGTCTGGCGCATACAACACGTCTGGTTGACATCGAGATGCAGTTTGGTTGGGAAAGATCCCGATTCTCTCGTATCACGCGAATTACGGCGTCGTTCCTTTGGTACCGCTGGAAGCATCTATTGCGCTTCGATCCCAATCGCCTCACCCCCCAGAAGCTGGCCGAGTTTGGGGTCATCGTTGGACACAATGGTGCCCCGGTCGATGTGGTAGCTGCCATGATTGATGGAACCCTTCGAAAAAATACTCGGCCAGTGAGGAATCAACGTATCCTCTACAACGGCTGGAAGCGCATTCATTGTTTTAAGTACCTCCAGATGGAATCGTCATCCATATATACGGGCCAGTGGAAGGAAGGCGTCATGATGAAACAGTCTTTCAGCAAAGTGGCCTTACGGATATCCTCGACAAACACTTTTGGACGCCGGATGGTCGTGCATTGTATATCTACGGTGATCCGGCATACAACTGTGGCGCACATGTCCTCGCACCGTACAAAGGGGCCGCAGTGACGGCCGAGCAGTCGGTGTTCAATTCCGCGATGAGCCACTGCCGGGAGCCTGTGGAGTGGTGTTTCAAAGAGGTTACTCAGCAATTTCCATTCATTGATTTCGCGCGGAATCAAAAGGTTCTGTTATCACCATGCGGATTATACTACCTTGTAGCAATGCTTCTATGCAACGCACACACCATCCTCCACCAGCCGCAGATACCACAATATTTCCATTGCACACCACCAACACTCGCCGAATATTTCACTGGTGGACCTATTGAAGATGCTGAATTAGATCGGTGGTGTCTTGATTCGCCGTGGGCGGAAGCGGACATACGTGATGACGAACTTGTAGAGGATGGAGTCGACGGGGAATAGGTTCTTCGTATGTCATAAATTAGAGAACGATATCAATGCTCAGATTACACGACATACCAGTTCTTCCGGGACGACAGCGCTTGAAGGAGACTCGCATGTCGCTCAGCCTCGGCTGCTCGACGTTCAGCATCTTCTCGGCGGCGTTCGGACTCTTCGTAGCGACGGTGGTTGTCCGCTTCAACGCGCCCAGCCTCCGCAGTAGCAAGGTTAGCTTGCGATTGGACTAGAACATTGATTCCTTCGGCAAGCTTCCCCAGGCTGGCGACGACGTTTTCTTGCAAACTGATAGCGCGTTCTTGGAGCTGTTTCGTCTCTGCGTGGCGTTTCTCGTCGATCTGGCGTGCCTTCTCGAGCCGTTTGGCGTCTGCAGCATTGCGATGTTTGACGACTTCGACGAGCTGATTCCGTCCGCGCTTCGGTTTGGGTCTGGTAAAAATGACGCGGCAGGCGCGCATTGACGCGCATCGGCGCGGCGTTGACGCGGCACTGACGCGGCATTAATGCGGCA
This sequence comes from Mycena galericulata, assembly GCA_029289565.1. Taxonomy (NCBI): domain Eukaryota; kingdom Fungi; phylum Basidiomycota; class Agaricomycetes; order Agaricales; family Mycenaceae; genus Mycena; species Mycena galericulata. The sequence continues at coordinate 850,300 of JARKIA010000032.1, forward strand.
CTGACGCGCATTGACGCGGCGATCGGCGCGCCGCCTCTAACATTCAAACCAAGCCTCCAGAAGCCCTGCTTCCACCTCAGGCAACTATTTGTGGCCTCAATGCATCCCCTGAAGCAAAAAAACTCTTCCCCAAACTGCGGTCAGTTACATAACACTAAGCTACGTCAGGGAGTATTATTCGCCATTGAAATCAGGGTATATCTACTATATAGGGGACTGGGATTGATTCATAAAGCACTTGTGATTCGGAAATGCACAGGATATTTTGCTATCGGGTCATGTTTCCTGGTTTAATTGATTGGTGAACCCCCCGGTTGTGTCATATTGATTTTTTTCCACAGACATACCTTGATCGCTCGTGGAAGTCCTGATTAGGTTGTGTTTGCTGTGCTATTCCAATCCATGGTCAACACGGATATGAAGTTAAAATTTCGGTTGAGAGAATGTGGTCACTATACAACACCTTCCGACTATCCCTACTTAAAAATTGGTCCTCGGTTCATCGTCAACACTCCTTGACCTGTGACGCGCGACAGCAGTAACTGGCGCGGTTCGATTCGCCATTGACACAGCTATCAGCACACTGCCTCCCGTCCACTGTAGATTACTCTGCATCCCGCAAGCCAAGCTTCTTTCAGTGAACTGATCCAGATTCTCTCTTCCCAATCTCCTATCTTTTTAAAATGGATTTGAGGGCAACAATTAGACTCTGTTGCCATGTCAGCGTGCTCAAACCGTTGAATCACTTGCTTGTGGTTGTGAATTTCACCGTGCCTTAGCATGACTATGGAACGATCCCTAACTGAAACGGCTGTCTTCAACCAACCCCAGGATATTTTACCAGCACATTACTCCATTTTTAAAATACTAGCATGGACCTTTTGCACACATTGACGATGCGGTTGATGCGCAGTAATACAACGAATTGTTGGAGTCACAACCCAAACAGTCCGCGTTCGACTCAGCGGGGCTCTGTTGGACTCACCTACCGTGGGCACGACTGGGCACGCATGCCAATTCCACAATTATGTACAACAATGGACTCATCATTGATTAGTATTACTCTTATGCGAGGTGTTTATTTGTCCCCGTACGTAGATTCCATACCTACGGCTCTTTAATTATGCAGACCTGTTCGTATTTACCCATAACGGACTTCTATGGGTCATAAAACTTGACGGTGCTGTTCTGCTCCTCAAATGGTTCCAAAGTCGACAGGGAATAAATTGGGGACCCAATGCAAATACCTTAACCTTGACGACTTGAACTGTGTACTGTCATTTAGGTATGTACCTTATTATGTGTGCATCCATTGACATGTTTTCGATCCGAATGGAAGGTGGAGCAAAATTGAACAACTCCTGTACAATCACAAAATTCGAGATTTACAGTAGACAACCAAAAGCAGGTGAAGGGAAGTCATTGAGAGTCCCACATCTTGAGTTGGAATTTCAACAATGACCCGCCGTTCCTAGTGATGTTGAGGGCTCGGCCCAGGGCCGCAAGCCGAGCCGAGCCGGGCCCGGGCTTTGCCAAGCCGAGCTGAACCCGACACAAGGCTTTGGCGGGCTCAGGGCTCAAGCTCGGGAAATGCCAGGCCTGCCAGGCCCGTATATATTTATCTTCCCGGCATACGAGATGTAGCAGATGCGGCGGGAGTGCGGCACACGGCATTGATCTGCGGCACTTCATCAGAACTGGTCGGCACGCTGTCTACGGCACGTTACCACACATCTCGCATTATCGGCACATCAGCTGTGACTCGGCATCTTCCGCTGCGACTTTCAACTGAGGAAGTTCATGCTCGTGCCCAGTTTGTAAGTTTCACAGCAGAATATGCCTCAATAATCAAAATCCCATCTCGCGATACTTCTGACTGGTTGCATAAGTTGCCTATAATGTTGCTAGTTGGAATAACAGAAGAATTTCCGAAGTTTGGACGTCCCGTTCCACAGACACTCTTTGTTTTTACTCCCTGCTGATTTGTCTTGGAACTCAGCAATAAGTTGAAGCCTTGCAGTCAAGTCAAAGCAACACCATTTATACAATGTGGTGAGGCATTGACTGTATACATTATGTGAAAAACATATAGCACCGCCTTACACATTTTGACCCATTTCAATAGGTCTTCCACCTAATTGAGTTGTCGAAACTCACTGGAGTTGGTCGGATTCCCCGATAATCTTGCCTGTCACAAGAGAAAAGTTATGGCCCACTTCATTGGCCTATATTGTTTCATTGACTCGGCCTGTATCAAGACATGGTCCGTACCGTGGAACGAATTGTGAGCGCCCCGAGAAGGTGGGTGAGCGGCTTACAACCACTCGGAAGCGGTCTCAAGGCCACAAGCTGAGGCAAGCCGTTGCGTCACTTGTAAGTGATTTGGGTTTTTTCCGAGAGGCACCATTTCATATTTTTTTAAAAAGATTCAGGTACATCTTTAATTCAACCTCAAATTATGCCGAAGAGATGGCCTCAAGTAAGATTCCTCAGTCGAAACATTTCCATACGCCCCATTTGAACAACTCCGAGATGCCCGAAGCTACCAAGAGAATCCGAGTTGATCCTGTTGAGGGTCGAAAACAGGGCAGGCCAGATTCGTTCACCTCTGCCAGCAAATCGTTAGGGTATGGTTCACTTCCATCCAGATTCTGAGGCCTCGATGCTGAAAGGTAATCCTTGATGTATGCTAGTACTTTTCCCTTTCCTCCTAGATATGATTATCAGTAATGAATGAAGTCAACCCAAAGATTTCTGTAGCGAGGGATATATTTTAGATGCCTCGGGCTGCACTTCTTCAAAGTTACATCAACTGCACATAGACTCATGAGTCAATCTTTTCCAACCACCGGACTCAGACCCAATCTGCCGAAGTCAATCCACTGGTTTTTTGATATATGGATTTTTAAATATAGGCATCTAATTGCCTAACAATGCGTAGAGCCCAAAACCTCCAAATTCAACGAAGAATGAGTGTGCCGCGTCAATCACGTGATTGACGCGGCGGTCAGTCCGACGGCCGTCCAAGCCTAGGTTCCCTGCCGTTATTAATATTGTACTGTAGTATCCATTGTACGTATTTCGTTCAGATGGCTACAAGAGCCGAAATATAGGATGACTGTGAGGGGAAAGTACCAGGGATGTTTGACTTTCAAAAAATTGAAGTCCTACCCGACAGGATGTATACTAGAAACTGCGTATAGACGTACAGGCACTAGACCGTAGTACTTGGAGGGGTGCCAGGCGCAGGCGCGGACTGACGCGGCACTGACGCGCATTGACGCGCAGTGACGCGGCACTGACGCGCATTAACGCGGCTTTGACGCGCATTGACGCGGCATTAACGCGGCATCGGCGCGCATTGCCGCGGCGTCTGACGCGGCGTCGGCGCGGCAACCCTATTGTTAAACCGCGATTCTTTAACTCCTGCGGCGCATTTAAATGTCCCTGCACCCACCCAAAGTATTTTACTTGTTAATACAGGGCGAAAAGTTGGTTCAAGAAGGTGAATAACTTGAGATTGACCCCCGGACAAGGGCTAAAACATAGCTCAAGTATGTACTTGCTCTACTATCGTTGTTCTGGACATCATGCAAGCAATTCTGTACGCCAGGAGCGTTCCCCGGCTGTCCCAAACATACCACGTCAATGCCACGTCACGCCGCGTCAATCGCGCGTCAATGCCGCGTCAATGCGCGGCAGCCGCGTCAAAATCTCCGGTCCCCTTCGGTTTCGGTTCCTCGGACGCTTCCGTGTTTTCTTTATCCGACTCCAAAATATCTTCATGGGGCCGTCTGGAGAATAGAAACAGTAAGATCCACGACGAGTTGATGTACTCTGAACGTACTTGTGGTGCTTCCTTTGCCCCTGTTTCTCACGAACCGAGGCACCCTCCAACTGAGCAACATCGGTGAGAGCGTCACGATGGACCAAGCCTTTCATCGCAGCATCGCGTAACTCGAGAGCAGCCGTTGTTTCGGTATCAGCCTTCTTCCGAGCGCCCGCAGACCTTTCGTCCTTCTCAAGCTCGCGTGCGTGCACCAACTCGACGACTTGTGTCATCAACTAGGTAAATGACGTGCAAATGAGAACCCGAGGCTGCAAATTAGTGGCGGTGTCACGTACCTCGATATGCTCGTCAACCTCCTCATCCGTGCCTGTTTTCTGAAGGGACCGCGATTGATCTGCCTGTGGGCATCGATAAGAGAGATCCTGCGCGCATATTGAAAAGAGAACCACGGACCTTATGGGCCTTCACAAGTTTCTGGAAACGCGCACGGCAGGCAGGACCTGCCCGGTTGACGGCCTTGCCGTTGATGCTGCTGACATTGAGAAGCGCCACTGCGAGATCGTCCCAAGCTTTCTTCGTTGCATCACCGCGGGGAGCACCAAAAGGACGATGCTTATCGGCCTCCTGGATGAGGATGCGGTCCTGCCATGGCAGCCAGCGAGGACTGTGGGCATTCTGGACCTGTACCTCTCTCCTGTGGCCGAGCGACTCCGATTCAAATTCTCCGGCGAGATCGCGCTCCAGAGAGGGAGATCGAGAGGGAGACAAGCCTAAGGAATCATCGCCGTCATCGTGTGGGCTCCTAGATGGTTCGCGCTCGGGACTGGGCTCGGGACTGGGCTGAAAATCCGGCGTGTGGACATCAGGAAAATCCCCCATTGCTATTTGGCAAGAACTGCGGCCAGTTGTAGCCAATCGTTGACATTCCTTGAAAATTGTTGAGAATTGTCAAAATGGCAGAATGTTTCAGTCCCTAATAAATGGTACATATTTTCAGACATTTCGCAGACAATTGTCAAGCAATTGACAGAAAATGTTGTCAAATATATTATGATTCGGGCGGTTTCAATAGAAAGAAATCAAATAATGAAATTTCAACACTACATACATACATCCATTGGTAGGGTGTAGTAGATACAGGAGCGATGTATACGTACAGAGATAAATATATTTAGACACAGGCCTAAGATCGTAGCCCAGCATCGCGGGCTCTTAGCAAATTAGCCGGAATGAAACGACGGACATACATGCATGCACGCGCTATCAAGCGGCCGTGGTCTATATTAAAATTTTGTAGTCATCTGGCCTTGCTGTCAGCACTCCAATAGCGCGGGCAAGGGGTATAAATAATCGTACAGGGTAGCAGCCAGTCAACAGAAATCCTGAGGAAATGAGCGATGGCAAGACGGCACGATGGAGACGGTGAGTTCGTGCTGAGGTGACAGATTGTGTATCTAAAAGATTGGCGGCCAGAACCGCAGTCAAGCGAACATTTATTAGACATCTGTCAGGGTAATGAAACACTCCGTTAGATGATGCCGTGAAGAGTAGACAATGAGCACATACCCGGCGAGGCGTTGAGCCCGTTCCCACTGCAGGCTTCGCCACACATGGTACTTACTGTAATGAAACATGAGCTCGCTGAGTAGTATAACCAATCCATAGGCACGGAGAACTCACGACACGGGACGAGACGTCTTGACATTATACCGTCGAACAAGACCAAGATCTGGAGGAAGTATCAGCATGTAAGAGACTAAGGAGACGGTACCATACAGGGAAGGGAGGATACGCAACACTCTGCCATCCACCAATCCAGGTCATACTCGGACACCTGGCCTGTGGAGGCAACTCGAGATCACGACGGCGAGGCCGTGAGATGCGGCCTTGAGCTGGGTAGATACTTCCTCAGGAAAAGGATACAGAGTGCTTTGAGACTTACATGGTGAGTTGAGGCTGGTCTCAGGGCGAGAAGTCGTGGGTTGGGGGGGGTAGTTAGGGTGAAATGGCAGGAGGGACATGGGGGGAAAAGACAAGAGATGTTCGTGCTCACGATCAACCTTTGGTTCTGTGTTTGGTTTGATCGGAGAGGTGAAGCGGCGACCTCGTGCCTTGATCGGCTTTAGGCGGAACTTGAAAGACTTCATAGGAGGAGGAGGAGGAGGAGGTTGTATTACCGCGGTGGTCCCAAACTCGTTCAAAATGAGTTCAGGTGAAAGCCTCATTCACCCGCCGCATTGATGCTAGCAGGTTCTTGTGATCTGAGCATGGCTTTTACCTCCTATCCACCAGCTACAAGCCTGTTTTGAATATGCCATTCAAAATGGCCTGGATTGTTGAAAAAATGTCAACATTTTGTGGCCACTTCGCAACAATTTCCAACATTCCTCGATTGTCAGAAATTGGTACAATTTTGTGGGAAAATGGGAATGGGGGTTTTTCCTGATGGATGTCCCAATCGGGACTGGGAGATTTCTGTTTCTTCGACTCGGTCTCCGCGTCTTGACGCAACGCAGTACGAGCTTTGGAACGTGTATTCATACTTGTAAACAAGAGAGCAGTGGACTACGACTGTAACGACGGTCGGTGTGGAGCCATTTGTTTGCACAATGCAAATAAGCCATCACGTGGCTCCAATGGCTCCAGCACAAACTCGCTATTGTCCAATAATCCATCATTCGTTCAAAGCAAGGGTATCTGCAAACGAGGCTTTAAGTTTCACGATCCGGGGCTCTTCGACAATGTGATTCTCTTTGCCAAAGTATCTCTCAGTAGCGAGACTCCACATCAGGGAAACCCCCCCCAGAAATTTTCTGCAACTTTGCCAGAAAATGCCTCAAAATATCTACAGTTTCTTCAATTGCAAAAATGTTGTGGACATTTGTTTCCCCAAAAAAATTTCCGAAATTTTTGAGAAATTTTCGTGATTTTTTTTTGAAAATTTGTCAAAGTTTTCATCGGTTTTCAGGTAATTTGTGCGGGGATTTCATTCAAATTTCTTATTTGGACACTCATATTATTGGGGGGTGGGCACGAATCAAATTGTATTTCAGTAGTCTACGGACAGGAGAAACATAATGTAGGTAATTAATTTTACTACGTTCTAAACCACTGCTATTGACACTGTACTGTACAGACTCTGTCGGGAATCAGCTATACATGTGATAATGATAGCTGAAACACATGTTAGCCAGAACTTGAAGTCAAAAAGATGGTGGATCGCACGTACCTTCAGGGCTTTGGTGGCTGTGCCCACAGCCACTACTTGGCATGCAACGCCTGTGAACGACATTTGGTTAGAAATAAAATTAGTAAAGAAAAGAATATGTACCAATTTCAAGCATGGGTAGCAACAATATTCTAGGGTTAACCAATCATACATATCCTTTGAAATTAGAGCTAGTTAGAGTCAGGAGCATCAAGCATACCTGAAAGACCCATAATCCAGCTTAGATGGCCCACCAACAGGACCAGAGACATGTAGATGAGCTGCTGGAGGGCATGGGGAATTGGGAAGGACACAGGAGAGGGAGGCAAGTGGGAGGAAAGGAAGAGAAATTGTTACGACACAATCAAAATCCACCATCTTTTTATATGACATGGACATGACAGCTGACGTGTGAGGATTTGTGCATGACAACTGCCCTTTGGATTGATGGATTCACATGGGTGTCACTTTAGGGCCGCATGCACCTAGTTGTTTGCTGGATCTTTCCAGTTGCTGCCAGGCCCATCCCATCATTCTGAAAATGTCGGCTGAGGCTGGGATCAAGTGTTTACAATGAAAAGTTGATGAATTCCATCAGTCTAACTGCTATGCTGCTCTCACAGAAGAAGGTTGTATCTTCAAAAAGTGTAGTACTACTTCACTACTGGGTTAATGAGATCATTAAAATTGCAAGAAAAAGTTCAAGGTAATATGTTAAATTTTATATAGGATAAGAAAAAATGTGCAAACTTTCGTCATTTGTACAGATTTTGATGAAAATTGCTAAAATTTTCAAAATTTCAAACCACCAAAGAAATTTTGCAAACAAATTCCAAAAAATTTCTGGGGAGGTTTTTCCTGATGCATCTGCAACAATTACAGTCATTCAACTGGCACGGTTGGACGAAAAAAACATACTGGTCATTTCCACGGGCCCAATCACCAAAGGCATCGATGATCCGTACAGCATCCTTGGAATAAACTGGATCATTGCGAGAGGCGAAAATGCGTCTGGACTCCTGGAGTTGCGATGTTAGTGCCTCACAATAGCCACCCAGAAAGTCAATTGCGGCCTGTAGATCGATACCCTTGGACTTCATGATGACTGTGACAGCATTGGCACCGCCATGTCCCTTGGACTGTTCCATGTTGTAGGGGAAGAGATCCTGAACAAATAAGCACATATTATGATAAGCCAGGCTCGGAATACCTCCATTGGTCCAAAAGACCAAGTCCATAGCGGCGTTGTAATCGCTGATAAAGACAGAGTCTTCGTGAACATGTTGAGGTAGATCAAGGCCGGCGCAATATTCCACCAAGTCGAAACAAGTGCGGACAGCGCTGGTTTCGCGACGAAAAGCAACATAGCTTGGAATGTCCAGGACCTCGTTCTTCTCGCGAAGAGTTGCCTCTGTACCCACAATCTTCACGTAGGTGCAGAGATTATTGATGAGGCGGCGAGCCACGTTGGGCCCGGCTTTGTCGATGTGGTTGTGTTTGAATCTGAATACAATACTGTTATTTCGGGCGTGATAAAAAAAAAATGAAGACAGACGATTTCATCATGCGGGAGATCCAAGACTCGTCATTGAAGTCTGGCTCCCGGAGAGCGCGAGCAACAATTATTGCAGCATCATCCGCCTCCGCTCCAGTGACGGTATCTGTGAACTCGTCATAAAGCCAGAGAATGTTGGTCTGAAAAATTGATAGGAGGGTCAAGGCGCGGGAGGATAAACACATACCAGATCCATGGCAGCGCGGAGACCTGCCTCTCCCGCGTAGGGAAAGCAGTACGAATTTATAAGCTCAAAGTTACAGTTGTTCATAACAATGTCGCCATATTGTTGATCCATTCCCGAGACTGGACACGAATCTTTGTGTAGTTGGCATTCAAGCCGTTGTCCGGGAATACTGAGAACGTGTCGTCGAGCTTTGGGAGACGATAAGTAATGTGCTCCGGAGTGGAAGACATGATGTAACCCAGGTGAATCCTTGTTTAAATAGTTTTCCACCACTGGATGGAGGTAAATTTTCGAGCTACCCGAGTGAACAGTGCACCACTAGAAAAGGACCCGACAGAAAGAAGTCACCGCCGTTCTTTCTGGCGCCGCGGGGTTCGGAGACAGCTGAGCCCCCCGGAAACATCGGAGGTTGGTTTTCATACGTTTTTGGTTAGAGAGTAGTGCTGATTCGTGCACGGTTGTACAATTGTGGAGTCAATAGGCCGGGACAGAAGCGAGGAGTACTCGGTGCTGAAGTCGAAAAGCGCATACGCGGAGCAACTCCATCCAATGCGAATTCAGAACGTACCAGAAGTTCGAGTCTCCATTGAGGCGAGGGATCAGCAAAAATCGTGAAGTATCAGGAAGGTGACCTGAGGTAAATACCTGTGCACGAGCGCTCGAGAGCGTAATAGCAAGGCAATATATTCGCGATTCCAGATAGGTGAGTGTGCGCGGCCTTTCAAAAAAGGTTGGCTCCACGTATATAATTGTCGGGCGCGTTGCGACGGGGATCGGTTTGGATACCGATATTATGACTTTGCGCGTGGCGTCGCATGATCATCCAGACGGCATTTTCAAGTCCCCGGGTTGACGGGGCAGGAAAAGGCTGACCAAGTGACTTTCGCTCCGAGTAGTTCGTATATCTACTTATACAATTAAAGGAAGTCACGTGTAAGGCTTTCCAGCCAATCAGGAATGTCTCTGCGTTTGTCCAAGCACGGACAAACATCGGACATATTCGGCACCCAAGCAAACTCTACGTCCGAAGCAGGGAAAAGTACGCTTTCAAGCTTTCTGGATGCATGAACGTCTACTAAGTTTGCTGCTACCTTTCCACGGGTGCATGAAGGTAACAAGATAATTACTAAGCTCTTGACTAAGCTACCCTAATGGAACAGTCAGTGACAACAAATAGTGGGCAAGTTGGATTCAAGTTTCACGAGATCTACAGTGGTGTAACCTAATTTATTTGAGCTCTGATTGACTAGATTATTTTGTAAATGAGAACAAGGAAAAATTGTTGTAACCAGGATGAGAGACACGAGGAACCAACCGAAGGTTGGTGACGAGTGTCTTTGGGGATACGGGAATTCCAAGTTCAACAGCTTTGAAGCTTCCCTGGTACGTTTACTGCATTTAGCTCTCAGATTTTTGTTTGGCTGCTTATTCTGTAGTTGCTTTCCGTGCGGAGCACGGGTTCATGCTAGTCTATTATACAAATGAGGGTTCGTCATGTGATCTTTGTCTCGAGACAGATGCTGAGACAAACATTGGACAAACATGGGACAAACATCGTTCTTCCGGGCTCTTTTCGTGTCCTGCCAGCCTCATTTTATCCTCTATCTCTCTGGAATAGAATCCAATGTTCAATTAGCTCTCTCTGAGCTCTCTTCCAAACTACTGGACTTCTTTGAGCCTTGATTAAGGGCGGTCAGAGTAGAAAATTAATGCCGATTCTGAGGTCGATTCTGACGGCGATTCTGAGACGATTCTCGAAATTATTTTAAATCAGAATCGACCAGAATCGATGTAGAATCTCCTCTGGAGGCGATTCTACATCGATTCTGCGGTGATTCTGCGACGATTCTCAGGCGATTCTGATTTTCGACGATTCTCTCACGCTTAAATAAATCAGAATCGCCGTCAGAATCGACTGTGAGAATCGCCTCAGAATCGTGTAGAATCGTCTACTCTGACCGCCCCTATTGGATTGCAAACAAGCTCAGTGGATCTTTATCTGAAGAAGAGTACCTGAGCCTACCAATGACATTGGTCTGCAGCCTAGCCTGTTTTTGTTTACTGTTTCTTTTGGACCCTCTCAGTTGTCCTCAAATTCTTTGGCTCATGATTTTCCAGTGTATTAATTCGGAACTTGAGAAACCGCATACGAGTGCGGGATGCTCGAGTTCAAGTTGGCCCTGATCTTTGCTTTTTTTTCTCTGCTGCAATAGTTTTGCTCTCCAACAAGGCCACAAGTACAGGCTGAAATTTTTCAATTTACCATTCAGTCTTCTGCCCCGATTTGATGCAAGAAACTTCCTACAAGTGCGGGCTGAACCCGTACTTCACATTCTATGTTACTTTTGCTCCCCACAAGCTGTTCAATTCTCAGATCAAAATTCTCCAGTGGTCAATTCATTCTGCACACAAGAAACTACCTACAAGTACACATAGGCTAGAGTCAGATTTCCTACTCGCCCTCCCTTCCTCTCAATTGATTGAATTGTTGTGCCCATGGGTGTGTACTGTTTCATGTACAGCTCATATTCTACTTTTGTCAAGTGATTCTGTGGATACAAGTGTGGGGTCGCTTCATCTTCCTTTTCCGAGTATCTGCCTGGGTGCTCGAGGCACTGGACACGAGGGACACGAGGAACCAACCGTAGGTTGGTGACGAGTGTCCGCAAGCTGAAAATGATATTTTCTGGGTCTTGATCCATTGCTCAATGGACCAAAGGATATCAGATTGTTCCTGCTGAGTATTATCCTGAGTTTGGTTCTCATCAATGACATGGACTCCAATTTTTCGTAGCGTAGCACGAGTCCCTGCTAGTTAGAAGACATTTTCGGGACGGTTATGATATTGTGACACATACATACATACACATTTCCGGCGCCGGTAAGGGTATCGTTCTTCGTAGGCGTATATATCAAGCGTATTGTTCAGCCGTTCCATCGGGGTAACTTATCAATATCAATATCAGTATCCGCACCTTCCTTCTCCTCAGCGCACATCAACCAGCACCGCCTCCCCATTCCCGTGCGCCTGGGTCTGGGCATGGGCCGCGTCCTCATGATCACCCTCGCCCCCCTCCGTTTCGGCATCCACCTCCTCGTCTGCCGCTTCCTCGAGCGACAGCGTGTCCGACAGACTCGAGAGCGACGCGCGGTACATGTTCCCTCCATATGCATGCGTAGGCGTCAGCCCGCTGTCCTCCGCCTCAGCCTTCGCCTTCCCGTTTCCATTCGACCCCGACGTCGAGGCCGCGGCAGCGACGGGGCCCGCGACGGCGGCGGGCGCAGGCGGGAACCACGCGTTGCGGCCGCGCGCCTTCTTGAGGCACTGCAGGTCCTGCCGGATGATGTCGCGGCAGAACATGTCCAGGTCGAGGTCGTTGTCTTCGTAGCCTGGGAGCGGAGAGCTGTTAGAAGGGAATAGAAGGAGTGGAACGAGAAAAAAAGACAAGACACACCGAACGGCTGCTCGATCTCCTCGCCCGCGGCGATGAAGCCGAGGTACACGAAGGAACCGACTAAGACCTGCATCAAGTGAAGATACATCAATGACGTCGTAGTGAGGAGACCTAAGGATACAAAGAGAGCACGCACGGCAGGGACGGTATGCCACCCAAAGTCGCTTACGAGTTGCAGCGGGAGGAGGAAGAGGTACAGCCATACGACGCTAATTGTTCTTGTCATCAGCCATCCTACGTAGCAGTCTTAAATCCAGAAGACTCACTGGCTACGAGAGCGTCAGATGCGGTCGGACAACTTCGGTCAAATTATGGAAGGACTTACCGGATATGGACGGAGTAAACGCTGCGAGTTATCAAATCGTCAACACAGAATCAACACAGAATCAGGAGGGAGAAATTGAGAGGGACACGTACAAAGGCAGCGGCGTTGTGAGGATGTGTTCGAGCGCTGAAAAGTACGAAATCAGAATCGTCATAATATCGAAGCCATTCCGTATAAGGAGACGGAGCCAAGGCGATGCGATACAACCATCTTTGAGCGAGATAAGACACTCACTAGTCAAGCTAATCTCGAACTGCATAACGCCGCCAAGGATGCTGCCGAGACTCGTACCGGGGACTGTCCCGCGCTCCTCTAGGACGCTGATCCATTCCGAGAGGCAGCGGAGGACCTGTGCTGTTGTCAGATTTAACCACGTAAAGGCTGCACAGCGTACCTCCTCGGGTAAATTCTCCCCCTTTTCAAACTCCTCGAGTTGCGCGACGCCCTGCGGGTGGATCGGCCCGCCCCACTGGCGCACGCGGATCCGCGACGAGCGGTCCTGCTCACCACAGAAGAACACAGTCAGTACTGGATTTTTTATTCGAAAATTCAAAGCGTTTGATCCGCGGCAGGTGAAGCAAAGCGCCGCCGCCAAAAAAAAAAGCCGCGAAAAAAAGGAGAGCCACCCACCTGGTTCTTCCTCCCCTCCATATCCGCCTTCGTGTCTTTCCACCAGCTCCGCACCCACCCAACAAGCCCCGTAAATAGCCCCGCGAACGGGATCACCTCCGGCGACACGCGCCGTAGGACGCCGTCCTCCGGCGCGGGGTTCATCGCGGGGAGGAGCGGCTGGCGGAGCGAGATCTGCGAAGCGTTCGCTTGGGCGCCGAGGGCGGGCTGCAGGGTGGAGCCGATGGGGGTCGCGGCGGGGCGTTTGGCGGCGTGTGATTTACCGTCGGCGGAGGTGGAGCTGGAGGCGACGCCGGATGCGGTGGCGGTAGGCGGCGCGATGGTGGACGGCAGGAGTGCGGGGACGGCACTGGAGGCGACCGTTGGATGCGGGTTTTCTGAATCCGTGAACTACAAGAATGTAATGATAAATGATTTGAATTAACGTGGATCAAGGTAGTTTGTGAAGACGCACGTCGTGCAAGGGCCGTACGAGGTCGTACAAGTCGACAAAGTAGATCCCGAGCTCGCCACGGAGGTGGTGTTTTAGTGCGACGGCAAAACTGCAACAGTGTCAACAATCAAGAACGAGAACAAGACGGGAAAAAAATACGCACGCTTCAACAAGATCGAGGGCCATGCGCTTCTCCGCCATGACCTTGGCCTGCTCCTGCAGCGAGCGGTCGGCGCGAGGACCAGGCTTGAGCGCTGGTGGCACGTGGTACCAGATGAGCCGGCCCATGGTGCGCGCGTTTCGGATAACATCAGCCCAGGCGGTGCGCCCCATCCAGTAACGGTCGTACCTGCGGTGCAGTTAGCGCTGCATTACGCTTGACGGGGATCATGAAACGGATTGTGGGGCCAAAAAAGATGGGGCTTAGAACTTCGCGAGAAGACGAAATGAAGGTCACGCGACAACTATACAGTCGCACAACGGAAGAAATCGAAGGAAAAAGCACGTACCCGCTCATTGCGCGGTAGGATATCACAAAGCCGATCACCACACCTGTAACAGAGCGATGAGCGGGTAAAAAAAAGTGAACAAAAAAGCCACACACCCATCACCGTAAGCATTACGTTCGGGATGTCTATCCTGCGCCCCGTCACGACCCACACGTAGACAACAAGGGTCGCGAACAGTGTGTGCAACCTGAAGACGTCCAATGAGTTCAGATACTTGTTCTTGACTCCGCGAGGATACGCACAAGACGGCGGGCCAAATTTTCCATATCTGCGGCGTCGTGTGATCAGGGATTTTGTTTTCTGAAAAAAAGAAGGGTGGCAAGACGCACCACGCTTCCTCTCCCAAAAGTCCACTTCAAGAACGAGTATGTAGGGATCTTGGGGATGAACGGCGTGGGTTCGGGGCCCATCGCAGGCAGCAGGGGGTGGTTCCCCGTGAACGAGCGTTTTCCGGGCAGCTTGTTGGAGCTCATCGCGCTGAGTTTCACTTTTGGTTCACTTTCCCGATGTGTTAGACACCTTGAGCTTGGTCCAAGATCAGGGAGGTAGAGCGAAGAGAAGAAGATGCCACGACAGATTATATGGTGGCTGTGCCGCTGTGACGCGTGCGGCGTTTTATGTATTAATAGATCTCAGGGGCAACAGAACGTCTATTTTGGGCAAGGTGAGAATAGAAACCACAAGGCATGCCGCCGCTCCGGCACTTCGACGGTGTGGTGTGGTCGTAGTGAGGGGGGCAGAATTGATTTTGGGTTGACCTGCCCGGCAGATGGCAAAATGGCAGGGCAGAATTGTGGCAGAATACGGCAGAATATGGCAGATCAATTCTTTAAAATTTGCCCTGGAGTCCATCTCCGAGTCGTCTCAGCTCCCAATATTGAAATGTGCAGGCCAGTGGTACTTTCATGACCCCAAATAACACTGAAAACTCACTCAAGAAATATTTATCAAGGCAAGTCAGGGTTTGGAGGAGCATTGGTACAATGCATGTACCATTTAGTCAAGTCGAAAATACAGTTTCTATGAGACAATGGCCTTAAATTGCAGTGAAAATTGGTCTGAGCAATATGTGACATCTAGAATTAGCCTGGGAGGCATGAAAGTCATCTGAACTTGGCTGAAATCTCATGTTTCTATCCTGATTCTGCCGGATTCTGCCAGACCCATCCCACCTCTGCCATTCTGCCTGCCATTCTGCTCTGCCAATTGGCAGTTCGGCAGAATTCTGCCCACCACACTATGTGGTCGACAGCATCTGTCTTAGTTTGGTAGTACTGTACCATTTCGACCGTAGGTTCACGGTATGTCACCCGTCACCGCACATGTTCATTTCTTTTGATGTTCATTCCTCGGCAATCACGGTAAAATTCCCATTTATAGTAATCCGGCGACTGCCGGAGGAGAAATTTGTGCATTTTTTAGCCTATTTGAGCCACAAAAACCCACTGTCACCGTCACCTATACCCAATAGGTTCAGTTCACGACCTGCCGTCACCCGTCACCTGAACTTACGGTCGAAATGGTACAGTATTAGGTTCACATGTCGTAGGATTAGTCATACATTGGGTTTTCCGCTTCTCCTCCTATCCCGCTGCGAGCCCCGCTGGCTCATCTCCGGCCCAGAGACACTGAGGTGCTCTCCATTTGGTGATTAGAGTGTGCTTCGCTCTCCTCCACGTGTCCTTCAGCCCAGATAGGCTTCCTTGGCTTCTTAGTCTCATCCCTCTCGACTTGTCTCGCACCTGCTGCTAGCAGATTTTCCTGGCTCTTTTTTCGCCTACCCCCTCTATCGACCCTCGGCACTAAGGCTGACTAAGATTATGAGTACATTCCATTATAATTTAATGTAATGCCAGAATTATGATTAAATACAGCGTGAGTATAATATTAGGCTCTAATATTATTGACCCATTGAATTACAATATCTTACCATTACATTACAATATGGGGTACCGTACTCGAATGTAATGTTAATTATATGCATATGGTCTGGGTGCAGAAAGACCTCTGTTTTTCAAGCTATATAGGGCTTAGTATGATATAAAATGCCTAAATTGATGCCCTCACTATTTTCTCAAATCATATGGACCAGTGTTTGTTGATGCAGTTGCATAAAAATTGAACGTGGATGATCATGTGATCTGGTTCAATTCACCTTGATGTTGTGGAATCAAGATATGTGAATTGAATGTGGTTTTCCAACTCATGCAGTCTCCTTCAAATGATGCTACACCTCTGAGGCTGTTACAAGTCTGTTTTTGCTTGGTGTTTGGTGCCTGTAAGACTTGATATCATCACCTCTGTGAGAATCATGACTTCCAGTGAAATGTAATAGGATTTGGGCACAGTTCAGGATGTCCGGAGAGCGTTCTTGACACCGGGATAGGCTAAAAACTTTGGTGGGGGAAAAAAACAGATTAAATACAATTAAATATGGTTAAATTACGATTACATTACAGTATCATACCCTTATGATTAAATATGCCCCTCAACCCTAATATTATATTACGATTACAGTACATTACGGTCTGGAGGTGTATTTAATCATAATCTTCCACCCTTACTCGGCACAGGCTCCCTCGCATTGGCCGCATTTTTTCATGCACTTTCACACACCGAGCTCTTTTTCGTTCCCCGACCTACGCAGTACCACGTGACCCATCCCGGACCGGACGATCCGCAATGTCCCGTGCCACGGAAAAACGCTCCGTCGGGAAAGAGATGGCACGACTGAGGCGCGAAGCCACAGAAGAAAGGGCACGGGTACGGGCAGCGGCTGTAAGCCCTGTTGATTGTTTCCCCTCATCCTTGTTGCTGCTATCGACAATCCTGCCCCGCAAATCCCGCTTTGTCTGGAATGCCTCGAAAGAGGTGCTCACGGAGGGATAATGATGATGAGCTGCCTGGCCTCGACAGCATCCCGACGATCCTCCTCATACCACCGCTACCCATGGCCCTGCTACCCCACCACTTCTCTGCCCTGGCATCTGCTCACCCGTGGCATACCATCCGACGCCGGAATCAACGCCTCTTTCCCGAGGGCACTGCCCGGCCCCCGTTTCCATGCTCGCTCCCTAAACGCCCCCTTACGGTGATCCACACCATCGTTGATGACCCCACACCTATGCCGCCTCCCGTGGTCTCAGTGGCTACCACTCCTCTGCTTCCCGTCGTTATAGCCCCCACACTCCCCGCCGACACAGCCTATGGTCCGGTGCATACCAAGTTCGCCCTGGCGTGTGCTCGCGAGGTCCCCAACAGTGTCTTGACTCTTGCAGAAGTTCTTGACATTGCTTGGGGGCCACAAGCAGATAACGAGCGTAAGGGCCTGATGATGGAACTCCCCGCCAACCAACTCGTCTTTCTTGTCGCTCTCGCAGCGATCAGCGATGCCGAACCTGTCTTCGAAGGATTTCTCCATCCGGCAATCACGTCTTTTCCAAATGGGTGGGTTGCGCACTGTCAAGGAGATTCTTTTGGATAGTTGGATGGCGCGGGGTCGCGCCTCGTCCCTCGCTTCTCTCGGACATTTTTTGGAGGGGGGTGACTGTGGTGTGGTCGACAGCATCTGTCTTAGTTTGGTAGTATTAGGTTCACATGTCGTAGGATTAGTCATACATTGGGTTTTCTGCTTCTCCTCCCATCCCGCTGCGAGCCCCGCTGGCTCATCTCCGGCCCAGAGACACTGAGGTGCTCTCCAACGGCAGCGAGAAAATGTTGAAAATAGTACATTCATGGGAAAAGACGGTGACACAGACGGACTTGGAATATATGTAGCATGAGATTTGAGTGGGGGAGCTAAAGTCCCTTTGATCTGTTGACCTCGCTATTAATCCAATGCTCCTGGGAGACAAGCTTGATCTAGCCTCAATGACCACAAAGAAGTCGCCGAAAGTGGCAGCTATAGCATGTTTATTGACTTGCACTTACTTACCATCTCTTCAAATGAGACGAACACAACAGTCAGCAGAGAGAATTGTGTAGGATGCAGACAAAAATAGTACATGATCATTGGGGGGAGAGAGACATACACAGGAATGAGGCATGATACAGGAGATGGGGTGGGAGGTTACAAAGAGGTTCTCCGCAGCCCCTAGATCATGTAAGAAAAAAACTGGGCCCATTAGAAGGACACTTGGAAGGATATCTTAGAGGGAACTCTCTGTTCACTGTGCACCAAAGACTATGAAGGACTGTGTTGACTCAACAGGCATGATTCTCACAACTCAACCCAGCATTGGAAGTGTCCTAGATGAGGGTAATCCAATGCTGAGAGTAAGGCTTCAACCATTTCGGTGGTAATTGTTTATACTTTACTTCCATTAGTTTGCCCAAGGTCAGTAAATGATATGTAAACAAACGGTTTGAATGGTTCAGAATATTCACTTACCTGGTATCAACCTTACAGAGATTTAATTGCTTTTGGGATGTCCTAAAATGAGTGTGAGGGAGGGATCCTGGAGAGAGCTTTTAGCAACTATGCGTGGCTCAAAGAGCAACAGTGAGTTTCAGTTGCTGAGTTCCCCCTCAAACCACGTTGATCGAAGCCACTCTGAAGGGATGGATGTTTCCTTGTAAATATAAGTACTACCTGTCTCATATAAAATTTCACCCCTTTTTTCAGAAAAATGCTCAGTGCAAATAGAATCCACTGCACCTGATCATGAACCACATTCAAATTGGTTCAAACCATTGTGAAATGGCCCCTGCACAAGGATGACAGGGGTAAACTGAAACCACGATGGGTTCGGCGTTGAAACTTCCTGGGTTGGTTCAGAGGAGTAAAAAAGTATAAATATTGAGACCCGTAGGTCTACCACTCCGGAAAAGTGTGTCATCCTTGTGCAGGGGCCATGCTAATCGACAGGGCTCATCACTACCCTTCGATAAGTTGAATGAAACCAAAGAAAAGAAAAACAGAAAAATATTGTTCTCTGCCGGGATCGAACGCGTGACACTGTGTCAGTCACACGCTTTTGGGCGACGTGCGAAAAATTGGAAATTACCAATTCTATCCTATCCTCCGGCGCCTTGCGAAAAATTGACAATTGGCGGAAGTGATCGAAGCGAAAGAAAAACAATAACAATGGTTGTACCAACACATGCAATGGTGATAACAGCAGCTACCTATAGGGTTGATATGGGGGCCCAAACCTTAGGCAGCTGATAGAAACTCGGTGGAGGAGGAGGAGGAGGTATATTATACTGACACGGTCCCACAATTGGAACAGCCAGTTTACTACGTAGGACATGGTAACTTATATAGGCTAAAAGTCACCCATCCTATACATAGAACACACGTACTACCAGAGGGGGGCGGAAAGTCTAGGTGGGAAATGAGGTCTCTGGCCTGGCTCGGACAAAGCAGGCAGGTTGCTCGGTTAAAACCTCTTGGGTGAGCCACTCTGATTCTTCAGAGCAGCCCATAACTCCCCGGCAACCAAGACCCACTTCCCCACTTTTGACTCAACAGTCCCTCTGGGCACGTATGCCAGAGTAACTACAAAAGAAAAAGATACGTAAAGATAAGTAAAAAATTTCGGAAATAAATCCAGTGAGGAATTGAACGGCCGGCCCAGGACTACGATTCATCAATCTCATTGATTGGGGGTAGTATATATGTCTGGATTGATTTCCAGCATAGGTTCACTATAAAAAACCTCAAAAACATCGAAGGCCAATTTACCCAGAAGTGCAATGATCTTCTCCTTGATTAACAGCTCCTTGAAGAGAAGTCCTGGGTCTGAGTAAACACCACGAAGCTCTGGGTGGGTAGTGAACAATTTTTCAAAGAAGATATTTCTGACTTCAACCAGCGGTACATGATTGCAGACAAACATAGCATGGATTGCATCTTCGAGATGATCTTTGCAGAATCGACAGAGTCGCCATTTTTTTGGGACTTGTTCCTTGTACCGCTCAGCCCATCTCATGCGCTCCATAGCAAGTGCATGCCCTGAGAGCACTGCATGTGTCAGGGCTACTCGATACTTCGTATTCCGGACCCGTAGATACATTCGAAAGGCAAGCACTTTGTGAACCCATTTTCCATTCTCCATTACCACTCGGTCCGGAAGCAGATCACGTGTTCGAGAGTAAGCCTGTAGCTCTGCATGTATAGTAGCCTCCATGGAATGCTTTACATCTGCCAGTAGACCATCAATAGTTTTGACTTCCAAAGCTGTGTTTGCCATCACATTCCAGTACACTGGTATCGGCAGTTCTGAGAGTACAATGACAATGTCATTAACCCAGGACAATTTGAGCTGCCGAGCAAGATCAAGCGAGTCCAGGACCCCATCTCTCACTAACCGCTCTTCCCCGAGGTCTGCTAGATGCCTCAAGTTCTTCAGGAGCAAAGTGACCCTCCGATATGAAATCGGTTGTAAGCCTGTTTCTACTCGGAAACACTCGGCAGGGTTCGGGGGCGGGACGATGGTGCGCATAATGTACGTTACACGTGCGAAAAATTTGCAGGTGTCCCAAAAAGGCAACCGGCGTGCAAAAAATTGATCGGCTAAAGAAAAAAGGACTTCTCTGTATCGTTCCAATTTTTCGTATGACACCCCAATGGGGTCAAAGATGCAGGAGAAAGTCGTGTACTGGTCATCAGATCAATGTGACCTTGTTCGAGGTACCGGGATATCACGTGATATACACGTGACGAGGCCATTTTGGCTTTCTCGGATTAACCCCGAACGTGGCCCTTTGGTTTGCATTCCCCTTCAAGCACTTCACATCCAGCTCCAGCACCAACCTGTATGGTGCACCACGCTCTGGAGAAGAATACCTCAGGACCCTTTGATCCAGGTTTTGACTGTCTGGATTGTCATGGGCTTGGGAGAAGAGGCATGCATCAGCAAACCCCGGGTTTTGCCATAAAAAGGGTACCCTCTACATAGATCTACATAGTGCTCCATAGTTCTGTGTAGTTTGATGAAACAGTGATTCCTGATTCCTTTGAGCTCCTTGGTAGACCCCAAGTCTCAAGTCTCAAGTCTCAAATCAACTTTACATTTCAACCAATGTACACTGTGGGCCACAATGGGTACAGACAAGAATGAAGAATGCGGAAACTAGGTCCCTTGTTCCGAACCACCACAATGGTTCGGATTTCCCACGCTCCGGTGGCAAGGGCGAGTGCGATGTCGACGATGCAATGAAGGCGGGGGACCGCCCGAGCGTCGCCAGCATGCTCGTGCACACCGCTACCTCCCGATCTCGTGCTCCATGAGCGCGTGCCGCCAAGACAGGCCCAGGCCGTGGACGTCCCCCGCGGGATGCCACGCTGCCATTCCAGCTGACACAGCGCCAAACGCCACGTCACGCAGAAGGTACACACGTTCCTCTTCTCTCCTCGTCGTCGTTTCACGGCGACGACGAGTATGGGTCGCTCGCCACCCGGATCTTGTCCCCCCGCCTCCGTACCTCCGCTACTTCTGGCTCCTCTTTGTCTGCATTCCACCCCGACACCTCGTTCGCTCGCAATGGGATCCTCTCGAGACAAAGACCCCAAACGGAGCTCTAGGGTCAAAGAACGCATTCCCGGGCCCTTTTTTTCAAAACTGCGGGGATCAACCTCGAGGCAAATTCCAACTCAGCGCCTCTGAAGCACAAAGAAGAATTTCACGCGGTACATCGGAGGGCGGGCGACCAATCGTCGTCTGAGCTTTGTCCTCAAAAGTTTTTAAGCCGTGCGTTCCAGCGTCATCCCTCACCCCCACAACTCACCCTCAGTGTCCCCAGTACATCCCTGCATCGAAATGGCCGCAAAATCCTCCTCCAATGCCTCCTCTACGCGCCGTTACCCGACGCGTTCCGGGAGCACGCCCGCCCCCGAGTCCAACTCGACCTGGCCTGACCCCGACCCCAACAACGCCACCACCGTCACCAGCGCCGACGGCGCCGTCCCCGTGGGCAACAACGCTGACACCGCCGTCCCCACCAATGGTACCAGCACCGTCGCCGCCGACGACACCAACAACGTGAGCGCACCCGTGATCAAACTCCCCGCGATCCCGGAAGGCTCTACCACCGAGCCTGCGGTGCCGACTGCCGCGAACGACGTGCCCGTTGTCGACGCTACCCCCGTTGAGCAGGTATGCCCGAACATAGACCATGCGATGCAGATGTTAACAAATCACACAGTCGAACACCTCGAACCAGGACCAGCAGGCCAACAATACTGCTGCGCCCGTCGACACCCCGCCGGTCACTGCCCCGGCTCCCCCCGCTGTCGTCGCTGTCACCGTCCCGACTCCCCCCGCTGTCGTCGACACCCCCTCGGCGCGCCACGACGATTTCCCTCCGCTCGCGAGTCCCGGCCGGGAGTAATGGAGTCGCACGCGGACAAGCGCAAGAAGAACAAAGAAAAGGGTAAAGCGAAAGCGAAGGCTGCAGGTGCGTATTAGCTGCACCATCCATCTGACCAGCGCTGACGATAATGCAGCCCCCACCGCGGAACCCGACCTCGTCATGCTCGACGCTCCCCCCGCCGCCGCCATCGCTCGCGACTACGACGAGGAAGCTGACCGCAACCGCGGCCACGCTCGCTCCCTCGGCCTCCAGACCGACGTCGACGCAGCTGGCGCCTCTTCTTCCCGCCGCGCTGCCACCACCCACGCTACCCCCGACTCCCCGCCCAAGCGCCAGCGCGCCGACACCGCCGGTCGCGCCATTCCCACCCGTGGCGGCGGCGGCGGCGACGTCGAACGCCCCGCCGCCCGCCGTCGCTACTACGGCACCGTCGACCAGCTCCCGCCGCGCGGCAACTTCACCCCCGTGCCCCGCGGCGGCTTCAACCGCCCCGTGGGCATAACCTCCCGCTCCCTCTACCGCAATCTCCCCCCGGTTCAGATGAGTCAGTGGGTCGAGCAGGACCACCCCAAGCTCACCGCGCACATCTCCGGCGGCAACGGAGACCGCATCCAGACCGCGCGCCGCGTTGCGCAGATGATCGCGGATCGCTTCAATATGGACCCCGCCGAAATCCTCGTCGGTCCCCCCGGTCTCGCGGCGGGACCTGGGCCCGACCCCATCGCCTGGCTCATCGGCGGTATACCGCTCGAGCAGGCGCACATCCTTGCCGACGAAGGGATGCTCGCCTCGGACGGCACTGCGGTCTTCTTCTCCCACTTCGTCCCCCCCATCTCCGGCTTCTTGGGAACCTTCCATGGCCTCACTGTCGCGGAATCCAACGACCAGCTCGCGCGCGCCATCCTCGCTGACGCCATCACCGACGACCCCCTCATCTCGCGCAACGTCCGCGCTCATCGCGATGCATACCCTGTCGAGATGAATGCCGATGAAGTCTACGCGCGCTGGTCCGAGTCAATCCATGTCCTCCCCCTCGAACTCCGCTCCACTAACGGCACCTTTACTGCGTGGAACGTCTACGTCACCCCCCACACCGACAATGAGGACGTCTTCGAGGAGCTCCGCGGCATCGTCTCCCGCCTCGTTGTCAACACTCCTTTCAACGGCCAGGCCCACATCTATCGCACGCTCTTCTGCCACATCTGCCACGGCACGGACCACCCCACCAACCTCTGCCCCTACCCCTACTACCCTGGGTGGATGGGCCCCACCCCCGAGACCATCGGCGCGCTCGAGGATGCGAGCCGCGATGCTATTGCTGACCCGAAGAAGCGTAAGGGGAAGAACAACCAGAAGGGTAACGGGAAGGGATTCCGCGATGGCCGCGACGGCCGCGATGGCGATCGCAAGGGTGGGAACCGCCGCAAGTAAAATTTTACTACATCGTCTCGCACAAATACATAGTCCTCTCTAGACACATATGTTCTCCTCCTCTGTGTACTTTAAGTCTTGCCTGTCCTAATGTGATGTCCTTGGCCTTGCTTTTACTGTAACGAGCGTCCAAATTCCTTCCGACTGAATTATAAATGCAAACATTGAGTTTAGACTTGTTTACCCAACTCCCTTCCGACTTACACCCGGATTCCTGAACTCAAACCCTGGCGGTTTCCCTGCCCAGGATTATTTTGGATGCAGAACACCCCAATACAGCCCCCTGTTAGATCTCTGTGGCTCTTGCTGTAAAGCTCACTAGCCAAGAATCCATGCACTCTCGCTCTCACGTGAGATTCTCAAACTATTGATCCCTCTACCGTCCGAGACCCTCCCATTATATACTATGGATCTAGGCCTACGTGCTCTACCTTCCATTCCAAGAGTCTGTGTGCACTGGAAATATACCCGAAACTCCGCAAGGTTGGGACTTGCACCGGGTGATCCAATTTCGCGCCACATTTCCAATGCAACATCACAGCAACCGAAGGCCCACATTTACCGCTCGAACGGGAAAGCCTAAGGTTAAACTTTATGCGGAGGCCTATTTAGGCCTGAGCTAACCGCGCCGAGAGGCTTAAGCAACTGGGAAAAACAGGATCCTTGCCCAATCAAGATCTTGAACTAGTACTGGAAGCACGGCTCCCCCTGGAGGCCTGGGTAGGTCTGCCCCGCGCCTGAGGCATTAGTTGGTGTCCAGGTTGTGTAAAATCAACGCCTTTTTCTTTTCATTTACTGGAGGTTGAGGAAGTGAGTAGCGGAGGAGAAGCCCTTTCCGTCTCTGGAGGGATTGTGGCACCTGCCGCAGGCCATGACCCCAATGACAGAGGTGGAGAGATAGAGGGCGGTGGCGTGAGTGCACACGTCGAGTCGGAGCGCCGATCAACACGTCTTGCAAACCTGAGGGCTCGCCCAACGGTGAACAATTCTGTGTTAGGTAACCGACCAAACCAAAGCAATCGAGCAGACAGAGGTGGCGGGAGGGCTTCACGCCCACCACACACTCAGTCTGTCAACGGCGCGTCGTCGCCCAGTGCTACACAAGCACATCCTGGTGTCACCCAGGAGAGCCCATTCAAGGGCCAAGACTCCCACACAAGGGAGTCAAATCCGAATCCACGGACCAATACAAACCGCAGAACAAATCGCAATCCGGGCATCCCCACAGATGAGGAACACGCCCCCGCATTCTTTGCCCGGAAACGCGACAGACAACAAATGAACAACCCAGCGATTAGTCGCAAAACGAGGGCCCATTTTAAACTCAATGCTGTGAATATTAATGGGCGCAAACACGACTCGATAAAACACCCTGACCATAAATGGCATGGCCTAAATAGAATGATGTTTGACGAAAATATTGGAGTATTGGTAGTCGGGGAGACACACCTGTCGCCACAACAAGTTGACGAAATTCAGGAAGATGAAACAATTGGCCGTCGGATGGACATCTACCACACGTCAAATCCAGAAAACCCCAGTACAAGAGGTGTTGCCATAGTCTTAAATCGGGAAATAATGAACACTAAAGGTGTGAAAACTCATTATCTCATTCCCGGGAGAGCTCTGCTCGCCACAATCCCGTATCATGGACGCCGTACACACACGGTCCTTGCAGTATATGCCCCAGCAGAATCCATGGAGGAAAATAAGAAATTTTGGGATGAACTCACCTATCTGTATCTAACCACAGACTTGCCTTCGCCAGACTCTTTGGCTGGTGATACAAATATTGTAGAAGAGCCGAACGATAGACTTCCTCACAGGTCAGATAATGCAGCAGCAACCGCTGCACTAGCACGGCTCAAACGTGTTCTGGGCATGCAAGACGGCTGGCGAGCAGCCAACCCAGACACTAAAGACTACACTTACACAAGTGCACATGGAACCCTTTCTAGGATAGACCGTATCTACGGGTCACCAGCTCTCGTGAAACATGGGAGAGATTGGACCATAAGCGATGCTGCAGGTGGACTAACTGACCACCGGATGGTGTCAGTACGAGTAACTACACCTGGCTCCCCTTATATTGGGAAAGGGAGATATTCCATACCCCTATTCCTCCTTCGCGATAAGGAGTTCATAGACTTTGTTGTAAACAGTGGAGTCGAAACATTAAATGCTGCCAAGGCAGGATCAGACAACCCGACTGTGACCCAATGTGGGTTCAAAACATTCAAGGACAACCTCCTTGATTTTGCACGTAAACGTGCTAAAGTGGCAGTAGGGGCCCTGGAGCAGAAAAAGCTTAAGCTTCAAAATGAACGTAGTTCTATCCTAAATGATCCCGACTCCAGCCCTCTGGATATACCTGTAGACCCTGGGCCTCCTGGTGACAACCAGCCTCCGAATGCCAGCCAAGACACGGCGATAGAACCCGAAGTTGACAAAACCTCGGCTGCACAGAAAGTTGCCGCCATCCAACGTACCATTGATGAGATCGTTGAGAGGCAGCGAGAAAGGAAGCGAACAGATACCCGAATACGGTGCCACACCGAACTCGACCGTATAACCAAATTTACTGTTCGAATGAGCAAAGATCCTCAGCCAAGAGACACTCTATCCTTCCTCCAGAGAACAGACACAACTCCTGCCAAGGGCAGCAAAAGGTCAGATGAAATGGCCGAGATAGCACGTAATTACCACAATGATCTCCAAGTCGACGAGACAGAATCAGATCCAGATGCCAAAACAGCCGCAATAGCGGACGTACTTGAAGGCATGAGCTCACATGCAGATAACCCTGAAATGCGGTGTCTTGCAACATTGTTAACTGAAGAAGATGTCCTACTTGCCCTCATGCAATCTGCCTCTGGCACATCACCAGGTATAAATGGTATTCCTACGGAACTTTGGAAGAAACTCCACGAGATATACCTAGAGGTAAAACGTGCCAACGAAAATTCGGAAGGCCCAGCCAAACCTGAGTTCAATGTAATTGAACTGCTGACACTTGTCTATAATAGTATAGAAACACATGGTGTAGTCAAAGGTACACAGTTTGCTACTGGGTGGATGTGCCCAATATGGAAAAAGAAAGACCCGACAGATATTGCAAACTACCGCCCTATCACGGTCTTAAACACAGACTATAAAATATTTACTAAGGCTCTCACAAATAAACTCTCTCGCATTGCCCCATCTCTTATACACCGGGACCAGGCCGGCTTCATGAAAGGTCGCAAAATTGTAGACCAGATCTACCTGGCAATGGAAGTCGTTGACTACTCAGAAAACAACCTGAAAAACGGGGCCATTGTTGCCCTTGACCAGGAGAAGGCTTATGATAAAACCTCCCACAGATATCTGTGGGCAGCCATGAAAGAGAGGGGCATCCCCGAAGCTTTTATCAAGACCGTCCAAACCTTATATGCTGATGCGGAGACCCATGTTGTCATAAATGGAGTACTCAGCACGCCCTTCAAAATCACCAGAGGTGTGCGGCAAGGCGACCCGCTCTCCTGCCTCTTGTTCAATTTGGCCATTGAACCTTTGGCCCACATGCTACGTTGTTCAAATTTGAAGGGCTACTCACTCCCAAATGTGTTTGAAAGAGTTGTGGGGAAAATGTTTGCAGATGACACCACTGTATACTTAGATGAAACAGATAGCTTCGATGACCTACAAAAACTCCTCCAAAAGTGGTGCAAGGCCTCGAGTGCCAAATTCAATGTTGGCAAAACTGAAGTGATCCCTGTTGGGGCACCCGAGTACCGTAAATCTCTGATTGAGAACCGCAAACTTAATGATAGGGACATACCCATCCCAGACAACGTCCATATTGCCAAAGAGGGTGAAGCTGTACGTATCCTCGGTGGCTACGTCGGAAATGGCATAGATTCCTTTGCGACCTGGACCCCACGCATCGAAAAAATCGATGAAGCCCTTGTACGATGGGAAGGTTTACACCCCACCCTCGAAGCCCGCTGTAAAATTGTACAAATCACAATAGGCTCTATGACACAATACCTCACGCAAGTAAACGGGATGCCACCAGAAATTCTGAACCATCTTGTGAAATCACAACGTGAATTCATGTGGGGAGGGAAGTCACCCCCAGTAAGCCTCAACATGCTAATGGCCCCACGAGCGGAAGGAGGCAAAAATCTCCTTGACCTACATGCTCGAAACGATGCAATACAGCTAATGAAACTGCAGTCCTACCTGGAACTTGACCCAGAGAAAAGACCTGGATGGGCGCCCATGGTTGACCAACGCCTTAGAAAAATTGTAACGAAAGACTCTGGCACAAGGGAGGACTCACTTCTCAACCCATTCATCCAGACATGGAAAGCCAATGAGAAAAAATGGCCAAAGCAGCACAAAGAAATGCTCCGCTGTGCCAAGAAGTATGGGGTGAAATTTGACACACTGAACCCATCCGAAGAAATCCAAGGGCTGATACCGCTGTGGCACCATTTTGGAGAAGATCCAAATCTGACACAGATCAACAACTCCGATGCTTGTAAATGTCTACGTGCAAGCCATGGTGTACTATATGTACATGAGGGTATAACTGTCATAAAACGGACTCAAGACCCATCACATATCCCCTCCCAAGACTGCACATGCCTGGCCTGCTATGATGATAGAGGGCTTCTAGGTTGCAAGAACCCCCATGCCTGCGTCACTGCAGTCGAACGCAAACTCTCACGCCTGCTACCCAAATGGGATCCGAGGCGGTCACAACATGCAGCTCCTGACATGGCCGACGTCGATATATGGGGCAAATTCAAGCCCCCCTCCGAAATCACCACTCTGACCGATGGCTTCCGTGTTTTCACCCTAGGCTCCCAAAATGGAGCAAACCCTCCAATACGTCGCCGAGCACGAGATACGCTGGAAGTGCAGGACACCAAACTGAATATATTCCTGGGAAGTAAGACAAAACGGAATGACCGAGGGGAAATTGTAGCAGGGGGCGGAGTATGGTTCGGTCCGAATGATGATCGAAATGTAGCCCTCCGCCTCCGTGAGGAACAACCCCAGACAGTCCAAGCAGCTGAGATCACCTCTGCTCTGATAGGTGTCCAAAGGGCGCCGAGATCACAAGAACTGGAAATCAACAGCTCCAAAAAGGCAGTTCGTGTCGCCATGACACAACGCCTCCAGAACTTGGAGGATAGGGGATGGATCGGCATCCCTAACCGTGAACCACTGAAGGCTTTAGCTGCCGAACTGAAAGCCAGAACTGGCCCAACCATCTTTGTTGATGTAGACCCCCGAGACAAATCTAGAGCAGTCACTGATGCCAACGAGGGAGCCACCTTGCTCGCTGGAGCTGGTTCTAATAAAAGAACCCCAAGCGAGCTCAATATGGGTGTTATGCCAGCCTTTCAACTGAAAGGTGCAAAACTCGCAAAATTGACACAAGCTGTTGCATACGCCGGAATCCGGGAACTGAAGAGTGCTGTGCAACGGAAGGCATCAGACGACAATGTCAAACAAGTTATTACCGCCATCCAACAAGAATTCCACCACAGCCCTACTGCTGCTCAAGTCTGGAAAAGTATCCGGCATAAAGACTTCTCCCGCCAAGTCAAGAATTTCCTCTGGAAATCTCTCCACTCTGCTCACCGCATTGGTGTCTTCTGGAAACACATCCCTGAGTGTGAGGAACGTGGTATATGCCAGTTCTGCAATGAAACAGAAGACCTTGAACACATTACTCTAAAATGCCGACGTCCAGGCCAGAGTCTAATCTGGTCCCTGGCAAAGGACCTATGGTTACGGAAACACCCAACCTGGCCAGAACTCTCCATGGGTTCAATCCTTGGATGCGGCCTAGCAACCTTTACTGACGAAAAAGGTCAGAACCTCCCTGGGACTGCACGTCTCTACAGAATCCTTATATCTGAGTCCCTCTTCACAATCTGGAAGGTTCGAAATGACAGTGTGATCTCAAGGGCTGGGGACCCACTCCCAGAAGCCCACATCCACAATAAATGGCTGAGTGCGATAAATCTACGCCTCCAGTTTGACTGTGTTCTCACAAATCATGCCAAGTATGGCAAACAGAACTCCATTAAATCCTCAATTGTTCTCCAAACCTGGAAATCAACACTTATGAATGAGGAGGAGCTGCCAGAAGACTGGACAAGAACGCCCCGGGTTTTAGTGGGTACCGAGCCCCGATCGCCCCCTCCCTCCCGGCCCCCTGGCCGCCGAGGCAGGAACCGATAAGCTCAAAGTCCCACACTGTCGCTCTTAGCGTCGTGCATAAAGCATTCCCCTGGGCGGTGGACCGTCTAGTTCTTACCCTTTTTCTCCGGAGGGGCAATTCCCTCTGTCTTTTACGCAGTTCTGGAGGCTATACCAATTGTTAGTTGTCTATTACTGATATCGTACCACCAAAAAAAAAAAAAAAAAAAAAAAAAAAAAGAATGCGGAAACTGCTGATGTAGATTAGTCTCACTAGTCAGACCAAAATCAAGATTTTTATTTTTATTTGAAAATTTGGGAGAGCAAAAAAAAATGACCTGATTATGAGATGTATAGATGTGTATATTTTGTTGGAAGTGACTGTTGTTGACTTGGATACCTTGAAGATGGTCGAGAAAATTGTGAGGGTGAGGGGATCAAGTTCGGTATGAGGGGGATCAATCAAGGGATAATGGTGACATGCCGAAGTCGGAGCAAATTTTCCAAGTAAAGGTTTTATGCACCATATAATGAAACGCAAAAAAAAAGATGCCCGCACAAACCCACTATATACATAGCGGGAATTTTCAGCAGATTCAACAATGCGGCAAGAAAAAAAGGGTGACACCTGGCTGAACATGTACAGGTTACAGGGGTCGACCCACCAACTCTCCCGCTTGAAAACAGCGAGGGATTATAGGATAAGGGAGGGAGCGAGTCCCATACTCCGCAAAAACATACAGGTATAGCTTCTGCCGGGAGTACGTGCGGATGTATTAACGGCGGCGGGAGAAACAGGGCATTGAATTAATAATGACTGTTGAACCTCCAAGATAAAAATTAGTTCGGTACCGTTTGAATCATGTAATGCAGTACCTGGACAGGCGATGCAGAAAGAATCCAAGACGCAACGATCCGACGGGAGTGAGCAAGTTCACCTAAACGAAACAAGTCATCCGCGTCTCCGGAAGGGGTCGAACCACCGACTCTCCAGTCCCGCCTGCAGAAACTGATGAAGGGGAGGGATTGAGTTTCATACTCCGCGAAGACATATAACGGAGGAGTCGTTGCCCTTGATACGTGAGGAGGATGGATCCATTAGGAATTAATCAGGATAGTCTAAGATAAACAGCTGTGGGAGAGAAAGAGAGAAAACCGGTGAATGCGCGGTGGACCACAAACGAGGTCAGCATGCACTCCGGGTACCGGAAACTTACTCCCTGTAAATCTCCCGGGATTAATAGAGAGTTTGCGCAACAGCCACTCGAGCCACCCAGTGGCTGTTTTGGCGTGCGCACAAGTGGCTCGAATGGCTAGGATAACTGATAGTATTTTCGATTAAATACACCCATTTGTAAGTATTAAGACTCATGTAGAGGTACCCAGTCGTCCCGTTACTTTAAACAGGACTGATGACAGTCCAAAATAATCCATTTCCTAGGATTTTGTATCCTAATGATGTCGAGGCCAGTTTTTCACTTGTGCATACACATTTGCACTTCATCTGGTCTCATTCTGGTATGAATAGATAGTAAATTGGATACAGACCATCAGCCACTCGAGCCACCAGCCACACATGTGCGCACGCCAAAACAGCCACTGGGTGGCTCGAGTGGCTGTTGCGCAAACTCTCTAATATACACCACAGACCCGAAGTGAGTTCAGGTTGAGATCAATGCTGAAGGTCAGGCGAGGCCGTTGCTTGAGATCAAACTGAGGTGGCTCTGAAGTCAGAAATGATATTAAATCGCGATTCATTTTCGACTCATTGTGAGGCTCGAGTCCAGTTTGAGCTCAGTGAGCATGTCCACTCTGAAGTGCTCTTCGTAATCTTATGGACATGAATCCCATACCACATACATCCGATTACCGTTGCAAATCGTCGCCTCATCGCACTTGGAATAGATCATGAAACTAAATTGATTTCGTGGAATAATTCTAATCCCCGTCGCCACCGCCGCTAGTGCTACCGCTGCTGCCACCTCCCCCACTACCCTCTCGATCCATATGTTCGTTCTCATTCGCCACATCACCAGGATTCTCCTCATCGTCGTCCGACACAACGACGCGCTTGCGCTTCTTGTTCTTCGACTTCTGCTTCGGAAGCGGCTTGACTTTGGGCGCAACAATGTACAGTTCCCGCAGCCATCGGGGGCAGGTGAAATTGGGATCGGAGAACGATTGGACAACATGGTCAGTAGCCGAAGGATCGCCGTATTGTGCAATGTCGTCTTCATAAAGAACTTGGATTGAGCTATAGACAAACTGCGTCAGGACCATCTAAATTGGAACTTATAGACTGGTAAGCTCACTCAATGAAAGCTTGCGATCCCTCGGCTCGGAAGCTTTCTAATTCTTCATCAACTTTGCCCCAGAATTTGTTAGGATTATGTTTCAGTGTGATGTTGCGCCGCTGGGATATCGTCAAAGGGAGAATTGACATAAGAGATTAATTAGACTTACGATCAATGCAAGACGCATGTATAAGCCAAGTGTGGCAGGAACATGCTGAGCATGAACCTGCGAGACCAGTTCCGCCGCCAGCTCAGCCACATTGAGGTCAATGTTCTCGCCGATCTGTGGAGACAATATCATTTCGTGTCAGGTGGACGACGACGACGCGCACCTTCTTCTTGATCGCGTAACGGGCTTGAGAAACCTCATCGCCGAGCCAACTGTTCAATTCGTCGACATGGATGCTGTCGGCATTTGGTAGGTCGGAGGTGCCGACAGCGCGCATCGCGAGCTAAACAATAATGTATCAGTCAGCAAAAGGGCCGCAGCCAGAAACAGTTCTCACCAAGAGTGCATCGACCAATGTCCCCGCGTAAAGCTGAATGTTGGGCAGAAGGAGGAACGAGTAAATGAAGCGACGAGAAGCCTTCTGTATTACATGTAGTTTAATGCGCAACAAGGAAAGCAGAAATACACACACCTCTAATGCATTTGTTGGACTCCACGATTCGGTTGTGTCTTGAGTAAGTTTGTTAATCTGATCGCGGACTTGAAGGGTCCAGAGAGCCTGCATCGCATCCCGCTCATCTTTACTGTTGATCTGCCAACGCATTGGTGAGAGATAATTCGGGTGGCACATTGACTCACGGTGAGATAGGTTCGAAAATCTGTTTCGGTGGCAGCATCAAGTTTAGCCCGCTTCAGCTCACGTTCACCGAAGTTCTTGAGCTGCGCCATTGATGTGCCACGAATGTTCAACGTGTTTGCCGTCAAGGCCGGGGAGGTGGAGAATGGGCTTGATGCAGGATCGAGACTGAGGGCCGGCAGTGGCACCAAGCCCGGTGTCGCAGGAAACACTGGGCTGGATGGCACGCTGAGCTGAAGAGGCGGAGGGGCTGCATTCTGTTGTTCAAGCCTCTTGCGTTTAGCGCGCGCGAGAATTTCTTTGGTCGACAGTGGCGCTGACATGATGGTTAAGAGCAAGAAGAGATCACGCCTGGGACAATCTCGTGATCGCGTTCTTAAGTCGACGCGACCACTGCTTTAACAAACACACCAACATATTATCGAAATGCCTCGAGCAGCTTGGGCACCTCCTGAGGGTAATTTATGTCTGCGCTGCGTGGCAAGTGCCCTAAATTCAAACAATTCACAGAATTGGTTCCATACCTCGAATATTCGCTGGACAGAAAGCAAGTTCGCTGCGTCGTTTGTCACGGAAGATCTGGTGCTGGGCTTGGTCGACATGGAATTGATGCAAAATCACTGAAAACCCACCTTGCTTCTGCTTCACATCGGACTGGCTGGTCAAATCACTTGGAACAGGAACAAGCCCGCGCCGCTGATCGTGAAGTGTTTGCTGAGTTATCAGGATCTGCCGCCGTGTTAAATTTCCCAAATTTTGCACCGCCTGATCCATCCTATCCGCCTCCAATGTTGCCACCGCCTGAGCCACCGGAAGATGACTTCCCGGTGTATCATCGTGTCCTTAGCGACATGGAACTTATCCAGGAATTGGGAGAAACGGAGCGCCCTGTTGCACCAACTCTGGAAGAAAAACAGATGCACCTTTGCCAGGCATATGAGCAGATGCTCCTCGATGCGTACCAGGCGGACAGTGTGGCCAATGAGGATGGTGTCGATGATCAATTCATGGGAGACGAAATCCCCAAAGACTTGATCAGCCCGGAGGACGAGGAGGACGAAGTGCAATGCTTTGATCCCTCAGCGCTGCCTCCGTCAATGTATAATCCCTATCCGAGCAAAGTGGTCAGTAATTTCTCCTTCAGAGCATGCCAGGGCTACGACTTAACTGATTACCAGGCAATGCTCCTTGATATAATGGACAATTTACCACGTTGCCGCTTCACAAGCGCACAGATGTCTCTGATAATCCAGTTTGCAAAAGACATGGGTGTTCCAGATGTTCCGTCTTTAAAGGCGCTTCGCAATATCCAACAATCTCTCCAGTCCAGCTGCGGAGGTACACCAACGAGGATAGAGTCCCTGCAGGGAAATATATTCTATATGAACGACATTCGGGACACCATAGCGCGCGACTTGGCCAATCCACTTGTTGCACCTCATATGCATTTTTACCCTGAAGACCCGGACGGACCCATTTCAGAGGTCTATCAGGCAGAGCGGTGGAAAGAATACGCACCTGAACAACTCACACCTATGTTCACCCACAGCGGCCGACGTTTCTGGATCAATGAAGTCGCTCGACTTCAAGACGGAACATTTGTCATCCCAATACTCCTTGTTGTGCGAAACGGACACCTGGAAGCAGAAGTTTCAGTCGTGACGCTGATGCGCGATGGCAAATGGACGCTCCAGACAGACGACTTGAAGTCCGTGAAAGCCGATGAATTCGAATGCACCTATGACGAACTGGTGCAAGAGTTCGGGGACTTAACATGGGTTGACGACTCACAAGTGCCTAACATGCCCAACCATATGCGTTCGCTTGTCGATGATGATGAAGATCTGTTTGTCATTATGGTCTCCCCATGGGCCGACGATGTATCTGGCAATCGGTCAAAGCAGTACAACAAGCATATGAACATGTATACCGGAAACGGTTGCTTACCGGGACGTCTGCTCCAGCAAGAATTCCATGTTCATTATGTCTCCTCCTCCCCCCATGCGTCATCAGCAGAACAATTCGCCGCATTCCGAGATCATACTAAAAGCACCGAGACGAAGCCTGTGAAGGCCTATAATGCTGCAACGAACCGAAAATGCCGGTTTATTCTTCGTGTCCCCGGGTTGCCGGCCGATAACCCACAGCAGTCGGAGGAAGCGTCCCACATGGGGAGCCGAGCCAACTTTCCCTGTCGAAAATGTCATTGGGGAGGAACGGACAAAGAAAAAGAGACCGATAAAGTTTACCACGAATGTCATCTGGTGGGCATCCTGCGAAGTGCAGAGGAGATTCGTGTCAATCTTCAAAAGCAATTGCAGTTCGCAATGCACGGCGATGCGTCAAGTATTGAAAAGTTGCAGCGATCCTCGGGAACGAAGGACAAAATCACACAATACTGGATTGAACAGCTCCTCAGTAAATTCAAGGAACTCAAGGCTGAAGGTCGACGACGCACCGAGGATGACATCGCCTCGGAAGTTCTCAAGTGGTTCATGGAGCAGCCCGGGGATAAGATGAATCCTCTTCTCGACATCGCGGGCCTTGACCCTTCCCAGGACACCCCGCTCGAGCTGCTGCACACGATCCTGTTAGGTGTGATCAAATATATCTGGCACCATATGAACACGGAGAAATGGTCAGATACTGACCGTCATCTGCTCGCCATTCGGCTCCAATCCACCGATCTGAGTGGATTAACTGTACCACCCATTCGAGCAGCATACATGATGCAGTACAAGAACAATCTTATCGGAAAACATTTCAAGACCTTGATGCAGATCCTCTCATTCCATGTTCACGAGATCTCGACCCCGGAGGAATTCACACTCATTAAAGCTGCCGCGGAGCTGGGCGCCAGACTTTGGATTCCTGAAATCGACGACATGGATGAATATCTTGCACAAGTCGAAGTGGCGGTGGCAAACCTTCTCGATGCATTCGACGCTGTCAATCCTCTGCGCATATTGTCAAAAATCAAATTGCATTTACTAGCGCATGCCGTAGACGACATTCGGCGATTTGGGCCTCTGATTCGATCCTCCACAGAGATCCACGAGGCATTCAATGGGGTATGGCGACTGTGTTCGGTGTACAGTAATCACCTCGCCCCTAGCCGCGATATCTCCCGCAAATTCGCGTCTATGTCTCGTCTCAAACACTTGTTATCGGGTGGATACTGGTGGGACTCACATGTGAAGCAATGGGTCCAGGCTGGTAAAGCAGTACAGGCCGTCCTTCAAACTGATCGCTCCGTCCAGCGGCATCTGGGCTGGGTCTCTCCGGAAGTTGTGGCCCCAGGGACAGTGGAACGCAAGCCGCTGAAGTACCCTGCGGTACAGTGGCAACAGTCAGCTGCATCCACCCACTGGAATGTGGCTGATGGTACTCCCCCGCAGCCGCAAAGTCTCTGGCGATTTGGCCGGAGTGTATGTGCACAGAGTGGGGATAAGGTAGCAATTGGGAACTGGGTTGCTGCCAAAGATCATCAAGGAAAGACAATCTTCGGGCGAATACATGAGCTACTCACCGCAGAGAAGACGGGGTTTGTGACGCTCGAACAATTCATGTGCAGCCAACATTTGCACCGAGACTTGTCTTGGCCGGTCTTGCGTCGTCCAAATGGTCCGGAAATTGTGCAAGGTGTACGGTCGTACCTCGTTCTCACATCTACATGCGTGCAATTTGTCATTTCAGTCCAACACGACTGCAGGATTGGACATTGTGCGCCTGCGGTAGCAGGAAAAGAACAGCAAGAGCGAGAAGATACGCGACGCGACAAGAATTTGATTCAACACACCGATGACGATAACTTCATCCTCAACATGGGTGCCCTCCATAACTTCGCAAAACTCAGCCGCGTGCTACCCAAGGCTCTGACGGAGCTGACTTTTCTCTTCCCGAATCGCAACGAGTTTCACAAGAGGGTCGCACGAGAAGCAAGGGCCGGCAGAGAGACACGCCGCAAGAAGACAGCTGCCAAACGTCGCCAAAATGCAGAGGCGAAGAGAAAGCAGGCAGAGGAAGCGGAACGAGCTGCTCAAGAGGCGGAGCAGGCGCAATTGGAAGGGAGAGATTTCGAGGATTTGGATGGGGCTGAAAGTAATGCGAGCGACGGCGAGGGAGATGTTGGGAACGAACCGGATGAGCCAGACGACGAATATGATCCAGGGGACCAAGGACGGCGAGGGAGGAAACGAAGGCGCGTTTGAGATACCGTACTGCCGTGTAAAAACAACAGCGTTCTTCGTTTACTGCTTCTCCGACTGGACGCCACGCACAATCGGTGGATTCGACGTTATGCTGATAGGGATCAAGTAGTGACCAGCGTTATCGCTGAGTCATCTCCGCTCGGCAGCTTTGCCGATATCATGCCAGGAAAAATGCCCAGCTCCCGTTGAGACCGACGAAAGAATCCAAAGCTGGGTCTGAGTGGAATTCATAATGATTACAGGATGACTTCTATGTGAAGTCGAAAGAAAGGCTTCGATTTGAATTCACATTGTCCTCAGATCAATCTCAACTATTGACGCCGAACCCGCCTTCATCATTGATCTCAACTATACTTCAACCCGGGTTGGTGGTGTACAATAGGCCAAACCAACTAACCAAAGGCAATAAAGAAACCCCTTCTCCCAGGAACTACTTCTGTACGTCTTCGGGTGGGTTCGATCCCGTCTCCGAAAGGCTAGTGCTCGGGGCGCTTGTTGAAGTTGACCAGTATCTTGGCGATAAATCATAGCATGGCCTAATCGGAAGGACAGAATGTTGGACGACTTTAATAGGAAGAAGTGTGCTACATAGGCCACAATCGAACTTGTACACTTGACTAATCAATTCACCGATGATACGTCGGTCTCATACAGTATCCTTCCGACCAGTGACATCCCAGGCATTCGAAATTGGATCGGGTCAAGCTCATGCTCCGGGTGATCGTACTG
Organism: Mycena galericulata; assembly: GCA_029289565.1. Taxonomy (NCBI): domain Eukaryota; kingdom Fungi; phylum Basidiomycota; class Agaricomycetes; order Agaricales; family Mycenaceae; genus Mycena; species Mycena galericulata. Next base: position 888,380 of record JARKIA010000032.1, read on the forward strand.
CGCAGTGAATGTGAGGGGAAAATCCCCGTTGGCAGCGTCGTGGAGGTTGAGCATCAACCGGGAGATCATCGTCACGGAAATGCTATGGGGGGTGGTCAGCAATTACCAACTCCCGCTTCGCTGAGAGGAGCAAGCTAGAGGAGCAGGCATACGCGGTCGCGAACCAGGCTAGACTGCCTGCAGTTATGATCTGGGGATTCAGTGCAAGTGAGTGTTGGGAATAGCGGGCGAATGAATACTAACATCACCAGACTAGTGTGAGGGAGGATCAGGTGTTTGCGTGTAAATGGAAGCGGGAGATTGACGCACGTAATACATGATGATGTTCGCGAGGTTCATCGCGCATATCACCCTATACGCCGTGAGCTTTACGCACCGCATTCGGTTCAACAGCGGGAAATGCGAACCCGAAATACAAGGCCCCTGCGTTGGGGGTAAGTTCGAATGGGAGGGTTCGGTGCATGGAAACATAAAAGGAGAGATAGGCATACCGTCGCGGACCATTATTGGGAGCAAAGAGCCCGAGCTGAGGCCTACGGAGCGATGATACGTCACCGCGCGCCGGAGGGTCAGGCATAAGATGAGGATATCACAGATGAGTCTGACGCAAGGGGAGTTCAAGGCCGTCCAAGTAAGAATAACGTCTGCGTACAGGGCTTCCCATGCCACGGCGGCGCCTGTGTGTACCGAATTTAGTCCCCGTAACCTGTTGAAATTGAGAAGACTCGCGGATTGCTCTGCCATTGAGTGGTAAGCAAGGCTGCACACGACAAGGAGGACTGCTCACTCAGGCCTCGGCGTCGTTACATGACAGCCAGGTAGGGCTGTCTTCAGAACTACCACCTCTGGCCCGATCATAGACCACTGGACATTCGTTAAATTTGACCCACAGGAGCTAAGCAAGGATGTACGATTCCCAATGCCAGAGTCGTGGCAGCGGCGATCCCCAATGAGACGAATACACGCCGGTTGAACCCGTACATTGCACATACCCGCAGGGCCAGAGAACCTGGCGTAACAATTAGGGCAGAGGAAGAGGGACGCATATGGTGTGGTGTGGTGCCTTACATTCGACGAGGATCTCCTGAGTTACTACGACAATATGTTGAGTTGTTGAAAGGATTTTACAGCTAGTTATTTGGGTTGAGTAAGGAGTTGAGCGGATGAATACGCGTAACCTCTGACACTCGTCAGCAATTCCATCGGCATACTACCTAAACGCGTACCTCCGGGCTGAAGTCTCCGAGGAGGTACGCTATCATACTGAGGTTGCTCAGCAGAGTGACGTAGCGTAAGGTCAGAAACCATGCGGAGCTTTGTTTCACCGGGCGAACCCAGATGTACTTGATCTCGGATCCCAGCGTGAGGAGGTGGTCATACAATATCACAACTTCAAAGTTTTCAATATTCGGTAGGCAGGGAACAGAGGAGCTTACCGAGTCCGGTCAGGAATACGGACCGCCGAAGACGCCCATGTAGGGGGTAGATGGTTTGTCAGCCCCATACACCACGATTATTGAAATCTGCGACATACTGGTCTTGAGCCACTGTGGCAACATCGAGGGACACGGTGGACATGAGAGGAAGGAGAGGGATGGGGACGGGCGTTAAAAACCATGTGCCTGGTTTTATTTGAGTACTCACGCCTGATGTGATTGGGGATCTCCCTTATCCTCTTTTTTTGGAAACCCTGCGACCGGTGATCTTCCTCTGGATATACGATGTCTGCCCGGAAAATTATACCACAAAGGCTCCAGGATCCGCGATATCGTGTTAGGATCCAGTTAATTTTGAAAGATGGCACGATTACTTCCTGTTGATCATCTCCCGTCTTTACACACCATCGTGATATCGGTCCGATTGCGGCGGGGAGAAGGGAAGCATCTGTGCAGCGGGCTAGATAGATTACATCGAAGGGCGACTGAATTATCGCAGTGACCCTTGCGTACTCCGTGTAGCCGTATGCACCAAGCAATCTCAAACTCGTCTTTAAGTGTCCGACGCCGTCCATATTGATATCGAGTTCCTTGAGGATGCGTGCAATTGGCATCTGCATGTTGACCAGAGACGGAGGGAAAGACGGAAGACGTGGCAATGCACATGTAATGGGTGTTGTTGTAACAGTTGTTCGGCAGTTGCTACGGCCCGGGATCACGGGGTTGGGCCGGCATCGAGCTCGGACTTAGTTCAAGCAATGCTCTTGAGAAAATGAGAGACTTCGCAAAAGAGATATCTGCCTGGGTGATCTTGCGCCAGCGTAGGTTCCGCATCCCAGCATCGGGAGTTCTCATGGAAACCATATATGGTTGAGCAATGAATCTGCTTCTTCTCGTCCCTGCTGCTGCATAGGTCAACAAGGAAAAGAAAGTGATCTCATTATGTGACCCTGGTATTTCTTCGGGCGAGGGAAGAGGAATAGTGGGTCAATCACGCGTACCTCGGTCTTGAATGAGTGCGAAAGTTCAGGCTGTCAGCAAATTGCCTGCATCACGGCATATCAGGATGGTATCCATCCAGAGATAGACAACCTGGAAAAGTCGCACACTGGAATCATTCAACAGGAAGGCATCCGGGTTGGCTGTCAGATGTTGCACTACCGGAAGATCTCTGTGCGTGTCCACTCTGGTAGGTAGGTAGGTAGGTTGGATTAAACGGCCGGGTCAACCCATGAAGTCCGGTTCCTAGGATCAACCTGGGGGGGGGGTATATTATACTCGCGTGGTCCACAGGCTGAACAACGAGTTTACGGAAGACAAACATGTAGTACTGTACGGGTGGTTATCCTTACAGAGACCTACAAGATGCCAACCGAGCACAACATCATTCCAGGGGGTCAATCACACAAGACGCTGGCGATTCGGTGTACACACATCAAGTAGAACTAGACGAAGACAAAAAAGCAAGAAATTTAGTACATCAACACGCTTTAACACGCTTATGTGTAGAATATTTTCAGGACATCAAATTGACATCAGATGTAAACTTAGCAAACAGTGTGATTGTTAATAGAGAGTTTGCGATGCGCCATCCGGGCCACTGGATGGCTTTTGTTCTCGCTCCAACAGCCAAGTCAATCCGAAATATTTTCATGGCCAATAGAGGGCCCGAAGAGCATTCATTTGATGTATCTAAAGTCAGGCGATGGCAAGGGCGATGGTAGGGAGAACCCATGGATAAGTTGTGATCTTTGGAGCCATCAGCCATCTGGTGGCTGCATCGCAAAGTCGCTAATTTTGGATGGATGATGGTTTTTAGCAACGCAGTATTAGAGAGTCCCGCCATCCGGGTTCGTAAGTCCGGCAGATCCGAGAAGAATCTCGCCAGGAACACCGCTCTGAGTTTAACCACTGCGTCTGAGGACTTGCAGACCATACCAAGTGAAAATGTGTGTGCACAAGTGGGAGAACTGGCCTCAACCTCACTAGGATACAAAATTCTAGGAAATCAATTATTTTGAACTGGAATCAGTTCTGTCGAAGTACGGGGATGACTGGGTGCCTCTTCATGAGTCTTAATGCCTACAAATGAGTGTATTCATTGGAAAATATCATCAATTATCCTAGCCATTCGAGCCGCTAGAGCCACTCGTACGCACGGCAAAGCAGCCACTGGGTGGCTCGAGTGGCTGGTGTGCAAACTCTCTATTATGCAAACAGTTTCAACACAAGTTCATCATCGCTTGTTGAACTCGAGAAGTCTTTTGGCGATAAATCGTAGAATGGCCGATTGGAAGGATAAAATGTTGGGTGACTTTAATAGGCTACAATCGAACTTATAATACAGTTAACTATTAATCAATTCACAAATGATTGATCATACATGGGTCTCATACCCTTCCGACCAGCGACGGGTTCGAAATTGGATAGCGTCAAGCTCATGCTCCGGCTGATCACACTGCGCAGTGAACGTGAGAGAAAAAACTCCGCTGGCAGCGTCGTGGAGGTTGAGCATCAACCGGGAGATCATCGTCACGGAAATGCTATAGGGGGGTGGTCAGTAATGATTATTTCCGGCTTTGGTGATAAAGAACAAGCTAGAGGAGCAGACATACGTGGTCGCAACCCAGGCTAGACTGCCTGCAGTTATGATCTGCGTATTGGGTGCAAGTGAGTGTTGGGGATAGCAGGCTAATGAATACCTACATCACCAAACTAATGTGAGGGAGGATCAGGTGTTTGTGTGTGAATACGGAGCGGGAGATTGACACACGTAATACATGATGATGTTCGCGAGAATCACCGCGCATATCACCCTATACACTGTGAGCTTTACGCCGCATTCGGTTCAACAGTGAGAAAATGCGAACCCGAAGTACAAAGCCCCTGCGTCGACAGTCAGTAAGGTAGGAGGGTTCGGTGCAGGGAAACATAAAAGGAGACTTACCGTCGCGGACCATTATTGGAAGCAGAGAGTTCGATCTGAGGCCTACGGAGCGATGATACGTGACTGCACGCCGGAGGGTCAGGCATAGGATGAGGATATCACAGATGAGTCTGACGCGCAAGGGGTGTTTAAGGGCGTCCAAAGTAAGAATAAAGTGCACGTACAGGGCTTCCCATGCCGCGGCGGCGCCTGTATATGTAGACCGAATTTAGTCTGTGTAGCCTTGTAAAATTGAGGAGACTCGCGGATTACTCTGCCCTCGAGTGGTAAGCAAGGCTGCATATGCACATTGTAGGGAAAACTGCTCACTGAGGTCTGGGCATAGTTACAAAACAGCCGGGTAGGGTTGTCTCCAGAGCGACCTCGGGTCTGAAAACAGCCCACTGTACATTCATGAAATTTGAGCCATGCGAGGTAAGCAGGGACGTACAATTCCCAATGCCACAGTCGTGGAAGCGGCGATCCCCAATGAGACGTATACACGCCGCTTGAACCCATACATTGCACATACCCGCACAGCAAGAGTACCTGGCATAACAATTAGGGCGAAGAGGGATGCATATGGTGTGGTGTGGCACGTTACATTCGACAAGGAGCTTCTGAATTACTAGGAGATAACTTTCAGTTGTCGAAAGGGTTTTACAGCTAGTTTGGCTTGAGTAGGGAGCCGACCGGATGATACTTATCGGAGTTTGAGGGGCCAGCAGCCGGGGGAGGGTCCATTTCATCAGTGTCGGGCGCAATGGCAGCAGGTGAGTTCGGGATTGTCTTCTTTTTGCGGCCTCTATTCGCGGGCTTCGACCTCGTCGGCGCTGATTTACGCAATTTTTTCGCAGGGGGCGGAGCAGTTCGGAAATATTTAGCAGCTGTAGAGACATATGTGAGCCACAGCAATAGAGGCCATAAGGCAGGTAGCCAACGCACCTCCAGGAACACTGGCAATCACTTCCCCGATGTCTATGTTTATGTCGTTCAGTTCGTCATTCACCGCTCGTTTCCGAGCTCGAGAGCGTGTATGCAATCCTGTTTCAGAGGCCATGGTCAAGAAACGCAAGAAAGGGACAAGTGGAAGAAAAAGACGAAAGAAAGGATGCTGGGAGCACGCGTCACACCGGCAGGCTCCGACTCGGTTGTCGCATGATCATCTGATCCATTGAATGATAGCCAATTTGACTCCGAACCTATTATAGCTATACAGTGCCCGTCATCACTTCTCTGCACGTGTTTTTCGGGGGCAAAGGAATTTTTGTGATTTTTCTGTGATTTTCTGGGCCATGAAACCGACCAAAAGAATGCGATTGAGCACAAAAACTCATTTTTTCCCACGGTGTTTCACTTTTTCGGGGTCCAGAAAAAAAAAAGTTGCCCCGAATCACCAGTATGACACAGGCAAAGCCTTCATAAGGAAGCAGGGATGCTTTGATATTGTGCAGAGCTCTCACAAATTGTCTGGTAACAGACCACAGAATTTCGACGCAGGCGTCCAAACTAAACACGTGACTTTAACCCTACCCAATATGGGAATTTGATGCCATCATTAGGGTTTGTTTCACTTTTTCAGCCAACAAAAAATAAAATCTTCTTTGATTGACTAACCAAGCACAAGGGATATTCTTTATGCATCCTTTGAGTGTTTCCGAGGTGTTTTAGGCTCACTCATGATGAGGGTGTAATGTAGTTAGAGGTTCAAAGTTTTGACTTGTTTACTGCCAAAAGCAGAACCGTGATGTGATGACGGGCACTGTATACCCAGGCAAGTTATGCATAGTCCATCGGAGAATGAGACTTCAGAACCAGCTCAAAATCCATGTTTTCTTAAAAATTTAGCTTCGATGAATAGAATTTCCTTTTTGGGAATCCAAAAAAAAAAACGCGTGATCTCATTAGATTCGAGAACAGCTGTAATTTATCTAACTCACTGCACAGATGCTCCCCCCTCCCCCCGCCGGAATCAGATCGTTATCATGATGGATGCTACGTAAAAACCGGAGATGATCAGCGCTGGGACAGCGCACAAACTGGTACGCTCAACACCCCGGCATTGCCTTTGAATGCAAGGGAAGTAGTTGTGCGATCTTTCAAACTAACTGGATCCTAATGCGAGCTCGAGGATCCTGGAGCCGCTGTGGTCTAATTCTCGGGCAAGCATTGTGTCCAGAGGCAGATCACCGGTGGCAAGGTTTCTAAAAGAGGATACGGGGTATCCCCGATCACATCAGGCGTAAGTGCTCAAGTGAAACCAGGTACACGGTTTTTAAGAGTCCGTTCACATCTCGCTCCTTCATCTAATGTCCACCGTGTCCCTCGATGTTGCCACAGTGGCTCAAGACCAGTATGTCGCAGATTTCAGTGGTCTTGGTATGTGGGGCTAACCTCCCCCTTCCCCATAGGCGTTTTCGGCGCTACGTATTCCTGATCGGACTCGGTAGGCTCCTCAATTACCGGCCTGCCGAATATTGAAACTTTGAAGTCGTGATACTGTATGACCACTTCCTAACGCTGGGAGCCGAGATCAAGCACATCTGGATTCGCCCAGTAAAACGAAGCTCCGCATGGTTTCTAACCTTACGCTACGTCGCTCTGCTGAGCAACCTCAGTATGACGGCGTTGTTCCTTGGAGACTTCAGTCCGGAGGTACACGTTGTGGTAATATATACCAATGAAATTCCTGATCAGTTTCAGAGGTGAGGCATACTTACCGGCATCTATCACAAGCTCTTGCAGCATGGTATTGTGGTGAATGCGGCAGTTGTCAAGTATGATAACACTGCGTTCGGAGTCGGGGGCGTACGGATTCATCTGCGGGATCTGGTACACCAGAAGGCATAAGTTCTGTGGGGTATACCAATGGAGGAGACTTACCACACACTCGGCGATGAAATCAAAGAAAAGGAGTGCATCGAAGGATCCTTCTATAACTTTCACGGCGATGTACCCTTCCGTCGTCATAGCAGCACCAACAGAATAGCGGGGTCCACGAACAAACTCAGATTCAATCACTGCCCTTTCACCAACCATCGATCGGCCATAGGTTCTGGCGAGCGTGTGCTCGTTCTTGCTCGTTTCATCGACGGTCACGAAGTACGATGCCTTATCTTCAAAATTGTCGTGGATCGTCTCCTGCCAGCCGCGGCATCGCTCTTTATCCCTTTCAATCGCGATCTTTTGCAGCAACTTGCGTGTCAGGCCTTCCTGTTCTAGTGTCTTTTGAAGCGCAGAGATGGAGATCGCGATGTCGTGATGGATTGCAAGCCACATTTGTAGCTCGTTCAAATAGAGATCTGGGTCGCCTTTGTATACATCGTGGATCGCTGTGAGAATGGTGCGAATGATGATAGAAGGGCGGCCGCCGATGCGGGCATGTGGATTAGTTGGGGTACCAAATTCGTCGAAGATCTTGCGCCATCGGTGAATACTCGCACGGGAAACACAGAAGATTTGGCAAATATCAGCCTCCTCCCAGCCCAGTTCCCAGAGTCGTAGTGCGCATTCCTTGAGATCGGGGCTGATTCGACGATTGCCCATGAAGGTAGATAGTGATGTCGCAGGCCCGGCTCGGCCTGAATGCCCGGGCTCGGGCTCGGCTTGGTGAGGCTCGGGCTTCAAATCCTCCAGGCCCGAGCCCGAGCCCAGGGTACAGGGCCTGAAGCCCTGAGCCTGGGCCCAAGCCTAGGCTTGTACACAGCCAAAGAAAAAGAACATTAGGGTGTTTCACAGTTAGAATTTTGGCTCCAACTTAGGCCCCAACTTTGACCCCAACTTTGCTTCAACTTGAGCAAAGTTGAGGCACAAGTTAGAACCTTGTTCATGAAACACCCCAGCCGATTTTTCTTAAGTTGGTGTCACCAGGAATGAGATTGATATGATTGACGCCCATTAGCCGAAGTTGGGCATCAAGTCGGAGCGAAAGTTTAGGTCAAAGTTGGATGTCAAATCAGACATGCTCGATTCGATATCCAACTTTCAGTTCGGAGTCAACTTCGGCCCAATTTTGCTTTCCAACTTTATGCAACGTTGGTGTCAAAGTTGGAGCACCCTAAAATCTAACTTTGAAACACCCTATGATGCTAGTGTAAATTATGTCTGTAAATGTCTTAGCTAGTCGGTTGCTTCCTTGGACCAATTCCTTCCAGAGACAGTACAATCTCTGGCGACGATGTCAACAATAATGCCGGGACTATTTATGCGGACTGACAGCCGAGACAAATTAGCAGTCAAAGCCGAACCCGGCGATCGGCTTACCCCCACCTTCCGAGTCCCGACATCAAGAAGGTATTTTTATGCTGTGTATAGAGCCATACGAAGGGGCCTTGAGGGTGCGCCCGGAAGATATAGATATACAAGTAGGCCCGGGCTTGCTGGGCCTGGTAGGCCTGTAATTCCTCAAGCCCGAGCCCTGGGCCCTCCAAAGCCCTGTGCCGGGCTCGGCTCGGCTTGACCAAGCCCGGGCCCGGCTCGGCTCGGCTTGCGGGCCTGGGCCGAGCCCTCGACATCACTAAAGGTAGAACGAGAGACACGATGGCGCTACGTCATAACATGACTAAGCTACCGGGCCGACTTCTCAGGTATCATCTGAACATGGAATATATCACAATCTCTATCGCGCAGCAGAGCTAGTCACCAGGAGGGCTTGTATTCCAAAAATCCCGCTGCCCAGGTCAAATTTCCTTTTTGGGAATCCAAAAAAAAAAACGCGTGATCTCATTAGATTCGAGAACAGCTGTAAATCGATAAGGACGACTGACAATCCCCATGTCCCTGTATTGGTATGCATCAAGCAATCTCAAACTCGTCTCTCAGTGTCCGACGCCGTCCATGTTGCTGGCGCAACAGTTGGAGATTCCACCGTGTTCCCTGAAAAAGTGCGGATGGATCCAACTGCATTGCATGATGACCAGAGAAGGGAAAGACGGAAGACGTGTCACGAAAAGTCCCGGTGGCAATGCACATGTAACGGGTGCTGTTCGGCAGTTACTGCGGATCACGGAGGGGGGGGACTGAGTTCAGTTTAAGCCATGCTCTTGAGAAAATGAGACACTTCGCAAAAGATCATACTTATGTCGATGCTTGGGAGGATTTCCGCAGCGGTAGTCATCGTAGGCCTGCCCACCGTCCCCGTTTTTACGGGTGTGATGGGTGTCGTTGATCAACGGCAGGCCGTCCCGGCCCGTCAACAGCTCGCCGGATGGACTCGACGGGGCGGATACGGGACGGGATTTTTTGCCGTCCGTCCCATCACACTGCGGCCGTTGACGGCCGAAGACGTGATGCAGTTTATTTGCCCCAAAATCATCGTGATTTATTCAAACCTTGACCACCACGACTTACGATGCTCTCTGGAGTCAGCCCCATCCTCATGTCATTGAGGGCGAAAGTTCAGGTTGTCCGCAAAATCGCCTGCATATCAGAATGGTATCCATCTAGCTAACCCCTAGTGAAACGTTGAAGGAGGGCAGTGATTTCTTGGGTTAAAATAGAAGAATTTAGCCGGAACTTTCGGATAGAGTTATAATACTCCGACCAGATCCGGGATAACAGTATAAAGGATGGTACAATTTCGCTGCTGTCCCTTACATCTGTATGGTTGATCTTCTCAGAAAGGATCACAGTGGCGATACAGACACGCATCAACAAACAGTCGGCCCGGATAACATCTGTCCTCTTTCCCTTCTGCAACAATCTTGTGTCCCAAGAAGAGGTCATTTCAGAGCCCTACGAAGGCTCCTTACTCAACAGAGGAAGTTCCAGTTAACAATATATATATTCAGTTGGTAAGTAGGAAGGAAGGTATACTTATCAGGAGGACATCGGATAGACATCCATCTCGTATTTTCGCGCTGTCAAGACGGAAGCCCTTCCGGCCCTCTTGGTTATCTCGCGGCTCGAGTTCGGAGTCTCTCCGAATGTGACCATGCACTGATGACGTGAGGTAGGTAGGTAGGTTAGAATGCTCCTTGGAACCAACTCGGCACTTCGGTTGTTAATCCGAGTACAGACCGTCGAAACTCGCTTTCCGTATAAATCCTGGCTCACCCCCGCCGAATTTCCAATATCCCGCCATGTCTCAGCAGCAAGCGCTAGTCATTCCGTACCGCAAAGCGTCGTTCCTTCTGACCGCGCGCGGTATCCCCTCTCCCGGAAAGGGGGAAGTCCTCCTCAAAATTCTCTCCATCGGTCTCAACCCTGTGAACTGGGTGCAGCACGACTTCGACATGGCAATTTACGAATATCCGGCTGTAATCGGCACCGACGTTGCGGGCGTGGTGAAAGAAATCGGTGAAGATGTTGAAGGATTCGGTCCGGGCGACGAGGTGTGCGTACCTGGCACCACAATCGCGCGATTCAATGCTGATTCAGGTGCCCAGATTTGCGCAGGCGCCAGGAGGTGGATTCCGGCAATACACGACGCTTCCTGCTGCGATTCTTATTCGTGTATGTGCATCTGCTCATGCCTTACACAAGTCACAATTCCTGAATGACGTCCCCGATGCAGAAACCCAAGAATGTGAGCTTCGACGAGGTCGCTACGTTCCCCGTCACGTTTACCACGGCCTGCGTTGGCCTCTTCGCCCCCGCGCCCATCGGCCTCGGCCTCAATCCGACATTCTCCTGGGACAAGCCCCAACAAGGCGAATCCGCGCTCGTCATCGGTGCAGGGACGTCCGTGGGCCAATTCGGTTTTTATCATCATATTATTATCATTCCCATCGGAGCCGGAGCTGATGCGCCCCAGCCATCCAGCTGTTCAAATTCCTCGGCTGCACGCGCATCGTCGCGTACGCATCCAACACCCACTTCACATACCTCCGCCAACTGGGCGCAACGGAGTGCATCGACCGCAACGTGGTGTCCATCGAGCGCCTCGTCGTGACCCCGGCGGTGCGGGTGGTGTTCGACGCAACGCCCGGCGCGCTGGGCGCCGCGTACGCCTGTGTCGCGGACGGCGGGGGCGTCGTCGTCGTGCGCCCCCAGGCGGTCTGTGATACGGACGACCCTCAGGCTGCGGGCCGCGGTGTGGCCCTCGTGCGGTGTTTTGGGTTCTACGCCGGCGCGGAGGTTGCGAAGCCGCCGGGCGCGCCGCATCAGTACCCCGCGCTGCCTGCGCATACGCAGTTTGGGCGGCACATTATCAGGGAGCTGCCTGTGATGTTGGAGAGGGGCGTAGTCGTTGTATGTATCATTCCGACGCCCGACGCTCTGCGTGGCTGACTGCGGTTGGCTAGGCGAACCGGGTCGAAATTCTTCGTGATGGGCTTGCTGGAATTCCCGGCGGGTTGGAGCGGATGAAGGCGGGGGTTGTCAAAGGGGTGAAGCTCGTGGCGCACCCGCAGGATACAACTGTCTAGTCCTGGTTCGGAAAATTGCAGACATTTGCTGCTCGAGCTTGATGATGTTCCTTCAACCTTCTGCCCTGAGATAAATGAGAAGATGTGCAACCAAATATTCCGTTTTCTGAAGGCTCGGTTTGGTTTACGAGCCTCACTTGACAGTGCGAATGCGTTCGTAAATGATTTTTGAGGAATCCCCAATATGCGCTGGTTTTATTCACCGTTGTATCGGACGAGACGGAGATTTTCCGACTGTTGAAAGACGTGCATTGATAATGGATGAATACCTGTGTGGTACCAGTCCAGGCGATACACTGTGCAAAAAAAAAGTAGCCAAAGTTTACAGGATTTTCCACTATCTTATCCAAATCTTATCGCAATCTTATCGCGTGCATCGCCACCCATCGAGTCATCCGGGCCGTGCGGCTCCTTGGACCTTGCGACCACCAGATCTGTGTCTTGCTCAGGCAGGATACGATTGCTTCTCCGAATTACTGCAGAACCGTTGACTCTGCTAGGTTGCATGGCCTCCCTATCCAATCTTCCGCAAGAATTAGTGGCCAAGATCATTGCCGAATTTCGCGGTGACGCGACAACCCTACGCAGTTGCGCACTTGTATCCCGGAGCTTTTTGCCTTGGTCCCGTCTCCACTTGTTCTCTTCTGTGCGCCTCACTGGCCGTAACATATACGCATTCCTTACTATCGTCGTGCCGTCGCCGGAAATCGCGATGTTCGTGCGCAGGCTCTACATCCCCATAATGCCATCCTACGCCATCCTACCGCCCGAGAGCTTGGCGCGAACCCCAAATGTCACCCACATCTCCACACACTGCGACCCGTTTGGGTTCCGACATCTATCTGCGAACCAGAAAATTGTACTTGCGGGCGCCACCCGCCAGCTTACTTCGGTATACGTCCTCATTGATCGGCTCTGGACGCTCCCGGAATGGGCGGCCCTACTGAACGGCTGTTCTGCCCTGAAAGAACTCGCTATTCACGGCGAGTCGACGGCCCGGGGGTGGTCCGCGCAGGAAGTCGTGCTGCGAATGCCGACTGCAGCGTGCGACAGCACCCCGTGCCTGCACACGCTTCGGATCTCGGGCGACTGCAAGATACTCGCGCCACTTGAGGGGTGGCTCGTCCCGAGCGGGTTCTTGACTGCGCTCCACACACTCGCCATCGACGTGCTGTATCTGCAGGACGACTACGACGCGCCGGACCACCGCCCTCCCATCGTGCTGGCAGCCGCACCTCATTTGGAGGACTTAACTCTGCATCTCGACCCACGTACGCTTCATACTATCATTTAGTCTGTGCATATCCTAATCATTCCGTCGCTTCCGTAGCCATGCCACTCGCTGCTTCCCCTCACCCCATCTCGCTGTCGTCCTTCCCCAGCCTCCGCGCGTTGCACCTCACAGACGGGCCCGACGCCGACATCGGCGAGTCCCTATTTTGGCTCGGCCTCTTTCTCGCGTCGTCGTCGTCCCCTGCCGCGGCTGGGCTCGGCGCGCTAGAGGAGATCTCCGTCGACCACAGCATGATCCGGCGCGACCTGCTCGCCGTCCCCGCCGACACGTGGCACACGCTCGAGGCGGCGCTCCTCCTCGCGGACTCCCCCATGCGGTTCCGGACGCTCACCTTCAAGGGCTACCAGAAGTTCAGCATTGGCGCGCCGGATGCGTTTATACACTTTTCGACGACAGTGCGGGGCCGGCTGCCGGGGTTGCATGAGCGGGGCGCATTGAGGATCGTAAAATGAATATTTATCGAAGTTGCGGCCCATTGTGGAGGGGGGTACTATCGATCATCGGATAGTCGGCCACCTTAGCATTTTCGGCCTCGAACTAATTTTATGTAGGTTTTTTATATACTAATGCAGTATGGCTCCGTAGCGCGTGGCGGGTACCCCCCATTTGTATGCTTCTACGCGTTTTCACAAATCCCCGTTCGACCCGGGCCATGGGTCCAGTTTATATCTGTCCACATTTTTTTCTCGGTGGTGAATGAGGCACTCGTGCAGGGAAATCAGAAAATATAGATATCATCCTCCATTCGGAGACCAAAATCGCATTAAAAAGCTCGGGAGCACGGTGCGCTGCGGTTTGAGCAAAAATATGGGCAGGAAACCACTCTTTTAAAATATCCCATTAACTATTACTCCTGCAGATATGGCTGAAATATAAAGACAGGCGTTGGCAACGCAGTATGGACATGGATTATGGCAAAGCCTGCAGAGAAAGTCGGTCGGGAATAATAACTTGCGCATGGTGGCGAGGCCTAGGGAATCCAGTAGCATCTACCGTGTCCACTCTTTTCGGATTTGATAACGATGTTTTTAAACAACCAGGGTCTCTCTCTTTGCATGCCGAATGGAAGCGCCGGCGGGCGCAGACTCGGTCTTGGACTCAGCCTCGGACGGAGAAGAGGTGTCGCTGAACATCTGGTAAGCCGCCTTGACTCGGGTTCATAATTGTCTCTGTGCTAACCTTTGCGGGAAGTTGACCGGATGGCTCGGTGCAGCGAAAGCCACTGCGTCCAATTTACAGCTGTTTCCGAACAGCTTGAGACAACGCGAAATTTTTTGCGCGCACAAAACTTTGATGGCAGGCTAAGGATTACCGATTTGGGATGTCCAGCCGAGATTGCCGTCACGGTCGCTTGCGTGTAATCCGTTTGCCACCCAGATATTATTTCATGGGTGAGCTCCTCCCCTCGTGACACCCAGCTGAGGCTTCCTGAGAGTCTTATGAGCCTCACATGCAACTCAGATGCCCCGGGAACATATTATTGGCACGAAAATTGGACTTCGGTTGGCCCATCACGAAATGTGGGCTGATCCGTGTGGGATCATCCGTACCAAATCCGGTAATCCTTAGCTTCAACTTAGCTTGCCATCAAAGTTTGTTGCGTGCAAAAATTTTCACGTTGTCTCAAGGTTTTCGGAAACAGCTGTAAATGACTGCCGCTGGCGCATCGGCAGTTTCCGCCCAACGAGCTTGCCGATGAGACTGATGCGCGACCAGTATGCAGAGCGCGCACTTGAGGTCATACCGAAGAGAGCGAATATCGCGACAGCAAGCACGGTGTACTGCCCATAGTCAAAGTACGTGGTGAAAGTGTCCCACGGAGTATCCGTTAGGGATCGGCACCGTACCGTATACGGCTACGGGCCGTACAACTACGGGCCGTAAGCCGTATCATTTTCAGGGCTTTACGGGACGGTTACGGTACGGCTTCACATGCCGTATAAAGCCGTATACGGCTGCCGATAACCCTGCCGAATTAGGGTCGGTGGGTTTAGATATTGTAGATTCAAGTATTTTAACCCTGCCTGAGGCTCTCTTGAACCCACACTTCAGCATTGGCATGCTCAATCACGCGTTATAAAACAGCCGTACCGTAACCGTAACCGTACGAGGCATCCCCGGGGGCTATACGGGACGGTACGGGCTTGCCGTAAAGCCGTATGCCGTATGCCGTATATACGGTTACGGTGCCGATCCCTAGTATCCGTCAGATCAGCGTATGGGACTCCGGAAGCTGAGAAGTTGGCGTGATTGGTCTGCCATCCGACGTACGCAGGGAGAGAGCTCGGTCCGGATAGGGTGGCGAGGAATGAGAATGAGACCAGGTTGATGATTGAGATCGGAAGGGTTATGATGTCGAGACATCCGAGGGCCAGGATCCTCAAGTAAGAAGTCCTTGACATCAAACCGTTACTTTGCAGGAAGTCGTTCGTGGTTTGGCGTTGGGTATAGAACGTGCGAATAATCAGAGCTGTCCAGGTGAGTCAGGACGGAAACTTGGGGGTACCACTGATATACGTACGGCAATAGAAGAAAATCTAAAAAAGTGGCTGGCCGCAGGGTGTGCGGCCTCTCGGACAGAGTGCTGCCCTTCCCAATCCGCTGTGAGTGCCAGGTTTCGTCTATCCCGCTGCGTGGACGGGCTGCTCGCGTTCTCTTACGAGTTGCGACACCTGCGGAGCCCATACACGCGTCGTGGAATACATGGAAACTACTTAAGAAAACGTACGTCACGGCAAAGAGGACGTGTGTGGTACACAAATCCTTCAACTCACGTCGAACTTTCAGCAACCGGAGGCTTCACAAAGATGCATGTGTAGGGAGACACTACCCCGCTCCGCGACGGTGGGTGCCCACGGCACTGGCGCAGCGGTAGCGCAGTCGAAGTCCGCACGGCATCGGGATCAACGGAGAAGACGGGATTGAATGTAATTTATAAGCGAGTGGCATACTTACTGTAAGTGATCGGCGAGGTCGAGTAAAATCGGAGAATAGCTAAAAGGATTTCGGAAGCCAATATGATGTGTGAGTGAGTCCGTGTTTCAGCCCCAAGACCGGCTCAATTCCAACGAGCGCAGCGATCCGAACAAGGGGAATGTGAGGCCCTGCGTGTAGCTCAGCCTGAAAGCTTTGAGCGAAATCTGGGGGTGCGGGAAATAAATAAGATGCATTTCCGGGTGCGGTCAAGCTGTACCGAGACCCGAAGGCGACGAGCGCGTCCACACCGCCTCCTTTGACTAATAATCGGAAGGCGGGGGAGTCTAACCCCGGCAAGGTCATCCGGACTGGGACGAAGGCGGCAAACGTGTTCCGTATACCACACTCCGGCATTCGTCCGGTTGGGTCGGTCCCTCAGATGAAAGAGAAAACGAGCTTGAAGGAACGGATGGATGTTATTGTCTCCATTCTATTACAAATCTTCCGCCCTGTGAATTATTTGAACGCGGAGAATAAAACTGAGCCTGGCAGATAAATAAATGCGGCGATGCGTTTTGCACCCGGGTGCGAGAAGTCGAACCCAGGATCTACAAGGTATACTCCGCAGCCTGGCTACTAACTCGGGCAAGTCTTCAAGCTTTAAATGGATAAAAATGCGAACTTTCACTCCATCTCGATGTTGATTGGTGGGAGGTTATTCCCGGCGTGTGGAAACGCCGATCAATGAATCAGAGCCTGTTCCTGAACGCAACACCAACCCCAGAAATTCCAAGGGCAAATGGATCGTGGTAGAGGAGGTGGCGGTCAGGGTTAATGCCGTAAAGTCCCGGGTTGCCGACGAGAGTGACATTGAGCGGCGGGGAGCGGGGGGATCTTCTGTTGGATTTGGTTACTTCAACTCAGCCCACCTTGTGTTCTTTCTTGTTTTGGCTTTCCGCTAAAATTCCGCACGCTGCGTTGTTGTAACCTAGTTCGTTCAGAGTGACTTGGTGCAGGGTGAACTGTCATTGTGTCACCGGATGCGCATTAGCCTTACCACATCGGTGCTTCTGCTTTGACGCAATTCGCCAACTCAAAATACAAATTCGCACGCCGCCATGTGGTTACCAAGAGGCACCAATCTGCAATTTTAATAATTACCTACAAGTGTCATTTTCTGCGGCCATAGTCGGACGTCCAACACGCTCCTTTTCACTAATCGTATATATTAGAGCCCGTGCCTCAGTACTACCCTGAATGCCATCTTATTCCACATAGAGCCCGTGCCTCTCTTTCCCAGCTACCATGTCGAACCACAAGTTGCATGTCCCCAATGCCCTCGATGCACACATGCAGTAGCAAATCCGTTACATCGTGCAAGCATGTATCTCACCCTCTTTTCTAGTGTTGTCGGCCTTACATTCGACATTACCGGTGTCGTGCTCCCAGCATCGTTGCTGCTTGCGATCGCGTACGCCGCCTGGAACCCCATCTCGCGGCATCACCTCAACCGCGTCAGCTTCCGACTGCTCATATGCGCCTTGATAGCAAAGTGAGAAATTCCGGGTGCTTTTGTTCACATGTCTCATCATTTCTAGCCTCATCTTCGCCGCGACCTCCATCCCGACCTTCTCGCGCCAGAGTGCGGGGTGCAGTTTCATGGCGTTCTTCGGGTTGGTGCGTAGTACATGAAGCTCCTCTCCACCCACCAGCTGCCGACACCGTCTTTAGAGCATCCTGATGTTTTCATCATGCATGTTCTTCTGCACTGCACTCAACCTGCAGTTCGTATATACCTCGTATTTCCACTGCCTTTACAATGCTGAATGCACACACGCAGACTGGTACTAGTACACCAAGTCAACGGCAACTCAATGGAAAAGTTCTACTACATTGGCTCGGTCGCGGTCGTTGCCGTTCTGAATATTGCGCCATACGCCGCTGGCCAGTTCGGATACTACAACAGTACCTGCTGGTTCAGTGACCCGCGCCCCGATGTGCAGTTCCGTTGGCTTCTCGCGTCGCAGTCTATCTGGATCCTACTCATGTCCGTCGGCGAGGTCGTGTCATTTTCCATGATCCTAGTGTACATGTATCGGGCGAGTCATATTCTATTTGAGATCCGGGTGTTGTTTGACAGACGCGCAGGTGCACAGGCTCCGCCGAAGGGTGTTGTCAAATCACTCAGTGAACTCGTCGCCGATCGTGATGTACCGGGCTATCATTCTTCGAATCGGTTTGTATTTTAAACCTTTACACCGTATGGGCTATTCACTATGCCATTAGGTCTCTACCCCCTCCTTTCGTGTTGCCTGAGTTTCACCGGCTGTATCCTGGACATCTGGTTGACCAGAAACCCCGTCCCCACCGAACTTGTACGTGCACTTTTATTTCACATCTGAGGGCCGCATCTGATCCTTCCTGCGTACAGCAGTGGCGCCTCTCATTCGTCGGTGCGTTTATCCATCCCTTTCGAACACCCCGACACAATCCTCTCACGCAGACACCTGCGTATTTGCCCTGCGCCCAATTCTATACACGCTCCTTGCAGCCACAGATCCGGTACACCATACCCAATAATCCCCCGCTCTCCCATCTAACCGCGCATGATCTCACCAGGGCTTCCTCCATGCCATGCGTGCACTCCGATGGTCCCACAGCAGATTCACACACTCCACCGGCCCTACCTCCAATACTAAGTCCACAAGCTCCCCCGGGGTGACGCGGTTCTCAACGAATAGCAGGCCAGCCGTGCATGTGGAGCTGGAGCGGATGAAGCCCTGGGCGACAGGGGGGGCGGTGATTGACAAGTCGCGTCTGGAACCGAGTACGGCGAGTCACAGTGACTACAATGCGGCGACGAGGAAGCCGTCATTGGTGGAACAAGAGCCAGAGCAGAGTGGGTTAAGTGACGCGGAGCGGGGGGCAGCGGAGGAGCTGGATGTGGAAGCGCAGACTTCCTCAATGGCGGAGGATATTGCGCGGCAGATATGATCAGTCCTTCGACTCGGACTTGGGGGAGGCCACACTTGTACTCTACTTTCTACCTCGCCTCCCCGTACCGTATTCTGAATCCACTAATTGGCCTCCGCACATAAATACTGAAGCCTCGTGGGGAGGCGCGTTCGACACTGTGCGTGCAGTTTATTTTCATCCGCGATCCCAGAACTGATTTGTGTATACCCAGGTCGGCGCAATATTACTGACGCACGAGCTGAGCAACTTTACGATGCAGATGGCAATGTCCAATTAGCCAAAGCTTTCGCCGGCGGCGTTCGATGCGCGCCTTACAGTGTCTTAATTAAAATTGACGCTTGACTCGTCCCACCCAGCACATTGTCCTGATTGCGGTTGAGCAGAACAAAACGCAGCCGTATGTTGAAACAAACTACACCATCTCCTCCTTCGCAGAATGTACGGCCCAATCTTCACCCGTGTTTTCCTCCACTTATCTTCACTCTGCTCTGCGGGTATTCTACCAGTTTTCTGCACAATGCGCGCATCCCCGCTGAGGAACAACCATTTGTTAATCTGCGAAAATTGGACAAAACCTCTGTCTGTGGGTGAAACGTCTCGCACTCCACACGATTCTCGCCCTCGCGGAGGTGACATGCTGATATCCACTTTTCCGAATTACATACATGAACGCTGCGCGGAAGACTTTTCTGCGACTCCGACTCAACATGAACTGACGCCATTTGCACCCTGTTAGATCCCAGGTGAAGGTCGGGTGATGAATCGTTCCACCCTCGTCCATTCGCTTTCCGTTGGGACGATCATATGCCTGAACAACGACGTGTGAGCATCCAAAATGGGAGAGAAGGAGAATATTTACATATCTCGCACATGGGCCGTCAGATCACGCAGCGCGAAAAGCTTGACGAGATGGGGATTCATCTCTGCGCAACGATTGCAGCGGTACTCGGCCGTACCCGCAAGGAACACTGGAGGTCGAGCCAGGCAGTGAGCACCCGCCGAGTACATGAAGTGTACCCCCTCGATTGGGCGCAGAATATCGTGCCTGATGGAAATGAGTCCGCAGACACGGAAGATTGGAAGACTGATGCGTACTCGGAAAATACATGCTCAATTGCCGCAGCACGCCTCACATTTTTGTCGAAGTGCACAGTGCACAGAACGCAAATCCACGCCTCATCCATGTAGCATGGGTCTTGTCCTTCCCGTCGCCGGACATCTGCAGCGCATTTCGGGGATAGAAGCGTCCAGGATGAGGTGTGCTTCCCCGCATCTGATTTCTCTTGTTGTTCCGAGGCATGTACGAGCTGAGGCATCGGTTAGCTAGGGATACTGAATAACTCAACGGGAGAAATCCACTCACGCATTTACGCCATCCCATTGCCTCACGCCCGCGCTGTGTTGGTGGGCAGTCGTTACAAATGAAGCGATGGTCGACATCGTCCATCTCGTCCGCCGTTGTAGTCTCAGGGTCCAGCCCAACGAGCTTCACAAGTGCGCGCGCCGCGGCACTTGCCGGTTCGGAAAAGGTACGATCCGAACCGTTGCACCGAGACTCACTGTGACGCGACCCAGCTTCCCGCCAACCGACAAGACAACAGTACATTTTATCCCAGCAAACGTGATCCCTGCATTCGTGACGCCGACCGCACGTAAACACACTCGTTGCCAACTCGAGCATTTGCAGGTCCGATGGGTCGCGCGCGCCGGGAATTTTTGCGGCAAGGGATGTCTGCTTCGCAATGCACCTCGCATCTAGAAGCGCGGGCAACTCTGTCAACACCGCTACAAGACGGGCGTCGTCTTTCGCCAGCACGACATTATCGACATCATTGATGAGCCGGGTAAATTCTGGGTAGGTAGGTAGGTAGGTAGGTAGGTAGCATTACACGGCACGGTCCAACTCATGAACGCCGGTTTCCAGGAATTCTCCCGATGTACACGCACTACTACATCATCGTCCCTGGGCCTCTCTGCATCCCAATAGCCGAGCTCACGGTCGCAATCTTGTCGAGTCGCCGCGGTAGAACTAAAAGAACACAGAAAAGCGAGTTAGTAGCACACAAACTAGGTCGGCCACCCAAACAAGCACTATTGATACTACTAGAACTATATAGAACCAGCGAAGACAGATGCTAATGGTCCCGCCTGTGTTTGCGTCCGAATGTAGGTTGTACCACATCCAAGTCCGCCTTCCAGGTTTACATGCATCATCAACTCAATATGCTACTTACCAAGCTCTCAGATGTCAAGACAAATCCGGAGTTTGAGTAGGATGTGAGTTGAAAGTCTCCTATTGTTCCATATGCCTGTGAACGCCAAGATGCTGTTGATTAAGGGTGTGTATGCCCATGTGGATTGAGCCCGGTGGGGCAGGACGTTGGCTACGCCGCTCCAGACCACGTTCCGCCGCGCACTGGTCTCTGCATGCAGTCGCAAAAGTTTGGCCTGCCGAACATATTGAAGGACCTCCGGGCGTGATTTGTTCCAACCTGGATTTGAAACATTGAGTAGAGAGGACTAAGCGATCATGGAGAAGGGATATGTATTACGCTTTGATGAGAGGCGGCGGATTGAAACGGGCACGGTGAAAGTGCCGCTGTGTGCCGCAGACTGCCGCAGCCTAAATTTAGATTGCCGCAGTCAGCGGCAATACTGCCGCAGCAAGTCACACTGCCGCAGTGTCACGCAATTATTGCCGCGTGCACTGCGGCAATCTTGCTGTTGTGCCTGCAGCAGTATTCTCTGGGATAATTTAACATCGTAGGTATCCTGGGCACTGGCCTAGCTCAATATATCATTATACTCTTGCCGATCGCCACGGAATTAGCCGCATGATGTTGAAACTTGAATATTCACCGAGAAGTATGAGTATGGAACGCCGCCTTTCCGACCTCAGCGAACATACAACCTGACCTACAGTATTACAACCAATTAGGGGCAGTCAGAGTAGAAATTAAATACCCGATTCTGGGTCGATTCTGACGGCGATTCTGAGACGATTCTCGGAATTATTTTAAATCAGAATCGCCGAGAATCGATGTAGAATTGCCTCTGGAGTCGATTCTACATCGATTCTGCGGCGATTCTGCGACGATTCTGAGTCGATTCTGATTTTCGGCGATTCTCTCACGCTTAAATAAATCAGAATCGCCGTCAGAATCGACTGTCAGAATCGCCTCAGAATCGACGAGAATCGTCTACTCTGACTGCCCCTATTATCACAAGAAGGACCAGCTGTGTCTTCGAGAACAAAGTGGGGTGCGCCGCTGTTGAAGACTTGTTGTCCAATCCTTCCGCATTAGCCACAATGGGTTTTCATTCAGTGATTCTATGGTAATTTTCCAGGCGGCACTTCGCAGAGGGTATCAAAGGAGTCAGAACCCATAACTTACCCACTTGCTCATGAAATAGTATGCCGTCCCTGTCCCTCAAACCGATACATCCACCATGGCTGCGAAGAGTTACTTGGATCACCTTCACCGTAAGGCCGCACACACTGATAGTTACTCGGAATGTGCTACGAGCCCTGGTTGTTATTTTACTGTTTCATAGCATACACATCCAACTGAGGCCGTTCTGCTGACATCAAGGATGCCAAATTTTCTCGGGTAAAATTAATTACTGCCTCCGACCTGAACACAGCTGAGAAGTTGCCCTCACCTCCGCCTTGGTCGGGAACTTTTGCCCCAGTGAGGCAAGTGGGGAGTTCTATGTTAAATACACAAAATTTGGGCCAGATTTTCTGATTCTGTCATCCGTGCCGCGCTCTCGAGTGTTTCCGGACCGAAATTTATTTTTTAGTTGATTTGATTGGAACGCAGAATGGATCAGTTTGACACACACAAGGGAATGCCTTGTGTCTGAAACAATCCCGATCTCCCTCCCCCTCGAAGATGATCTGTGGGTATGCTTGATCCTACCGTTAAAAAATTGCCGCAGACCGCCGCAGGGTGGCTGTGTTGCCGCAGATCCTAGTGCCGCACGTACCTCAGAGGCACTGTAGACTCCCAAGGATTTCAATTACGGCTTCAAACCTGCAACTGAATTCCAGGGAAGGTCTGGGGAAAAATTTATGCTCTTAATCGGACCGTACTAACGTTGCCGCAGACTGCCGCACTGTGTTGCTACCCATTGCTACCCACGAGTGCCACACAAGATGAAGAAGCATCATAGGCTTACCACGTTCTTTGGAATGCTTTCAGAACATAAGAGTCTCTATATTTAAAGAGCCTAGGTCCGAAACACTAATCAGAGTCATGGAAGTCAACACTTGTGTGAATCAAATTTAATGAACAAGTCACCGCGCGATAGAAATGTGTATTTAACCGGCCTCTTTGCTCTATTTTCAAGAACTTATGGCTCGGGTACACTTTGATCAATACATTACAAGCTCTGTAGAGGTAAATGGGCTCAGTCGCGATGAGTATGTGGCCGATGTACCGCGCGCGACTCTTTTCCAACATAGCACTATTTTTTGATTAACTCAGTTGAAAACCCGAATTAACGAGTTTGACACCTAGTGGGCGGCTCTGTGCATCTACCAAAACGGGAGGAACCATTTTTCTAAAAGATGATATCTAGCGTGCAAATTATCCCAAAAAAAAAACTGCCGCAGAGTGCCGCAGAAGTGCCACAGGGTGGCTGTGCAACTGCCGCAGAGCCCAGAAAATAGTGCCGCTGCACCCAAGAAGCACCGTAGACAAGGGAGTATTCAGTGTGAGGCATGTATCATGAAACATGAACTCCAACGTACATCGAAGGAAGAGTTGTAGTGCTCAACGTGGATGGTAACAGAGATTGAAAAAAAAATCAAGTTGAACGATGTTGCGGCGTCAAAATGAATAATTGATCGCAATGCCTTTCGCCATGCGTGACTGCCGACCGAGTATGTTCAGAGAAATGCAGCAGGAAAGTGGTGCGCCACCGGCGTCCCGCGACCCGCCCGCCCGAAGGAATAGTGCCACATTATTTATACCATGACATGCGCTGGCAAGAACTCAGACAAGTGCCGTAGATTCGAGAGAGAGAGAGAAAATTTAAATGGGGAATGCACATAGATCGTAGATGCTTCGAGGGAACATAAGTATACCTACTGTTATTTCCTAAAGATCCATTTTTGAATGATCCTGTCGACGGTGTTGGTGGAAACTAGACACCTCGCTGGGACGAAGATGTGTTCGATTATCGATAGACGGGGAGCATAACATTTGTACGGAGTCAACAATTTGAGAACTAAAATATGATGTGTTGTGACGTGTTGCGTCGACGGCGGCAGGGACGAAGAACTTAGAAGAGTGCCGCAGGATCGACGCAGGAGTGCCGCAGTGGTGCCGTTGAACATCGCCGCGGACATGTCACACTGCCGCTGTGTCACGACTTATACTGCCGCTGACTACCGCAGGATTGCCGCTGTGAGATGCAAGACTGCCGCAGAAAAGTGCCAAAGTGCCGCTGCAATTGCCGCAGACTGCCGCTGCACAATATTTGCAACTATTTGTCTGCCGCAGGACTGCCGCAGACTGCCGCTGTAGCGATACTTAAGTCGTCTCCAGCGCCCTCAAAACCATAGTTACTTCCACATCTCTCAATGGTAGACAGTGTATTACTCACAGTACTGTCTCCCTACCCAGTTTCGGGTCTTAACTCCCACAGTTGAAACCGGTTCAGCATGTGCCGCAAACTTGACTGCCGCAGACTGCCGCAGAGATTGCCGCTGCATGCGGCAACGGCAATGCAGCGGCAAAATATCTTTGCCCGATTGAAACCAGGGACTTCACGTCTTTGAGATTGTTAAAAAGAAGCCCTTTCATCACATCCCGCCGGTCGCATCCCTCTTCCAGCAGTCGCTTCTCCACACTATCCGTTATACAGAGTTGATATTTGTGGAGGAGAATACGGACTGATAATTGACTCACGTCGCTTGGACTTTCCGCAGTCTCTCTGCGTCTCGGTCCTTAGACCGCTGAGATATCTGCTTTACCCATTTCGCACATTGCGAAGCGATCTACCGGCCAACTTCGTCAGTGCATAACTCAACGAATATGTGTACATCTGTACCGCTCACCTTTTGCGTCTCGCGCACTATTTTTTCCTGATGTTCAACGAACGCTGCCAGCGCCGCAGCAGCCTGGGATCCTTCCTCAGCGGCTAGGCGCGTATATTCCGCCATCACAACATTAGCGTCTCGGATTGATACTTTGAAAGTGTACCCGTGAGCCATGGTGTTCCCGGCTGAAAAAACATGTAAATAGATTAGCTTCCAAGGGGTGGGGCATGAAGAAATTAACCGCCTACAGCGGCGGTCGGTCGCTACGACAAGTTTGGCCACCATGCCATAAGGATGATGTGTTGTAAGAAACGCGTCTGTGAGTCTAGGCGTCACAGGGAAACAGTTAAAATCAGACCGAGACACCATGGATATAGGAATGAGCCTCACTTGCGGGACATGCAGTGCGAGCACAGACGCCTCCAGACCATGAAGTCGGGGAGTGTGTCGGGCTCGCCACACTCCTTCCGTGAGGTGAGGATTCAGCGGCGGCGTATACGAAACCTTGAGTGCGTAGCCACGTACCTCGCATGTGTGTGATCCAAAGAGCAGATGAGCCCAACGGCGCCCCAAAATCTCGCTGGGGCACGGGGGAAGCGGCGCGTGGAAGGCGGCGCGCCATATCTTGTCCAGTTGCGGCGCATGGAGTAGATCCCGGAACTCCCGATTGGCGCGAGAAAGATGGAGAAGGTCAAGCGGGTGGAGGTGGCCCAGAATCTGATGCGTCGGAATGTCAGTACTCGGCAGATGCGCAGACATGGGCACAACAAACCTCGAGGACGATGTCGATGTGCATTCCAGGAAACATGTCCAGCGAAAGGGCGCGGGTTGAGAACTGGGTCCGCTCGATGCGCAGCGCCCGGAGGCACTCTACCGCGACGAAGTTTGCTGGAGTGGGCTCAAAGGCGGATCGTTATGCCGCTATATGATGACTTACTGCTACTGCGTCTGTCGAAGACGACGCGCCTTCTTCCAATGACGTTTCTTTGACGTTTTTTCAGGTGGGTGACTGGGGTGGGGGGGAATGGGAGAACGAGATACTCTGGGTCGTCCATGTCCAAAT
This sequence comes from Mycena galericulata, assembly GCA_029289565.1. Classification (NCBI taxonomy): domain Eukaryota; kingdom Fungi; phylum Basidiomycota; class Agaricomycetes; order Agaricales; family Mycenaceae; genus Mycena; species Mycena galericulata. Next base: position 914,407 of record JARKIA010000032.1, read on the forward strand.
GGGCGCATCCAATGCGCTCTGAGAGGAAGAAATGTGAGTCACAAGTTCAGACAGGGGTTGTTGCACAGATTGGAATGGGCACGTGCCGCACCGTGCACGAGTCAGTGAGGCCCATATGATTGTAAGATAGGCACACCCAACGCGGTAAGGTGAAGCCCGAGCAGCAAGAATTTTTCTGGATCGAGACTGCTGAATATGAGTCCAGAATCAGACTCCAGATAATACTCATTCAGTGGAAAGCGGTGAATTTTTTCCATGGAGCGTTCACACGATAAGATAAGGGAATCGATCCGAGTCGCGTGAGGAAGGGACAACCGCGAAACTAACGAGTCAATTGGACTCGTAGTTTCGTGGGTGTGGGGGGAAGAGCCTTCGGCTCTGGCCGCTGGAGCTGAGGGGGAAGGAGGCGATGGGGAGATGCGTTACGCGCCGTCGCGACGAGGAAGCAGCTCCGAGCGGAAGAGGAGGGCTCTGAGCGTGTGGCGGAGGGCTCCGGGAAGCGGGCTGGAAGCGCCAAAGGCGCGAGCCAACTCTACCACACACTGAAAGAAAGAAAGAGGGAAGAGGAGGGTGGGCGAAAGAAAGCGCGGAGAGGAATCGGTGGTCGTGGGCGCGAACAAGCCAAGAAAGTGACGAAGTCACGTTCGCGTCACGACTATCCCGATTCTCTCCATCTTATCTTATCCTCTGACAACCTCAAGCCGCTCGTGCCTCGCGTCGAAGTTGTCTCGGAAATTGCTAAAAAAGCGTAAAAAGATAGGCACACGCAAAGCTGTAAGGTGAAGTCCGATCAGGACGAATTTTTCCGAGTCTGCGCCTCAGTAGACTGCCGGACATGAGTCCCAGATGATACTTATCCAGTGAAAGGGGCAAATTTTTTCCACGCAGTTCCAACCTCTGAGCGCCCGGAGGAATTGCTGGCGTAGAAAAGCGTAAAAATCAGGTAAAATACTCGAAGACAAGGATAAACACGGGTCGCGGGTATCATACACCCGCGGGTGAGGACGGGTACGGGTCGTGATTTCAGACCTGCGCTCAACCCGCGTACCCGACCCGTGTACCCGCGGGTTTTGGTACATCTACTATTTGTCCCTTGGTATGTTTCAGAAACGAAGGATTGTAATACTTTCCGCACGCCGAGAATTTTCCGATTGGTCCGGGAAATGCCGAACCAATCGGAAAAACCTCGGCATGTTGAAAGTATTACAATCCTTCGTTTCGTGAAAGTATGGGTTTTGGGAAGTCCGGGAATCAGTCCGGGATCAAAGACGGCGGCAAGTACGGCGGCATAGCGGACTTTGAATTCAGATCAAACCATCAGATGCGCTCTATTCAGTGACTTCTCCCCGCCGCCACCTGTCCCGCTGCCCACCACTGCTCACTTATTACACTTGCCTGTATGGCCAGAGAGCCGCATATGTATGTCCTGTAAGATTGTAAGACTAAAATATACTCAGAAAAATATCTTACCATTCCTGTTTGAATCGGTGCGATGCCAATTAAATGTACCTTGTACCTATCTTGTATGCTGCGCTCAATAGTTCAGGGTGCATCCCGTTGGTCGTCATCGGCTATTTGCCTGCACACTCGCTCGGGAGCTTTGGATAAGGGGCGGCGGCTGACTGTTTAAGACCATGGCAATCAATCGATCAATATGCCGACTGTGCCGCCGGACCATTACATCAGCCCCGGACGTTCTCCCGTCAGGCACCCCGGACATGATCGCCGGACTTCCCATTTCCCATTTGTTCTCTTCGTTTCTGAAAGAGATGCAAATAGTTTTATTTTCCTTACCACATCTAACTGAGTGGAAAGTTTCCTTTTTTAGGTGTGCCTCTATATCTTCATGCACAGGACTCAACGGTCTGGTCTCGAATGTGGAATATGGCTCAGCTCCAGTTTCCTCGGCTTCCGCCTCGCGGGAGAAAGTCCTGCACCCAGGTTACAGTCTTACTGTGTAAACTGCATCTGAGCGCTCCAACGTGAGCGTGTGGTGTACAGCGGATTAAATATCTGACAATAAAGTGGGCTCTATCTTACTCTATCTTCCTACCGTTGCAAGGGAAACAAAAAGATACTTCAAAGCGCAGTCTATGAGGTAAGTAGTAATGTACTCGGTGGGAATCTCGCTGTTCCACAAGAGGCTCTTGCTCTGACGCTGCTCCAGGCGATTGAATCGCGGGCAACGAAGCTCTTGATATGTCTCATTACCACCGGGATCAGTGCCAGCAGGTAGCGAATTTCTATCAAGAAGTATCAGCGAGTGTTGGATTTCTTCAGGTCCCCATGGTACATACATCGCGTCATTTGAATATGAGTGCTCGTGCTGACGGACGCATGCGCCTACTCAGCTGGAAATCCCGACTACCTACCTACCGAGCACTGGGGGCGGAACCGAAGCACTGGGGCAGAAGTGTCGTTATTGAATTGCGTTTCAGGACCCTGATCTATCGGAACATCAACTGGACAGTCCCCGTCGGCCTCTTCTGTACACCACGGAACTGGAGCAGTGTTTGAAAGACGTCAACGGCGTAATCAGAAAAAGACACCGCAGCCGCATCTGAAAAACATCTCGTGATGTTTGTCCGATGTCCCAGTCTCGAATTGGCAGATCATTTTTCGAGGCATGCGTCGGAGCGATCTCGCCGCAAATATTTGAGAGAGATTTCGACGACATTAATTAGACGCAAGTACCAATGCAATGAGCACATCGCGAGAACGCCAGGGCAATGGTCTGATCAAGCTATCGGAGATATACTCGTACATATTTTGAAAGTGTTTATTCTACTCTGTCTCGACACTTGAATCAAGCTACGGGTGAGGTATTCCAAATCAGATTCTGAGGGAAACAAAATGTATTCATGACAGTATACGAGACAATGATAATATACACCTCGGCCACTACTCCCTCCCAAGCTTTACCACACCTCGCATCTCCACTGCAAGCTCGCTGGCAAACACGCACGCAGAGAACACCGCAGAACTCGCGCTGCGCGTACATGGCGGGCTCATGCGCGCTGACACATCGCGTCGACACCGTTGGGCGAGGGGAAGGGGGAGGGGAGGGACTCGGTTATAAAGTCGGCGCCAATGGTCGCGCAGTAGGAGGTCGAGAGAAGCGAGAGGAGATGCACTATCAAAATGTGAGTGAATAGATACATAGGGCCACAAGGAAGAGACGCACCTGGCCTCGGATGCTGGTCTTTCTGCAGGGAAGGCTGGACACGTGTCGTGGTCGATCGGCGGGCGGCACATTGTACACTCCAGGCAACGCGTCGGTGTTCTCATTCACCACGTCGCAGGACCGGAAGGTCCTCGTTGATTATGCGCGCGCGTATCTCAGCACACCTCGGTGCGACATAAGGGGCAAACATGTTGCACCATATATTTAGGGATACGGGAGACGAGAAAGGCTCTGCTCGGGAACAGGTAAGTGTATATATATGGTTACGCGGGTAACGGAACCTACCATCTATAAGGAAAACGTTGCATTGAAAGCCCGAGGGAAGTCGGTCTTTCTGAAGCAAATTGTCAGCCGGCAGAATAGGCACATGTCAAAACAGACATACCACACGATTGAGAAGAAAGCTACCCTGCCATCATATAAGGTCAGCCTATAGAATGAATGCGAGGCTGAAAGCGAACTTACATTCCCTCGAAAGCCATCAATTCTGGAAATTTGAGGTCGTGAGGGGGGAGAGATGCACCGAGCGACGCTTCGAGATGTACACAAACACGTTGCAAAATACGGAGCAGGTCAAGTCCAAAACCCCGATACAGGATCAGGTAGTCCTTCTAAAGTAAATCGTCAAGAAGAAATAAACATATAGGTAAGAAAAACGTACCGCACATCATGTCTGCAGAAATGGGTACTAAGTTACAAAGTGGGCAACTCTGGAAAAGGGGCTTACAGTTCATCAGAGACAGCGGGGAGCTCTTGGGACATCCGTACACTGAGACGATAGTATATAGTTCTTCTGTTTCACGCTGAGTCGTCATGCAAAATTCAAGTCAGTAATTGAAGCGCCGAATCAGGCATAAAATAGTACTTACCATTACAAAGTGCAGGTAGGGAAGCCGCAGAGGTGATGCATTGGTTCCTGCAATATGGCCATCCATATTAGTAACAACAAAGAAAATGCATACCTTCTGTGCTGTGAATACCCGTTGGCGAGATAAAACTCCTCCTAGCCTCTTCTCCGGCGCAGCAAGCGCCACCCAGAAACTGAGCTAAGAGACCCGGCGACAGCAAGCGCCACTCTCACGAGCACAGGGAAACGGGGATGGAGGAAGCGGAGAGAAAGTGGTTGATGTTTCCGTGTGTGTTCAAGTTTGTTGTGCACAGCCACTTCCATTCATTCCCCGTTTATGAGCGTCAAAAAATACTCGATAGTAAGTGTAATAGCATGCCAATGGACTCCCAGATCCCAAAAAATGACAGGAGAAATACTAGAATTATCGCACAAAGACATCCGAGTAGAACTAATAACGGTGTAAACTATTTACAAGGCAATCTTGAAGTATCGTAAAAAAAATCAGAAGCTCTTTATGCCATACTCTCGGACACTCTTCGTTAGGCCATTGCATCATTGAGGGTCTTCAGCCACGCATCGAGATTTCTTGCCTCCGTGATGGGAATAGAAGCATCGGGAAGGCCGTTCTCGGCGAGGTCCTCACGGTAATGCTTCTCCCACATCCTGTAAGGCTCGTAAGTAAAATCCATGCTGGCTGATACAACGACTCACAGCTGTATATCTTCCTTGATTGGGTAGGACTTATGATACTTCGCGAGCTTGTTATCCACGGCATTCCAGAAGCTATCCCCGGCGTCATCGGTCCCTGGTTTGCCCGCCGTATCTTTGACCCCGTCCTTCTTGAATTGGACGGCAATGGAACGCTAACAACAAAGGGTATGATAACACAGGCACTCAGGCATTATGAAGCACTTACCAGGAACGCAATTCGCTGGTACATCGGAAGTGTTGGCCTGGCCGGAGATGCCGAAATGCACAGGCGCGTGAGCTTTGCAATATCGACCTTTTCTTTGCCGTTCAAGGACACAAAAATCTTTTACACGGAACAATCAGACTATGTAGTGACCGCCGCATGTATATTAACCGCACCTGTTTTTTGATGAGGAAGCGCTTATCGGTCAAAGCTTTCCCGATGTACTTGAGAACAACGTCGCAGCGGCCGGTTTCCATGGCCGGAGGCAAGTCCTTCACCTGGAGCGTGCGCATAGCATCCTGGATTGCATGTAAGTGGATTGCGCAGCTTTCGCATAGAAGTTGACCCACCAGAATGCTGCTCTGGATGGATCGACCATCCTTACGGTTGCGGTAGTTTTTGTTTCGGTGGGACAGCATCCCGATACCTGCATAGTCTGTACAGGTTTTCTGAGCTTGTCAGAGCAATGAATACAGATATGACCAGAATTCTCACTGCCAAAGTATCTTCAACCTTGTATTTCTTGCCCTGGTCTGTCTTGATGATTTGCAACGCGTCGCGGCACTCGAGCCCCACTATGTACATCTGGAACATGTGGCGCATAGGGTTACTTGTCTAAATCATTTATAAGTGTACAGTTGCATGCGCAGATACGAAAGGATAGACTTTAAGAAACATGTCTGCGTCTGCATCAGCCTGAGCAGTGAGATTCTTGTGGCGTTTGAAAGCACGGCCTTCTTCCAAAGTATATGGGGCCGAGTGGTCTTCTGTGAGGCGCTCAACGAACCGGTCATCGTCATCCTCTTCTATTTCTGAATGGGGTCGCGTCGTTCCTCGGGGCGTCTCGTCACCGAACACCGGAGAAGCCGCCCCAGGACCCGGCGCGTCGACGCGTCCCAATGTGTTGAGGCCAGCGGCACGAAAATCTTTCTCTGCCTGCAGAGCATCGTGGAGGACTTGCATCTCAGCAAGCTCGGCATCGGTGAAGCTTATGTCGGCCATGATGTGCAGGTCGAGAGCAGGAATTTTTGGAACTCCGCTGCCCGCTCTGTTCTTTTCAATGTCACAACCGCCCGATTGTGACAGTACGCGTTTCACCCAGAAAACATCATGGCACAGAGGCGCGGGCCCAAAGCAAAGGACTTGGAGCAATGTGACTGGTCTTTTCTCCTCAATAGATGAGGGGCACTCACTGAGTTAATACAGACTGTTTCGAGGATGATGTGGCCGGCAAGATCTGCTGTCGCGTCTGTCACAAAGCTTCTGGAGCAGATACACGCACCTGGATAGCCCGCACCTCTTGGAAAAAACATGTGCAGTCCCCAGCTCATTCCAAGTCTCTGGAGCAGGCTGCACAAACTCAGAAAGTGGAGGCTGAAACTCGTCAGCAATATATTTCAGTTTACAGCATGCCCAGTACGATCCTTCAAGCCCCCAGTTCATCAGATACCAGCGTCCCGCGAGCACAGTTCCGGCCAATTCTGGATGAGGACACCAATGGTATAAGCATGACAGACTTTGAAGATGTTATGATGCGAGAAATCGATTACTCGCCCGAGCCGGACACTTTCTTGGCTGATAATGCCGAGATTCTTCGACGCGAGAGAGAACTCTTACTCCTTGACCACCTGGAAGAAGAATTTGAGGGAGCCGACGATGAAACAGTTCCAAACTTCATTCAAGACATTTACGACAATGGCAAGGATTATTTTTGAAGCTTGGGTCCAGATTTTTAACTGTTGAATGTAGACATGCTCCCAACCAATGGCGAAGATGTAGACGAGATAAACGAGTTTTTCACTGGTATTCCAATCAGCCATGATTACGCACCGTACGGTAACAAGACAGTAAGTCCGTTGAAGATGCTCAGTTGGGTTTGCGACTGAAATTCTATGCTCGACAAGATGTGCTATTTGGACATACTGGATAATTTGCCAAGGCTTCGCCTGTCGTCCAGTCAATTCAAGATGATCCTGTGGATAATGAAGGAGTGCGGGGCCAAGGATGTGCCATCCTTCAATGCATTCCGAGCAATGCAGAAGCATATCCGTGGAATGACGGGTGTGAGAACAGAAGCGCACAAGTCTGACCTGGGAAATCTCTTTTATGTAAACGACATTCGCGACTTGATCGCCAAGGTGAGCTATCTTTGTCGTGTTCGGAGGCTCTTACTTGTGCTCCATGTAGGACTTTGCAAATCCAGAGGTTGCCCCGCACATACAGAAATATCCAGAGGACGTCGCGGGTGGACCTATATCTGAAATCTGGCAAGTCAAGGATGGAAAGTGGCACGACATCGCCCTCGACGCGCTCACCCCATCTATTCTGATTAATGCTCACCGTTATTATATCCATGAGGTCGCCGAGCTGTTGGATGGCCGGTGGGCTATCCCTGCTCTCTGGATTGTCTCGAAAGGCAAAACATATGCCGACTGTATGCTTGTGGAATGGAATGTAAGCGACGGGATTACCTCTGCGTTCCAGCGTTTAATCTGACTTTTAAATAGGCTGAGCGTCGGATAATACAAGCAGTGCATCCGGAAATTACAAGGATTCCCTTGCCCGAGCTTGCCTTCAATCACGAGGCCCTAGAAAGGCGAATACGTACCACAATCCGCTTTCATGGTACATTATCTTGTTCTCCTTCCGACTTTCAATTAAAGTTAGCATTTTATTCAGAGACTTGTAAAGAGTATGCTGTTCGGATCCCCAATCGATTTCGCGCGATAGATAATGGGGAAGACCTATTTACCGTCTGGGTCCCTGTTTGGGCCGATGACGTCTCGGGTGCCAGAAGCAAGCAGTATCAAAAGCATCTCAATGTATACACCGCAAACGCCAACTTGCCAGGGCGATTATTACAGCAGGAATATTTTGTTCGCTTCGTCTCGACCTCCCCTCATGCCGGCGCCTTGGAGCAGTTGAAGGTGGTGGTAAAACACGTCAAGTACGGCAAGTGTAGCCGAGGTATACTCATCATGCTAACAGTATCATTTTCTGTAGGTCAACTCATGAGGAACCCGTCCAAACTTACAATGCTGACTCGTCGCGCCCCTGTGGTGTGAGGTTAAACATCCCAGATGGACCCGCTGACAACCCCCAACAAGCGGAAGAGGCGTCTCACATCGGGCACCAAGGCAACTACTTCTGCCGGCGTTGTCATGTCGGGGGGTCGAATGAAGAGAAGGAATGCGCTGACGGCTATCATTCATTCTATGAGGTGAGTGTGGGTCATTCAATGTTTGTACTTGGTACTCATTCCGTGACTCTAATAGACAGGCCGGCCACGGAATGTCGAGGATATCCGCAATTGTGTCCTTGCCCAAATTCGCCTCGCCACATATGGTGTTGCTGCCCGTGTCGAGGCCCTACAGACAGCAACAGGCACCAAGGATAAGATCGCCCAGCACTGGATTGATATATTAATTGAGAAGGCTCGTGAGATGCACGCTGCTACCCCTGGTCGCTCGGTAGATGAGATTTCTAATGAGTTGTTGGTCTGGTTAAGCAACGAGACGGACCAGCCTTATAATCCATTACTGGATCTCCCCTGTGCGCCTTTTCAGTAATTTCCGCGGGCCTACGAAGACTTACCTATTGCTCCCAGTTTTCGACCCATCTCAAGATACTCTCGTCGAGATTCTACATACTATCCTGCTTGGTGATGCGAAATACACCTGGTACGAACTGCATCACAATTGGACGGCGGTACAGCAGGATATTTTTACTGTTCGGCTGCAGAGCACAAACCTGGATGGGCTGCGGGTCCCCCCGATCCGAGCAGCATATATGATGCAATATCGCAACGGTTTAATCGGCAAACACTTCAAGACGCTGATGCAAACCATGATTTTCCATATTCACGACATTGTCACTCCCGAGCAATTTACACTTGTCCGAGCTCTAGGCGAGCTTGGGCCTCTTCTTTGGATCTCCGAAATCGACAACATGGAAGACTACCTGGTACAGCATCTCTCCTTTCCCGCACACTATTATTTATGCATTTTCAGGCTGATCTACAAATCTTGATTGACAACCTTCTTGACGCCTTCGCCACACTCGATCCTTCAAAAATCCTCATCAAACTCAAGCTTCACGTTCTTCTCCATATTGTTCAAGACATCCGCCGTCGAGGACCAGCGGTCCGCTTCTCCACCGAAGTCTTCGAATGTTTCAATGCAATTTTCCGATTGTGCTCCGTGCTGAGCAACCATCAGGCCCCGAGCCGCGACATTGCTGCAAAATTTGCTGACCTGGACCGCGTTAAACACATTCTTAGTGGTGGTTACTGGTTCCAAGATGCGGCGTGGGTGCGAGCGGGGAAGGATGTCCAACGGATCCTGCGCAATACACCCATCATCCAGAAGCATCTCGGATGGGCACCCCCACCGTTTTGGACACCCGGACTCGTACGGGCAGTTGCACAAAAGAAGCAGGGCAAGATGGCGGCTCTGACTGTTGCCCAGACCATGCTAGATGGCGCTTTAAATCCCTGCACTGTCCCACTTGATTCTGGTATTTCATGGACCAGGGGTGAGAATGTGGCGGCCGTTTCTGGTGATCGCTGTACTGTCGGATCGTGGGCTGTATTCCGTCTTAATGATGTAAGTTTCCCCTATATTAACAAAGGTCAGACGAAATCTGAATGGCGTGTAGGTGCCTATAATCGCCCGGATTTTGATTATTCTTTTACCTAAGGGCAGCAAGTCCGCGCAAGGGGTGCTTGTGGTCAGCAAACATGATGTCGGGGAGGCTCTTCATCCACAGCTGCATATGCCTGTGCTGCTGCCCGATGCAGATGCCAGCCGTGTCGTCGTTGCCTCAGCAGTGAGTTCGATCCAGTGCCGTAGGTCGCGACATGCTAACGAAATATCAGTCCGTCCAGTTTTCATTCAATGTTCAGCACGATTGCCGGGCATGCGGGTGCGACGCCAGTGGTGTTACCCGACAAATGCAGGAGCGCCAGGAGTCCAGCACCATCATCCACTCCATTGTGCACAAAGATGACCCTCGGTTCGTTATCAATACCCACGGCTTTCACAATGCTGGTTTGCTGCGAAAGTACCTCCCCATTGTACTGACCAAACCACGCCACCTGTTCACGGATCGTAGACGACGTCATGACCAGTTATCGGCCGTCCTCGGTGTTACTCAGAAGGCAAAACGGGCCGCAACTCAAGAGAAGGCAGCCGCGACGCGGGAGAAGAAAAAGGCCGCCAAGGCCAGCGCAGTGGACGTTGAGATAGAGGGAGACGCAGGAGGGGTGCAGGAAGCGGCAAGGCCACAAAAGCGGCCTCATATTTCGATATAATATAGATACATACTGTTAATATATGTTGGCATGGCTCCTTGCTGCCGCCTCTCTGTGAACCTGTATAATCCATGCAGCCGTGCGGAGATGCTTAACGCGAGCCGCAAGCTCGGCATTCGCCCTTCGCTCGTTGTAGCATCTTGCGCGCTCGAGCGGGCGACGTACAGGTCCGAAGACGTCCTCGAAGCATGTCAGACAGCTGCACTGAAGCAAAAAAAACCAAGGACTCACAGATTCTGACATCTCTCGAAGGTTTCCCTTGTTGATAGAAGGCCGCCTGGGCAAAACGAGCGGTTCGAGGTATTTATGCACGGGTTGTGCTGCATCTTCAAGGTCCGAGCTGCCAATGGTGGAATTATCGAGCCCGTAATAGTGATACACGGGTGGTGAGCGAAGATCTCCAGTGAGATTAGCAGAGTCCTCGGCAAGGGTGTTCACCGGAGCTGGGCTCGGGGTCGACCTCTGTGGGCTCTGGATTGGGGCGTTGAAAACAGCTCGCAGGATGCTCGAGGCATGCGAGGAGGGCGAGGGCGACGGATAGCAGGATGCGGGGTTGGCACTGTTCATAAGGGAAGATGTAAAAAGACCGTCAAGAAATGTTTGTGTATTTGTAGGAGCGGACTACGCACCTATTCTGAAAACACTAGAGGATGAGGCCATGCAGATGGGGCCCAACGCACCAATCGAAGGTCGTTTCGGAGGCTTGAGAGAGGTTCGTGCACAAGCGTCGTGAAGAGGCAGAAGCCGATGTTGTACAGAGATTGCGTGGTATCTTTGAGTGACATTGAACGGCTAACGTCACATCAAGCTCAATTTCGAGCCCGGTCCAGCCTTTCCAGTCCTGATATCAACAGAGCCTCATTTTTGTATTCGTACGAGGGTAGTATCAAATCTTTGCCCAAGTACTCAGGCGCGACCTCAAAATCGAATTACGGCTGGTTGGTGGTGTACGTGGCCCCGGGCCTTTTCAGTGTGCATCGTTGGACTCGTCGCAAACGTCAGAACCAAACCTCCTTGCCCACTGACTGAAAAATCTCGGAGAGACACACAGGATCTGCCCGCGTTCGCATGTCAGTGTGATGACTCAAGATTCCGGCATTGAAATGCGTGAAACTGTGGATCAAAATATTATAATTGTGTGGGAGGATGGACATAACGAAACGACATAGCCCACATGGCCTGTCTTGGTAACCCGGTCCGGGTGATCCGCTAATTCGGTTAAAAATGATGGACGCAACGTTATAGGAGCGATCCCGTCCATCAATTTAGCCGAATTCGCTTAGCCCCATCATGATGGACGGGATCGCTCCGAACGTCTGGGAGGAGGAGGAGGAGGTGATTTATACTGGCGCGTCCCACAATTCTGGGTAGCACATGGCCTGTATGGGCGCATGCCAGTGCGTGTTTGACTGGTGTTCTAAAAATGAACTCCCCCGATTTATATATAAGTTGCAGCGGAGCTCACCCTAGCTCACCGTCGTTCTTCGTTTGTTTTCTTCTTCTTTCTTTCCGAGCGAGCCAGCCTCCACTCTTTGTTTCCTTTTCTACTTCCTTTATTTCCTTGGCGAAGAAACGAAACAACCATGGTTTTCGCCAGCATTCTTTTGAGCGCAGCATGTGTGCTCCCATCCGTGATGGGGCTCAAACTGAACACGCCCGCCGGAACCGACGCTGACGGTGTTCTCAACGTCACCTGGACCACCGTAGCCAGCGACCCGTCTGTCTTTTTTTCATTTCATTCTACCGCTCTAACATCTCTTCCAGCGTATTCGCCATCGAACTCGTCGGCCCCGTCTCCATCGACGCCGCCACCGGTGTAGAACCCGCCACGCTCGCCGAGTCCGTCAACCTTGGATCCATCCCCCCTGGGTACGTCCGCCCCCTAGGCCTGTTCTCCCGTTTGCTTACCTTTGTCATCCCCCAGCACCTACAAAGTCCAGGCCGTCGTCGGCGACGACATCGGCACCGTCCTCAGCACCTCGGGCTCCTTCACCGTCGGCGCCGCGGGCGCTGCTGTTGCTGCCGGAGCTGGTGACGCTGCTGCGGCTGGCGACGCCGCTGCCGGTGCGGCCGCAGTGAACGTCGCTACCTCCTCTTCCACTGCCGCTGCCTCTGCTGCCTCTGCTGCCCAGAAGGGCATCACTTTCCCGAAGGACGGCATCACTTTCCCGAAAGACGGCATCACTTTCCCGAAAGACACGAAGGCGAAGAAGGTCAAGAAGGTCAAGAAGGTGAAGGCGCGCTTCGAGGACGACGAGGAGCTCGAGGCCCGCGACGAGTAAGTTTTGCGTTGAGCCTCTCTTCCCCTGCCGCTTTTTCTCGTTCCTACTTTCACGAACCTTGCTGACTCCGTCATTCCGCTAGATCCGATGACATCGAGGAGCGCGACTCCAACATCGAGGCCAGGAAGCCTCAGTCCATCACTTTCCCGAAAGACGGCATCACTTTCCCCAAAGACGGCATCACTTTCCCGAAAGACAAGAAGGCTAAGCACAAGAAGGCGAAGAAGGTCAAGAAGGTCAAGAAGGTGAAGGCGCGCTTCGAGGACGACGAGGAACTCGAGGCTCGCGATGAGTGAGTATTGCGATTACCCTCTCCTCCCCCTCCGCCTTTTCCGTTTTCACTTTCACGACCTTTGCTGACTCCGTCATTCCGCTAGATCTGATGACATCGAGGAGCGCGACTCCAACATCGAGGCCAGGAAGCCTCAGTCCATCACTTTCCCGAAAGACGGCATCACTTTCCCGAAAGACAAGAAGGCTAAGCACAAGAAGGCGAAGAAGGTCAAGAAGGTCAAGGCGGCGCGCACCGTTGTGTCGGCCAAGTTCGGACGTCGGGAGCTGTACCGCGACTAGGCGGTTAGCGCTCGTTCTTTCGTTCCTCGCTGTTTGCTTTCTTGCTCTACCTGCGTGCCGCAGAGTTCTTTACTGTACCGCCGTTCTTCGCTATACTGTACTGCCGTTCTTCGCTATACCGTACCAACCTGCGCCCGTACCACGCACGTTTTCTTCAACGGTGACATTTACAATGAAAATAATAGGGGATATTCTTTAGGTCTCAGGGTACTTTCGTCGACGTTCGTAGCTCGAAGAGGGAGACAACATCAGATCCGTCGTAAATACACTTAGTCCTGCTGCGCTACGCGACGAACCGACGAGATCATATACCGAGTCTGTAGCGGCGTTTCGACTACGCCTACATTTGCATGTCGACAGTGAGATGCCCGTCATTGTTGAAAGGTGAACTGGTTGCGCTGTCATTTTGGTTTGTAGCTACAGTAGCTTTGGAGCTCAGATGATCCAGATAGACTCAAATCCGATTCCCGGGCGGTGTTAAGTTGAGTCAAAGCATGTGTAAATTATCTCTCTCGCCCTGCTTCAAGACCTTTGAACGATACTTAGATGAATCTGGCGCTCAAAGCAAGCTCAAAGTCTTCTGCGTACCAGCAACTAGTAGTACCCACCCTAAACGGATGGATCTCGGCAGTGAAACCCGATTTCCGCTTGATTTCTCCACTCTCAGAAATCGTGGGAAGAAATCGGGTTCGGACATTTGCGCGGATTTTATATATTGGGATTTAGCAATAGCATCCAAGGCATAAACGGGGTACTCTGTCGAAATAGTACAGCATTCGTACCTCGTGGGAATGTTAGCCAAGATCTGACAATCACGAGGCTGTACCTCTCTCTCTCTCATGCCTCCACTTTCTCGCTTCGACACGCTCCCCAGCATTCACAGCTGGTGGTCTGACAGCAACCCACCGGGCGCCACTATCTCCATCCATGCAGTTGCGAAGCCTTTGATGAGATATCTGTATCACAGACAAGCACGCGAATTCGTCAGGACGAATCAAGGCATTGCACTCTCGAGAGAGGCCATGGAAACTTTTGCAAGCTATTTGACGTGGGAAGAATCCCGCGGATCCGTTAAATTTTACTGATCAAGCCCAAAGATATAGATATGTTGCGCATGGGACTAAAGCCTTGGTTTTGAAGGATCTTGCGGCCAGGTCGACGTCCTCGGATGCACCCGTGATTGTCAACACGTTACGCGGCGAGCACGACACCTTTTCTGAGTTACTTAGATCACCCAATACCGAGGTGAAAAACTGGGCCCGCGAACTTATCATCAATCTGGCACGTGACAAGTCTGCTTGGAAATCGTGCCTACCATGGACCCCGTGCACTCCGTTCGTAGACCTACTATAGTAGGTGAGCCCAATTCTCAGAAAGAAAAAAAAATCAATTCCCCTACAGTGAGCAACAGACTTGCGCCTTTGCTTTAGATGCACTATTCCGAATTTGCATGTCGCGCGCAGGTGCTGAGGCCATTGTAGCGGCTGAAGCACTGAAGAGCATTGTGGATCTCAATCTCATACACTCTCCGGATTCCAACATTCGGACGTATACATTGGCAACTCTGGATTACTTATCCGAGCATGAATCAGTTTCACGAGCCGTTTTGGGAGTGGACCCATGTGCACGACTGGGTCGGACTGTACTGGTGGCCTCTTCCCAGTGAGAAGACGGATATCTCCATCGTAACACCTTCTAACTCTCTTTCACAGTAGAGACAGTGGCTCTGTGCATGTATCGCCGCCAGAGGGGTTGCAGGTGGACCGTCAGCTGCACCTACAGGCGGAAAAGGCGCTTAAGGAGGCAAAGGTGAAGACGGTTTCTCAGGTCAAAGTGCGCATTTCCCCTCGACTGCGCCGTCCTCAATCTGCCTCTGACACCCAGTAGGTACTCCTCCTCGGCTCAGGTGACAGTGGAAAGTCCACACTACTGGAGCAAATGCGGCTCTTCCACGGCATGTCCTTCTCCGCACGAGAAATTGATTCCTATCGCCAGCTCATCTTTGACAACCTCATGCGCGGAGTCAAGTACCTTCTAGACGATCTTCTGGATATGGGCCTCGAGCTCCCTCCGGCCTACACACATGTTTATTCTAAGGACGATTATCGGGGCCGGGGCGGCTACGTGCAAGGATGGGCGCCGGGTGAGTGCGGTGGCATGGGCCGGATGGGTGACGGGCCGGATGAAGAGGGTGTGAAGCCAGACGAGCTGCTGGTGCACATTACGTCCGTATTCTCTACTCTGCGAATCTGCTGACACTGCGCTGCAGACAGACGTAAGGCTCATCGGGAGCGCGCCAGACCTCCGCGACGGGGAGCCCTTCCCGCGGGAGTATCTAGGGGTGTGTCATGCCACCTCAGCCTCCGTTTGACGAACTCTTCGCTGATTGCCCCGATCTCAATACAGCCCCTCCAGCGCCTGTGGAAAGAAGAGGTCGTGCGCGTCGCGTGGGAAAGAAGGGATGAAATGGCGGTACCGGAGAAGTGCGTCGTCTTTTCCTTTGTTTTGCAAATCATGCCTGAACTTCCACCAGTCTGCCGTACTTCTTCTCGGACCTGCGCCGGTTCTTCGACCCTGCGTACGTCCCGACAAAGCAAGACATACTGCACACCCCCAAGCGGACGAGAGGGATTACGGAGACAACATTTGAGCTAAACGGCCATGAGATTCTGATGGTCGATGTGCGCGTCCGTTCCTCCTGCGCCCCTGCGCTCCTTCCGACCTTTCTCCCTTTCTTCCTCTCGCCAGCCATATTCTTTTATTTTTGGTCCCTTCGTTTCCTTCTCTTCCCTTCCGATCCTTTTCACACGCTGCTCTATGAATACCCAAATGCATGCTCCGTGTATGCTAACACGACGCTCGCAGGTCAACAGCCAAAAGTCCGAGCGACGCAAATGGATACACTGCTTCCAGGACGTGACGTCCATTGTGTTCTTTGTAAACCTGAGCGGGTACGACCAGTGTTTGGTCGAGGATCGGGATACGGTGCGTGCAGTCTCTTTCTCATTTCGTTCTGCACATGCCGAACCTCATTTGTAGAACCAGATGCAAGATGCGATGGCCATTTGGGACTCGATATGCCACTCGCAGTGGTTTAAGCGGACCTCGATGGTGCGCTACGTCCTTTTCAACTTTCCACTCTTTTTCACTGAAGTTCCGTCCCTTCGCGCGATGTAGATCCTGCTCCTCACCAAATATGATATCTTTCGGAAGAAACTCAACACATCTGACATTCGGACGTTCTTTCCTGTGCGTATCTGTTCCGGACTCCCGCTTATCCGTTTACACCACGTTTGCTTCAGTTCTGACAACAAGAGCAGGATTTTGACGGCGAGCCCCGAAACGCGGACCAAGGGCGTGATTACTTTAAAAGGCGCTTCGTGAGGTTGTCTCAGAAGACTGAGCGGGTGAAGGAGCGCGAGATATACATTCAGTTCGTGCACTTTTCGTCTTTCGGTGCGTTGTCCCTGCTGACAGCCCTCGCATGCGCGCAGTACGACAGCCACGACGGACACGGACCTTCTGCGGGTGCTTACATGTACGATCGAGGAGTGAGTCCCCAGTTCTTTTGCTTCAGTTAACTTCCTCGGCTTCTTTTCTTTCCCTTCATTGCGTCTTCATCTCATTCCTTGGAACGCGTTCGCTTAACGCTGGCTATAGCATCCACTTAAGGTCAAATCTTGAAAATGCCAGGCGAATTTAGTCAACATACTTATTTTTCCCCGACTCAAGCTCTTCCTCTGTTTCCTTCTATACCCCTTCATTTTCTCACTCCAGATGAGTCCACTATTGTTCTTTCTTTCGTTTATTGCACTTCTTCGCGCACGTTCGCTTCGCTTTGTCGCCTGTCTGCTCCATGTCACATATTACTACGGACTCGAAAATCATCCGCATCTTGAAATTGACGAATCTGAATATCTCACTTGTTCTCACTCTCGGCCGTCGGCATTCGTTGATTCGACTGTAGATTGAAGATTCTCGGTCAAATTGAATCTCACCGCACTGGATGCGGGTTGGTGCTACATCACTTGTCACTACCAGCGTCCAGGCGATATGCTGTTGAAAATTTAAAAGCGAACACCGCAACTTGTGGATTTCAATCCAGCATTGCACGTTCCTGCGTGGAGCCTGCTGCATGTGGGACCCCTGCGCAAAAGGTCAGGAACTGGGATCTCATCGGAGTCTAAGGGGAAGTCTGGAATCAGGAGATTGTGGTTGCTTGGAGAATGGAGAGCAAGCACATCAGGAAAAATTCCCTTTGGTATTTGGCAACAAGTGTATGGCCCGTATACTGAACGTAACAGATGCACTTTGATCATGACGGTGGAATCTGCTGAATTCGCGTTTAGAGTTAAATATTCTCTCTTTGAAAGACATAATTTGCCGGTTCAAATCAGAGCGCGCGCAAAGCAAAAGCCACAGTTGAACCAACAACGTGAGAAAGTGCTGATGTCGCCACTGTGACCGGATCTTTCCGAATGTCCTTGTCCTCCTTGTCCTTACCCTTCATGCGCCTCCAAGACTCAAGTTCTTGCATCAGTTTCCAATCTTCGTCCCGCGTATTATTCAAACTCTCAGTCCCAGACATTTCCAGCAAACTTCATTTCGACTTGGACTCTGGAACCGCTCTCATCGACTGAGACTCGACGCTGGGTCGACAGTCCAGGCCCTTCAAATGCTATAGAACTTGAAGGATGAATCTGAGATTCCGACTCACCTCAAGTTTTCCTGGGTGCATCCTCGTGCGCGCCCGCATGGAAAAATTCCACAAAGGGGTTTTCCACTTACACTAACTACCAGTCAACCTTTAAATTGCGAGCGCCTAACTGTCGACAGTGACGCGGTCTCTTCGTTATGTACTATTTGACCGTGCTAATTGGACAGGTGTGATGGCATCCACAGCAACAACAATCCATCCGCGATAAAACCGGGCTCCGCATCATTTCCGCAAGAATCACATCGCAGCACAGGGTTTTCATGTTTTGACGGTTCCAACCTTTACGCACTTTGGCAAGATCCAAGCTATTTCCAAATTGTTATCCAGCATTTCTCTCATCTTCCCGCTTCTGATACGAGGACCTTCGAACGCACGTGAGGACTCGGAGAAAGGCTGGAATTCTCACCTAGTATGAACTTTTACCCCCCGCGCGTCTCTCTTTCAGTCACAACTCACAGCGGAGATACGAAGGCGGTGGATCAGAATCAAGATGGCTTCGGTATTTCGGGATTCAAACCACCTACTTACATGCATATCAGCGAGGAGCCTCGTTGTGGCAGTCAAGGAACTTTCCGGTCACCTTTTTCAGATTCGACAATGAAGTGGCTGTAGTTGACAAAAATACACCCATTGAAACACGACCATATCTCAAATCTGTTCAACCGTGTAATAGACTCCAGAGCGCCCTCTCCAAGTTTTACAACCTGTTTGTGGATAAAAATAAACCGAGGGCCTAGGCATTTGCGCAAACTCGACATCCTGACATCTCAACAATCTGTGATTTCTGTCCTCGAACCCTCGATCCTGTTCCCTTCCGCCCAGACCTATCTCCTTCAATCTCGACGTCCCCAGACTGCCAGGGCCAATATCAGTGGATCACTCTTCCCATTTGTTCCGCGTGTGGCTCACACGTCAGTAACATCCCGCCGTGGAATCCATCCGTGATTGTGACCACGTCGGTCTCGGTCGCGCTTCTTTCCCTCTCACCCCACGCAAGGCCGATCTGCGAGAACTTCCCCCATTAAAAGGGGGCGACTGAGCCTCACGGCCGTAGAATAGGCTTTATCCGCATTCCCCTCGGTGGTTACTGATAACGCGGCGATGAATCATCCGTATAGCGGGGCGGCGAGCTACATCTATGCGAACGAGGTGCGTCTTCATTGTAATCTTCCGTCGTGGGTGTAGCTGACTTCGTCGGCCAGTACCCCCCGTCGCCCTTGGACCCGCATCACCGCAATGGCCCCTACGGCAAGATGCAAAGCTTCATCCCAGTGCGCCTTCCACACCTCTCACTCGAGATGGCGCTAACATCTCCCGTGAAGATCCAGTCAATGGACTCGCTCCCCAGTGCGCACCCGTACAGCCACAAACACGCATGGTCCACGGACGGCACCACCCCCACACAGACGCAGACGCAATTCTCCGAGGAAGAATTCGGGCCTAGGCCGCGGCGCGAGTCCTTGCGCCGGCTCCTGCCGCGGCAGCCCCTACTGTCTCATCCGTACGCGCAGCAGCCGCTCGACGAGTGGATCGATGACGACGAAGACGAGTCTGTTGCCCAGCCAGAGACGCCTGTGACGCCTAGATTCCAGCCACGACGCACCGTGCCGGCGAGATCCGACCAAGCTGTTCGGCGAGCTGCTCTCGTTCCCTATGAGCCACGGCCTTTCGAGGAGCGAGAAAGGGAAAGAGAAAGGGACAAAGCAAGGCGTGCAGCGGCGTGGCGGCGAAAAATACAGGTGCGTATTCATTGACTTTGATAGGAGCAAGTTTTCTAATTCCGAATATCCAGAGACGTGTAAGAAGAGCGATACGTCGTTTGAAACGATTCCTGTGTGTGTCCAACTTGCATGTAGATTAACGGGTACTGACCTTTCGTAGAGAAGGACTTTGAATACACTGTTGTACATGAGATCGATACCCTGATTGTGTTGCTGTTATACCCATTTCGATTCCCCTGGACCCAGGAGGAAAAGTAAAAACTCATAGCTGCAGTGGCTTCGGCGGCCAAAGGTGCGAATCCATTGACCGAGGCGGAAGTTTCCAAAAATATTCCGAGACGCGTAATCAAGAAAAGCGGAACTCTCCTTGACGCCGTACGTTCTCGCTCCGTGTTTCCGCTTCGACAGCACATGCACAGCACCCGCTGTTCACAGGGAAGCTTCGAATCCTGTTCCAGTGATCGTTCGCTGTTATTATTCGGAGTTTGTGCGTTCACCGCACTATCTGCCTGCGTATAAAATCTGCCACGGTTATAAGGCGCTGTTTTCACTGCACGGCGGGGACAATATTAATCGTTGGGCGCTAATCTAATTATGTTTGCAGTCACGCACCGCCTTCCTTTCCCTCCGACATCCACCGCCGCTCCTCAGACCCTCCGCACTGTCATCGATCGCATGGATCAGCCATCGCCTGAGCACGATGTCGCCGCCCGCGAGCAATGTTTGCGAAACTCGGATATAGTCGAGGAAATCTTGGATCATATCACTTCAGCGTCCGATTCCATCGATCTTGCGACAACCAGACGGACCTTGTTTTCTGTTGCATTGACTTGCAAGGGGTTCTCCCCCTCGGCCGTGAAATTTTTGTGGAGGAGATTGGACAACATGCGGCCACTCCTCCGGCTTCTACCATCGTTCAGGGAGAGAGACGGCGTATTTGTGCGTCTCGAATGCATTTTCTGTTGAATGTCTTGCTGATTATTCCTTCTAGGGCCTTTTTGGTTCCATGGAATGGCATGAATGGGGGGCATTCGATCGTCACGCTGCCTTCGTGCAGGAAATCGTGTACGAGAGTATCCGCGATTGGAACCAAATCGATGGGTCCGTCTACGTTCGCCTCGCCTTGCGTCGCTCGCCGATCCTACCCAACCTAGTGCGTTTCAAATGTACAAATGTACAGCCGATGGCCGCAGAATGGATTCTGTACATGCAATCGCCGCTACACACGCTCGAGCTTTATGGGAACCCGGTGTCTGATATGACCACAGCCATGATCGTGTCGTCGGTCTCTGGAACCCAGAGTCATATCTCCAATCTCATCCTCAACAATCAGCCGTTCGGGATCCTATCTGAGGGTATCCCTCTGCAACAGCTCACCTCGCTCGAGCTTAAATGCATGCGAGGCGAGATTGACGCGGCACTTTATCTCTGTATCGGCGCTCTGCCTTACCTCCGCTCGTTCACGGCGGATGTGGGGTTTTTCCATTCGATTTCGCGGGAGCCGCCTGCAACCCACCCCGAATCCTATAGATTACACCTTGGAAGAATCTCAAAACACAAATTATTCTTGAAGTTGATTCGACTTCACCTGTGTGGGAGTCCAGGCATCCAACATTCTGATTCTCTAATCCATTTTCTTCGGAACATTGGAGCCGAGAATCTACAATTCTTAACTCTCCAAGAAATACCTCCAGTCCTTGCCGCATCACCAATCCGAGGCTTCGGTCGTGGGCGGGGCCTGGGGCGAGGTTCTGGAGCCGTTGGTACTGTAAACTCTACCTCCAACGAAGGTCACGGATATCTCGATACCATTGCGCGTCGATGGTCTCACAGTCTTCGAGAACTGGATTTCCACGGGTTCACTGTCCATGCAGGTGACCTGAGCCTCCTGCGTCGCCTCTCAGCTCTCCGTAGCCTGAAGCTTTCCGGGACCACCTATCTACTCCCAGATTCCTCGGTTTTCACAGGATCGAAGGAATTGGAGTTCCTCTCGTTGCATCTCCGTTATTTCCGTTATTTCCCTTGGACTCCTGTCTTATTGGATGTTTCTGACCTCACAAATCTAGCCCAGAAATGTACCAAACTACAAGAGGTGGAGCTCCCGATTTCCGCGCGAGAGCTTCCGCTCCTCTCCTCAACTCCAGCGCTCTCCCACAGCCTAAGCAAAATCCGTGTTCACTCTTCCGACAAACCGCTCGACACTATAGCCCTCGCCCGAAACCTTGATCGACTATTTCCCCGTTTGAATTCTGTCGTCTACGATGCCTCGAGCGGAGGAGGGACCGAATGCCAGGCCGCCTGGGCCGAAATCGAAAAGTTGGTATTCGTTTTCCAAGATGTTCGGTGCATGGCGTTGGCTCAACGATGAGCACTGGAGCAGTCATTAGTCTTTGTAACATAGGTTTCTTGATTACTGAATGAAAACTGTTGCCCAATGTTCAAATTTGCTGTCAAACGATCCATGGCAGGATCGAGTTTCGACTTATGCAGTCTTAGGGCTCTTCTTCGTAACGTGCACCGCTGTACAGATTGTCTCTCACGCCGAGACCGAGCCCAATCGTGACGCTTGACAAAGAGTTTCGGAGAAATAAGGTGGCCTTTTTCAGTGCCGCAACCTCCCGTAGGTCCGGCATTAGCTGCCGAGCCGGCGCGGTTGTGCACTTTTTCTGATTCCGATCATTCGGGGCGGATACGGTAGGATGCCGCGTCTAGCCGTGGGACCTCAGATAAATTCATGGGTTTCCATCCTTCGCTTGACGATCATCTGGTTCTCAACTACCTCAACCACAGATGGGTACATATGTGTACTTATTTATCTTTTAGAATTGTCGCCACGTCTTTTCTGCGGAATTTTTGGGGCACAGTCGAAGTTGAACATTTGAACATGAATCTAAAATTTCATTATTTAAGTACCAGCTAACTAAGAATCCGTGTCTAATGCATGTCTGAGACAACTTGAGGGGTCGTAACCCTCACTCGCTTCCATAACTGAATTAACTGAAGATATCTTCACTATACCGGCCCTCCTTCCTGAGCCCAGCTAGCCACCCTGCAGGATCCGCGACGCCTCCCATCTGCTCCGAGATATGCATAAGACTGTGCTTCACGCCTGCACCGACTCGCGCCGCGGATCCGCAAACGTACACCCGCCCATTATTGCAGCAATCGCTCCAGACCATCAGTGCGTCCCGTGTCAGAAGCTGCTGAGCGAAACGCCATGGTGATTTGTCCTCGGAGTAGGCGGCTTCAAGGACAACAGTACCATCATCTATGTAGGTTTGCACCAATCTAATACTCCATGTCAGTTCATAGAGGATTCGGAACGAGAACCCACTGACGCTCTGAGAGTCGGCATATCGTGACGACTCGTTCCG
The DNA here is from genome assembly GCA_029289565.1 of Mycena galericulata. Lineage (NCBI taxonomy): Eukaryota > Fungi > Basidiomycota > Agaricomycetes > Agaricales > Mycenaceae > Mycena > Mycena galericulata. The sequence continues at coordinate 937,332 of JARKIA010000032.1, forward strand.
TAAAAGAGTCGGAAGTGTGCTTTTCCCCCCGCGTCCTTCGTCTTGATTCCCTGCGCTCGGCGATGCTCCTGTGCATGGTGTGAGATGTTAGATACCGAGGACGCTCGAAATGAATAGAGGAATGGATATTACCAGGAATCCAAGGAACGCCGAGATCCCGGTCCCTGCGGCGACCATCGTGATAGGAATTGTGGGATCAGTGGGGAGATGGAATGAATCCTGCGACGTGCGGGACCGAACCCAAATTGCATGGCCGACTTCCGCGCGCTTCAGGAAGCCGGAACACAATCCCTCGTAGTCAACAACCCGCGTGTCCTCGACCCCAACGCACAGCTTCGCCGCGCGTAAGTCAACTAATGGACTGCTGGCGATGGAGTACCGGCGCGGCTGTGTGGCACGGAGTATAATGAGGAGTTTCTGAAGGTCGAGGGCCTGAGCGAGAATGGGATAGTTGTGGATCAGTTGAGCAAAGTTTCGATTCTTTTTGTGAAACACGGTGCTCTGCTCCTGGTCGGATGCCACGCTGGCGGTGCTCAGCGTCTCCCGGAGACCCTTGAAATTATCGTCGGCGGGCAGGAAGGACGACAAGGTTTGAAGACTGCTTCGCTGGATCGGGCCCGATAGGTCGGCGTAGTACAAGAGGAGCTCCCGCAGGGTGATTTGGCCACCGCGCTCGTGCAGCAAGACGGCAAGCGATTTCGGATTAACGTTAGCTCCCACATTATTCACCGTGAACACTGCATCCGCAACAAAATCGAGCGCAACGAGGAGGAGATCAACGACGTCAGGGTCGTTCTCGGGGAACACTTCCATATGGTCGCCTTCCCGATAAGTGAAGTTTTCTGGGACATCGAAGGTGATCAGGCGCATGCCGCGGGGCAAAGGACTATCTTGGTCGACCAACTCGACGTTCGAGCGCACCGTCGCTTTGACGAAACCGGGAATAGGCGACTGAGATAGAGACGACGATGGCTGAGGCACGAACGCGAGCTTGACAGAGTCGGTGCTATATTCGAGCGAGTCTGTCAGCATATTGCTGCTCGCAGGCGCACCCGGGCTTGGTTCGTTCACATCGATGCCAAAGTTGGCGGCCACGGCAGCCCACAACCTCGTACTCCACTCTGTAAAATCGCCGTCCTGATCTGCATTCGCGTCGCCACTCCCTTTCTCGAAAATGCGGTTCCCGCCGAGGGCAGCTAGATTTGCGTCTACCTTCTTGGGCTGTGATGAATTAGAATATCAGCCCCGCAAAGAGCCCAAGATATAAGCGGAAGAAACCTACGAAAGCTTGGTATGTCGCGCCCCACTGCGTGTTGCCAGCTCCAAAGACGCAGAAATTGATCCCAGAGAACCGGGTGTCATTTCCCGCCTTTATCTCGACGTCCAGAGTCTCCGCAAAATCCAGCGCAGCGTCGGGAGGCTCCCCGTTGTACGTCGCGACGCAAATAACGAAGAAATTCGGACCCGTTGCGACTTCTGAGGTCCGCTTGGCATCGGCGAGGGGCGAGTCAGCGAGCGAGACGGTCTGAACATCGGCGAAGCCAAGCTGCCGCGCCTTTCCAGCAACCTCGCCGGCCATCCCCTCACAGGTCCCGGTGTTCGAAGCGTGGAGGGCCCAGAGCCGTGGCAGCGCCTTGGTGCCGACGGACGGCTGGGGCGCTGGGATCTTTTGATCCATCGTCACGGTCGTCGGTGTCTTCAACGAATGAGACTGCATCACCTCCGATGGGTCGACTTGCTTGTGAAGCTTCATGGTGAAATTCATAGGCCGGTAGAGCGAAAAGTCGGGGTCATAGATAACCGCGCCCTCCGTTGTGTTTTCGATCTGGAAGTTCAAGACAACACGCGCGAGGATAATCTTGATTTCTTGAAGTGCAAAGTTGAATCCGATGCAGCCTCGCCCTCCTATTGATAAAATCAATGTGTTAGAATGCTCGATGAATAAATATCATAGGCAAAGACGAGCCGGCAGCAAAGGGAATATACGCGTGCTTGTGTCGCTTCTTCACTTCCTCAGTGCCCCAGCGATCCGGGTCGAATGTGAGGGGATCCTGTGCCAAGAGTATATTACATCTTCAATCAATATCAAACAACTCGGCGTTGCCCGGAAAGCACCTACCTTCCAGTGCTCCGGATTGACCATCAACGGGTGCAAGGCTACGGTCACTTGCGCTCCCTTCGGAATCAAGATCCCTCCGGGCATGATGACGTCTGCCAAGTTGATTGTTTAGTTTTCGATTTGAGCCATTAGATATAATGCAAACCTTTCTGCGCCTGGCGCGTCGGCTGGAAGGCCGGGTTATACAACCGCTGCGTTTCTTTGATAAACTATTCACTGTCAGTACATATCAACGTGAAACGAAATTTGTTACTGACCCAGTCGAGATACCCGAGCTTGCCCAGTTCTTCGGCGGTGATTTCCTTATCAGCTCGGAGGCCCGCGGCGATGAGGGATGCATACAACTTGCGCGCTTGGGCAGGGAAGGTGGCGAGGCAGAACCAGAGCTAATAAGGGTGAAGTATGTAAGTATGCAAAGCTGCATAGCAGAATACCGCATGCGCACCCATGAAAGCGCGCTCGATGTGGTAACTTGTCCCGCAGCCAGGAATGTGACGACGTTGCTGTGGACGAGGCTCACGTCCATCTTCCTGCCTTCCTCGTCCGTCGCATGCAGCTGAATAATCGCAGTCAGTTCAGGGTAAGTATACAGAACGCGCCAATAGGCAGACCATATAATCGAGCAAACTCGTCGTCGATACTGCGGCGTCGTGGTACGGCATGTCCTTCGTACTCCCTCCCCCTTCCTGCAACACCCTGCGACTGTGCTCCTCGACGAAGTTCGCCTGTGGGGGATCCATGAGCCGCAAAAACTGACAATACATTTAAAGCAGCTGATTTACCAGCTCGAGCTCAGTCGCTTTCTGAGCTTTCCGTTCCGGGTTTGGGAGTGCGCGATAGATGCGTCCCTTGCGGAATAGGGTCTGCGCCAGACGGAAATTCTTGCCCAGTAACAGAAATACGTCTGCGACGGAGCTATCCGCACTGGAGAAGGAGTCATAGGTATTGCCAACGCTGTAATCGTTGATTATCATTATACTTACTTATCAAGCATTTTGAAGTCGATCCCAATAGCGACTTCTCCGATCGTTTGTGCGGCGGCGCGCAGACCCCAAGGGAACACATCAAAACTCTTACCCCTTCCAAGCAGCCTAAATATCATACACATTTGTCGGTATGGAAGGTGCAACGTAGACGCGGACACGTACTCGTCGAAGCAGCTGACGAGGCGATTGGCGGTACGGTCCATAGTCCGTACGTACCCTCGCATCGCCTTGGCGCCCATGGCAGTCATCATGAACTTGTGACTTGTCGACCACTCGGGATTGTTTGAGTCCGCGGTGAAAAGCCCGTTCTGGAAGGTCATCTTCAAGGGGAAGAGTGGATGATTTTCACCGATCTAGGACGGATAATAAGTGTCGTCGAAAGGGATGTCATGCAATGGCCATTTCAGACTGACTTGTTTGCTATAGAATTCGCCCTCACTCAGAACTACACCCGCACAGTCGGGATCGTCGGTGAGATATATGGACTGTATGCCTGATGAGCGTCGAAACTTCGAGCAATAAAGGTAACCAGCCACCTTGCCCAGATATCCAACATGAACAATATGGCCGTACTTCCGGAGAAGCCGCTGGTAGTTCCCCATGAAGTCGGGATAGATCTCGCTGTAGCCACCAATGAACGGGAGGCCCCCAGTCGGTCCCGGAGCTGGTCGTACCTGGCATGCGCGTGAGGACGGGTATTCGATACGAAAAATGAGCAAAGCACACACTTTCTTTCCGCTAATGAGTATCGACACGGTGGGCTCCGCTAAGATTGCCTCGATAGTATCCAGCGCTTTGAGATCACTTGGAGTCGTATCGGCCTCAGCAGACACATGGAAGGAAATGGTGGTAGGCAGGGCGACACTGAATTTCTCAGCGACAGTCTTGCGAAGCCGGTGGATAGTGTCATCTTGCTGTACACCAATGCTAATTCCATCGGTAGGAGCGGATTTTCCGTGTAGGTGAAAGACAATGCTTGTCATTTTGCTGCAGTGCGGCAGGATCGGGCAAGACGCGCGGTATTTAACTCGCCTCGGTAGAAGAAGGGGGGCCGAACCGGAGTTCAAATTTAGAGCCCTTCGAGAGGATAGATGCCATGTTAGGTGAGCTGGCTGAGGTGAAGGACCGTGTATGACCGGAGAGGAAGCGATGAGTCGGAAGGATCACTTCGGCAATCACTTCGGCATCTCTCTCCACCTGCGTCGATTGGTTCGGCGCATCTATGTACGCCGGCCTAGGAAACTGTGGTATTTCGAACAGCGGCAGTGTATGTTCGACGGCAACGGACCTCAGACAGTAAATAATATTATATATACTAATAAATTACATTTTCACCCGTTTCATCATCCGAGTCGAATTCTTTGGTCGACTTCGGTGTATGCATCCCGAAGTGAAATACTCGACGAAACCATGGAATGTTCAACTTTCCGGACAGACTCTATACATGAGAACGGAGTCGCCCGCTGGATTCGGAGTCTCTCGTCATATCAATTTATAAACACCAGCCATTACTTGTTGGTTCACTCTCCCCTTGAGTTTGAACGTTCGAACCTCTGCACTTGACCCGTAATTTCGTGACGCAACAAAATTCATCAAACACCTGTTTCAGATTATCAGATAAGCCGCTCTCCACGATGGGCTCAACCAACTTACGGCGAGTCCAATAAAAAACAAGAAAGCTTCAAGTTGTCTTAAAGAACCTGGGCCATCGAATGAGCGCTCGAGGGTTTTAAGGAATTCGAATATTTCGGCTAGGTTATAATACAGTTGTGATGCTAAGCTTGGGAGTCTGCAGTTATCTCCATTGTTCATTGACGCTTCTCACACACGGTTCCGTTATTCAGCGCGCTCACTCAATAATCAATGGACCAGCATCGTAGGAGTCCTATGGAGATGTGTGTTGAGCAGATAGAACGATTATATCAGATCTGTGAGCGTGCTAAAACTTCGTCCCTCCGAGCTGGATTCTTTAGCTGCTGTCGCCTGGAGACTATTTGCATGGACCCTTTATAGATTTAGGGATCCAAAAATGCCACCAAATTGCTCGTCTGATGCGCATAAGTATCTCAGAGACACGAGATAAAACTACAGTCAAAGCTGTCTTAACCCATAGTTGTCATAACCCATAATCTGTGAAACCTCATACTTTTTTGCATCCACCGAGGTGGTTCCCACCCAAAAACCCATAAATCTGTGATACTCCATATCCCATACATTTTTTAGGGCAAAACCCCATACTTTTGATGTAATTGTAGGGCATTTTCATGACAATCATTGGCTCATCTGGTCAAAGATATGTCCCATAATTGGCAGGGAATGTGCTGGGTTGCCGAGAGGGACATCTCAACTAAGATCAACTAAAATGGTGACTTTCCAAAATGGAATGTAGGGGTTTCCTCGTCATAGGTGCACACTCAGTCGGTGAAAAAGGTCTCAAGAGGTCAATTCAGCGTAAATAGCATGGTCATGAGCATATAGTGGTAGTTTTGCAATTATTTTGCCCTGCAACGGGGTTCTCGGAGGTGCCCGGGTTTTGCCGATAGCGTTCCCACGGCTCTTGAAACCCATACGCTGTGATAACCCATACCTTTTGGTGTCCACCGAAGGGTATGGGTTAAGACAGCTTTGACTGTACTGCCGCCAAGAATAAAACAACTATAGTGGGTCGGTGGTGCTGGGTGAATCGATTGGATCTGGACCCTCGGGCAACGATGAAGCAATCCGCGGAGGTTGATATCTCGACCTGATATCATGACGGATTAACCTTCTCTGCGACGCTCAAGATAGGACAGTGGCAGACAATGGCCACGTTCAGCGCAACTCCCGATCTGAAATTGATGGGAAATGATCGGTCATCAAACATCAACAATGGGCGCTCTTTCTCTCTCTTCCTTGACAGCCTTCACTCTCATGCTGTCGCTTTGTGGATTGGGGCTTTCTCTCTCTCTGCTGACTTTGTGAAGACACTCGCACCATAAAACTGCTGCTGTGTCCATGGATTGAGTGCCCCAGTTCACCTCAATTCGTGGAACTACCGCCGGATTCTTGTCTTTCCGCTGTGTGCAAATCTATCAGCGCTGACAGATCTATCTCCTCCGAGGCTTACTGATAGTCTTGGCTCTCGGAAACCATTATAATCCGACCGGGAGCGAGTGGAATCAATTAATGAATCACCCAGATCGTCCAGGAACAACATGCAATCGCGGCGTTTGACGCTGCCGCTGACCGGGTATCGCTAAGTGCGACTTCATTCTAAATTTCTAATTCATGCTAGATGCGCCATACTCTTCTTCGTTTCTCAGAAGCCTGCTTGCTATAGAAAGTGGTAGGAGATGGTTGCTTGGATCTGTGGGATTATGGACGAACGTTATATATCAGAGCAGGCAGATGGGCAGAACCATATCGATTCGCCGTAACCATGGGGGAGATTGGGCGAAGCGCCCACCTAATTCTGGGCGCGAATGATGCCGTCAGCCTCGACTCCGCGTGGACGCGACTTTGACTGTCTGTCTCTGAGACTGTCTCGCCTTTCTCTCTCTCCCTTCACTTTCCCTTCCTAAAATGTCCGCCATCTTCCCCAAACGCGGGCGCCGACAACACACCGCAGACGAGTCATCATGGGTCGACCTCGACGCGCCCCCGCCCATCACCGAGAAGCGTCAGCAGTCACCATTCGCATACTTGCGTATCCGCAAACGCTCCACCGAGGGCCCGAAGAAAGGCTCTCCGCCGAAGGACATCGCAGTGCGCCGCATTGGATCTGTTGATTCCCTCAGCGCCTCATACAATACCGAACTCATGAAGCCCCTTCCGCCGGTCCCACCCCTGCTGAACCACAATCGCGGCTACTCGTCCCCACAGTTGATGTACGGCGCGCAGGTGTATCCCCAGATCAGGCCGCCCGGTTCAGAATCCTCTCTTGAGTCGAGCACATTTCGTGAGTCCGTTGTCCTTCATCATGCAGCTGGGGCCGATTTCCATTTGCTAGCTCCGACACCGCCAAGTGGGGCAGTGAAGTTCCCGACGCAGTGGGACACGCCTTCGACTGACAATATGCTGTCCACCGCCCATGCGCTCCTACCGACCCCCTCCCCAATGGTCGCAGCGGCTGCCGTAATGAGCGCCCAGTCCCAGTCCCACTCGCCCTCCGGCGTTCGGCACTCCAGGACGGAATCGAGTGGGCATCATGGCCATGAGGGTGGCTCGGGCGGTCTGCCGATGGGCGGGCACCAATCCGGCGCCCACCACCTTGTCGCGGTCGCGGAGATGGACAAAGCCAAGGTCGCAGCCACTGTTGGTGCGTTACATGTCCTTTCATCCAGCGTTACAAAGATAGCTGATTAGATTCTAGGTCCGCTGATTACTATGGGGATGCAGAACCTCACGAAAGCGCAGACAGTCGTTGACGACGTCTTGGCCAGTGCGTTTGTCTTAACTCCCAAAATCTCGGGGCGCTAATGGCCGGATAGGTGAGGCGTGGACCGTCGTGAAGGAGAACGTCGTTGCCGTACTCGCGCCCGCCAAGGATGTCGTACAGATCTTGGACTCGGTCACCAAATATATTCCCGCCGTTATGGTTGCAGAGTCGGTGTTATCGGTGGGTGGAGCCCCATCTACGCTGCGTCCGCTTATCAACCGACGTGTACCCAGGTGATTGTCAAGCACGAGCTAGAGCGGCACGAAAATGACAAGAATATCGTAAGTTTTTCACGCTGCCCCATTTACAGAACTGACCAGATAACATCTAGCTCGTCGTGTATCACACCATTGTGTGTACTACTTCCTCAGAGAACCCGCAGAGTTGGCGCTAACGATAGGACAGTCAACCTTTTGGTTCACATTATGTGATTTGCAGACGATATTCCGCGCCGCGGAGCAAATCAAGGGCAGTATGGAGTCATTTTTCCAGGATGTGGGTGTTTTCTTCGGTCCTTCAATACCTATTTTGTTTATTCATTCACTACGTCCACAGGTGAACAAGACGACTCAGGAATTCGGTAACTTTCGCGAGTAAGTCACCAGACTCCATGGTGAATTCGTAAGTGTTGATTAGAATTGTAGGGTGTACTACCGACACGGGCACTTTGGTATGTACCCATCCATTCACTTATGCTGACTACTTAACGAACAATAATAAAAGCCCGGACCCTACGCTCAACCGAGTACCGCACGAAGCTCGCAGGCTTCGCGAAGACTTTCGTGGACCATAAGGCTCAGCTCCAATTCCTCCTCACCGAGAGCTCCGCGCTCCAGATCACCGACATGAACGCGACCGTCGGAGGCGTGGCCGCGAAGCTCGACACCGTCACCGCGAAGCTCGACCAGGCGCTCGCATTCATCGCGCGGCAGACGCCGCTCGAGCTCTCTGTCGCAAAACAAGTGCAGGACAATGGAGGCGAGAAGGCGCTGCAGGTGCGTTTCGTGGATTGACTCAAGAGTCCAAGGGACGCGAGTCTGATTGTGGATCCATGAAAACAGAATCCGCAGTTCCTCAATGAGCTCGCGAAGAATACGTTTGGCCATGAGGGGGAGCTGTCGGCTCAAGTTCACGCCAGTTTGCGACAAGGTCTCGATGAGGCGTTGTCTGCGAACATGTACGTTCCAATTTTTTTATATTGAATTCTTTCCTGAACATTCCCGCCTTAGGCCCGCGTTTTCGCTGAGGGTCGAAGCCGCGCAGAAAGAGATGGCGGAGGCGGTGGAACGATCAACTGAGACCATTCTCCAGCAGGTGTGTTGTTCCATACATGTGAAGGCTGATACCATCTCTGAATGTTTCTTAGTTGAACTCCGGCCCGTATCAACTTATAAAAGACGAAGATATCAAGGCCGTCTGGAAAGGTGCGTACATTATCATGTGTTTTATATCGTCAACTAATCCTCGGTGATAGGCATGGTACGGTTACTTTGCTAATCTACCGAGTCAATCTCATGTACTAACTGCGGGATGCAGAACTGGCGAATCAGCTGCAAGGCACGACACTTCGTCGATGGTAATCATTTTCGTCAAGCTTCTTCTGTACATATGCTCAATTTCCCCTCCTAGCGGTGCACAACCATTTTGCGCAAAAGTTTGGCGAACACCAGCAAAGCGCGGGTGAGGTCCACCCCGACCAGTGGACGCTCAACGTCCTCAGTCAAGTGATATGTACGAGATGATTCGAGGAGCTGGGCATTTGCTGATTTTCTTAAAACTTCGCAGATTACCCGAATATCTCCGACGCCATCGATGATGACGGGAGCGGGTATATTTCTGTGCACGAAGTGAACCAATTCTTCAAATCGCGGCCAACAGAATGGTCCGCAGTGCAGTGGCTCTCTTTGTAAGACGCTTCGCCGAATTCAACTCCACTTAATTGCTAAATATGAACGCAGCTGGGCAGCCGGGTGGAAGCAAAATGCGCTAGAGTAATTTTTCGCAAATCGCGCTACACTGTTCTAGGCTAACCTCTTCTGGCAGTTATAGAACACGTTGCAAAGTCCGTTTTTCTTTTCGTCTCAATCAGACAAAGTGTAATTGCTGAACGTGCCTCGTTGATCCAGGCGCTATTCTCCGACCTCGAAGCCTCCGCACGCACAGTCCTACCGGAGAACCGCCGTTCCGTGAAGGCGTACATCAAGACCAGTGGCCTTTCTGAGTTGTGGCTGGTCGTGAATTCGCTGATAGGTGATGGCATGACCCCCCGCAGCGCTCACCAGGCGGCGGAGACGGGACCACTGAATGCGCTTCGCGCGGAGATCATGCAGAGGGAAACGGACCGTATTCGCTCACGGCTGGAGAAAATCCAATATCAACTCGAGAGCCCTGAAACGGTTGGGTCACCTTTGAATCCTATTTGTCAATGCAGTTCACACTATGCAGGTTTTGGCTGTCCTCGGAACGCATCGTCTGGAGGGAGTGAGTGATACCCAGACCTTTCCTCGGCGTCTCTGATGCTTTTCTCAAAGTTCATCCTTTGCTTCCTCGAGTTGATCCTTGATCGGCATTGCAAAATCGTTGAAACCGCGAATGGCCTTGTGCTCGGCGACAGGGAATTTGATGCGATGACATACAGTCTTAGAAACCTCGTCGCAGCGTTCAGCACCCGGTATCACAGCATAACGGAGAGCTGGAAGCAGCAGCGCCTTGACACGAACTTCCTCGTAGAGTCCTTTGCTGGCGGAATATTCAATGATTGGCACGAGATCTTCCAAGACGTAATAATGCTTTTTTGGCGATTTATTCTGTAGCTGACCTGGTTTGAATTTCAGAACCCCACCGCATATCACGAGGCTGTCGAGACACCCAAATCCTTGGCCTCACAGCTATCGCAAAGCGCTCGAAGAGAACGACCACCGCCACCCCGACCCGAGGATATTCTGGCATTTCCGCTTCCACCGCAGCCGAGTCCAACACGTGCAACCTTTGAAGACCCCCGTCATGGCAGTCCTCCTCGCAGACTAGCGGTGAGATATTTCCCGTCATATACAACCTTGAAAGCTAAACGACGACAGCCATTGCTTCATCCTCAGGGTCCTCGACGTCGTTCGGTAATTGTTACTTCCAATTCAATGGCCTCCCTCTCTGATGAAACATCTCTTTGTCCTCAGCGTCTCAACCCTTCTTCTTCGAACTCGACGGACTACTTTTTCCACTTTGATTTCGAAAGACGGGCATCCGAGCGGCCGGTGTCTACGGCCGATCCTGGCAGTATTCCCGAGGTGTACAAAAAGGTCAGTGTCCACGTCAGCGCCAGTCAACCTGCTCAACTGTCACCCATAGACGAAGAAGCCGAAACTCGAGGACAGGATAACATCGCTTGAAACGGAACTGTCTGATATCAAAAGCATGCTCAACCAACTAATATTACTATCCACCCCGCGTCGCGACGACACTTAGAATTCATTTCCACCGCACACAATCTTTCCGTTAGTCAACATTCTCGTTATCTTATTGCTGTATATTGTGTATCAGTCACGATATTTGAATTATAAATCAATACTGTTATTGTGACTGGGATCAGGTTCCCTTCAACCAATGGGAAGTACAACACAGATATGTTTCCAAACCAATCAGAAGTATAATATTTTGATAGGCGCCCGTCGGGTCCAAACTGGAAATTTACAACACCAATGCCATTCCGAATACTCCGGCCAAGAGCACAGTCATAGATCTGGCTCCATTAGCAAGAGCGCTGTTAGACTTGCCGGATGGCGATGGCGAGGCACTGGCAGAGGAACCACCCGGTGCTGTGGCGGTCGCAGCGGCTCCGGTGACGTACGTCGCGTCCGACGAAACGATTACGGGCGCCCCGGTCGCTGCCGCATCTATTCCAGTGAAGCCGCCCTCCGCTTGCTAACGACAACGGGTCAGTTCTGTAATGTGGAGGTGAATTGATGGCCCTCACCCCAACAGTTGGTGCCGCGGAAGCCGAGGCTTCGAAGACCGAGAAGCTTTTATTCGAGGCTTGGATGTTTATGACTCCGACCATGTCTGGTCGTAAGAACAATATCAATCAACCGCCCGACAAGGAATAATTAGACTCACCCAAGTTGCAGTGGGCCTTTCCACCCGGGCCTACCAGCTGCTTGCAGTAGAACCAAATGGCTGCAAAAGAGTTCATGATTATTTAAGAGTAGATGGAACGGGACCGACGTACGTGCTTGGTCGTTTTTAATGGTGACATTCCACGCGGGGGGTGTCGCTCCCGTCTTGTTCACGAAAACCCAACCAGAATCGAACCCTCCGGCGACGGGCTCGCAAGGGCTGGCGAACGACGATTGCGTAACGGTATGGTTTCCTGGCCTACAGACGTAGTACTCAGAGCATATCCACAGTGAAATGCAAGTGTATACGCACATTCCGGTCCACTGGAATGACACGATGGTACCATTTGCTGCCTTTATTTGATTAGGAATGAACTGGGTCGCGCCACCAGGGCTAGAGGCAGTGCTTCCGACTTGGACGGTGACCACCTGAAGACGATAAACCTAGGTAAGGGTGGTCTATAGGAGCACGTACACTCTGTGCAGAGACCATGGCGGCGGTAGAAATAGCGGCGAAGAGGGATGCAGAGCGCATATTGGTGAACTGAAGGAAATGGGAAGGAGGGTGAGAGAAGGGAGATGAAAGCTGGCAAATTCAGCACAGATGGGCGGCTTTTAACAGGATTGGCAGCAGCGTTTATGGCTCAGCCGCTCACGCTATATAGTATAATTAAATTGGGGTCATCACATAATTGACATCCACGTGCAATTCTTAGATGCCTTTCTACCGCGATACTGGGTGGCATTGGGGCAAAATCTACAAGGTAGAGGCGAATGGCCACGCAGAATGAGAAAATTGCAGCCAACCATTTTCTGCAGCAGGCACGAAAGACACAAGCCATGGTGTCCTTAAAAAGCATAAATCATGGGCCTGATAGGTATCAGGTCTGGCCGCACAAATTTAGGCCTAACTTCATGCGTGGCCACGGAAGCAAATGAACTTGATTGATCGTGCGGCGATGACTTGAATGAGGTGGTTTCCCGCTTTGAAAGCGGGGAAGTCGGGGATGAAGATCATTACGCGATGTGGATGGGCGAAGGTAGCGTAAGCTTACTTCTTTGGCAGAACGCCATCCAGTACCTTACAGTAGGACTGACCCGTATGTAAGCCAGAGAAGCCACCCTTTTTCAAGTCCAAGTCGGTACTTTCGGTGGAAGTTAGATTATGATATATTTTCGGCCAGGACGGGAGAGTAACAGTCAGGGTGCGTATCCATGGAGAGCAATATCAGGCTAAACATGTTCTTGACTCCCACTGCCCAGTTAGACTGGCGTCAGGTGCCTTCAAGATCCACCTAAGCCAGGGGGTAACTGATTGGTCCGCAGGACAGACCAATTGGATGCCACCTTCTAAGAAGCAGTCCCTCTAGGCAAGAAGATCCATCCAGATCGCCCGAGACTTTAATTACAGTCAACTGACCAGCAAGCGTCGCAAAGCGGTGAGCAGGAAGTTAAATGATAGATGAAGAGTGCTGTGAACATCGTTTGTGGGCTATGACAGCGTGCTGTGTGCGCGAGTGTTACTGATATTGATCAGCGGACTTGATGAGTAGCAGTCTCGGGCGTGCTCATCCACCCTCGCAACTCTGCGACTGAGTTGCTGCTCCCATGAAAACTGGCGAGCTTGAGAGAACGATTTCCCGGGAGCTCAGCTGCCGAAGCATGTTAGATCTGATCTTCAGTGAACGACTATAGCTGGATTTTCGAATACTTTTCAGGGGAAACTCGATGCAGACGTTCGCGTCGACGCAGAAGACCAAGAAGGAGAAGATGAAGCAAACAATGACTCCAGACCCATAGGCGCCTAGTTGGGCGCTTGTTCAAAACCCCGTCCATTCCGTAGTTGATCCGAGGTTCTCCGGTCAATATACGTTTGAACCGAGACTCTGGTGAAGTACCTCCAAGAGGGTCGATCTTTTAGAGGGAATTTACATCTTGTCTGTTGGAATATCTCAGGTTGATCTCAGGTGTAGAAATTCGAGAAGCGATATACCAGTGGACGCTTAGTTAGACGCTTGTCTGTATTCCGGAGGTGGTTGAACCTAAAAAGTAACAGAAATGATGTCTGGTCTGCGGGCACCCAGAATATTCGTGGGTATCGCAGGCGGAAAGCGTGAATTGAAACCCGCTGGGTATCGTGAATCGCACATATCGTACACACATCATCCGCCGTCCTCTCCGCGCAGTTCAGCTCAACTCTTCGAGTCCTTGCGCGAGAACAGCGCGAGCCCTTTTCTGGGTTTACTGCCCGGTTCGAGAGGTACGCTCTTGTCTGCGGGTCGCAGGATCTAATATCGGATATATAAGTTAGCTGGGACGTCGAAAAAGGGAGAAGGAAGCACGCACCTGGAACGAGCACACGAGCTGCTCGTCGACGGACATGATTGCTGCGGCGTTGTCGAACTCGCCACAGTAGTTCGGCGCGGAGAAGAGCGTTACGAGCCGCCGTTTTGCGAAGAACTCGAACCCGTCTTCCACTACCTGTTCTTGTCTTTATTTTCTCCACGCATGAGGGTGAGTGCACGCACCTGATGCCCCCGACAGATCAAATCGAGATCATGCTTTTGCGTGAAGCGCGCGACGATGTCCGCGCCGAACGTGAACCCCGCGCCCCGGTCGTTCTCCGCCCAGCCCGTGACGCACCCGTCCGGATCGCTCCACAGGATATCCGAGAGGATGCCTGCGCGTGCCGCATTGACACAAATACATAGATCAGCGAACATTTCTCTGGATCTGAAATAAAAATCCTCTCGCGGAGATAGATGCACACCGAAGATGAAAATGCAGAAGACTCACCGCCATCAGGAATCTCCGTCGGGCGGAGGATCCTGCGTATCTGGTCCATGGACTGCAGATCGGGGCTCAAGCCGCCGTGCATCGTGAATATGCGCTCCCCGATGATGGCCGCGATGGGGAAGCAGTTGAAGCAGTCCGCGAAGGTCTTCCACAGTTTTATGTTATATCGTCGTTTGCCTGTGTCCGTGTCAGTTCGGTAGTTCGAATCCCCGTTTGATCCCCCTCAACCCAGAGAAAGGACGAAGGGATAGAGAAGGACGAGGGCGCACGTACACTCATCGTAAAACCCATAAATCCGATTAACCCCCGCCGACTCGTGGTTTCCGCGCAACAGGAAAAAGTTCTCGGGGTACTTGATCTTGTACGCGAGGAGCAGGCATATCGTCTCCAGCGACTGCTTCCCGCGGTCGACGTAGTCGCCCAGGAAGAGATAGTTCGCGTCCGGCGGGAAGCCCCCGTACTCGAAGAGCCGTAGGAGGTCGTAGTACTGCCCGTGGATGTCTCCTGTGAAAGAAATCGTGGTCATGAATTTGAATTTGAGTAGCTAAACGGGTCGAAGGTAATATGCGTATGTGTATGTACGTACCGCACACTTTGATCGGCGGTTCGAGCTCGAGGAGGATGGGCTGCGTTATCATGAGCTCGCGCGCTTTTGCACAGAGGTAGTGGATCTCGTATTCTTGCAGCTTTACGCTTTTACCCGGGCGGTTGCCCCGCACTATGGGTGGCGCAATCAGTTCCGCCATTACCAGTAATACATATTTGTCGACTTGTGCAGATAGCAAGCACCAGCACAATTGCGGAGGAAAAGCGTAACCTACCTTCGAGGAGCCTGTCTATGACGGAGTCGAGGTCGATCTCGATCTTCGTGATGCCCATTAATTGGTAGTTGCCTCACAGATCAAATCCAGCTGCTAAGGACGAGTTACTGCGATATTGAGAACCGACAAAAATCACAAAAAAAAATCATCGCAAGCACCTACTCTGGTTATCACAGCGGCCCAACTGCCTTTCAACCTTTTGCTGTTACAAGATCTTTGGCAGAGGAAAGTTGAGCCGGATGGTGCCACTGGTTGTGGATGCAGCGAGAAGGGAGGTAAGTAGGTCGGTGCGCTTGCGGCTTGACGCAATCGCGGCTTATTCATGTGGGATTCAATTATGACTCGGTTTCATCAAAGTCGCTTATGCGGCCCGCATGGTGTACTTATTGCCAGATACGCTGGTAGGGCTGTATGATGTGGCAGATGCGTATCCTCCGATAACCACTGTTAGCGCGAGACACGGAGAAATGTGACCGTTGATTCACACTCACCGGGGCCGGGTTTCGGACTGAATTGGAGTCTGGCCTAGAGGGAGTAGTTGGTTTTTAATAGAACCCAGATAGAATCACCCCGCGAGACGCGAATAAGAATGGCCGTGTCCGAATACCACGTCGTTGACCCGTGTCTGTCCGGACTTGTAGCCTACTTAAAAGCCGCTGGAAGACAAAGAAACGTCTTGGAAAGGCAATCAGGAGCTTGTGCCTACACACCGAAGTGTTCCCATACGGAAGTCCCCAGAAGTCGACAAGGAGAAGTGGCTGCCTGACGGAGGCGTAAAATAAGCGTCTCAAGGGATTCTGGGAGCTCGCCGTTCGGCAGAAGGTCGTCAACAAGTATCGAAACAGGAACCTCGGTCGATTATTAAGGATTGAATCAGCGTATAATGGACAGTCGTTCGTTTTGAGGGCGCCTGTGTCGAATTTGCGGGGAACATGGAGGTCTAAGTCAAAGAATGGGCGGCGTCGAGATCTGCCGGGCGCTTAACCAGCGCTTAGTCGATGTGGTCAAGTTTGGTCTGATCGGAACACCGTGCGCTGATCCGGGTTGCTGTGCGCCGTCTTTCTCTTCACTCTCACAACCAACAGAACTGACACTCAATGCCACCCCGTTAGATCAAAGCCATCGGAAGCCAGAGTCCTCATCATCTTCGCTCGTACAAGATGCTCAGCTTCGTCCTATTTCCCTGGACGTGCTGCAATAGGAATTCTGAATATCACCATCTTGATATACTACTTGCAGCCCTCTGCTCCTGTAAATGTAGTCCACGACGTTCCCGCATAAATCGTCTCCTTCCTTTAACTGATCACAGGTTGAAAAAAGTGGGTCCCTGTACCACGTTTCAGTGCCGTTGTTATTTCATGGTTTGCGCTGACGATAACTTGAAACGAACAGTTTTCCATTCCTCAACATGGAAAACAATTTGGAGGCGCATGAAAGGATAATGTACGACATTCGCCCTACATTACATCTGCCAGACGCGACTCATCCCTATCCCTATCCCCACGTCAGTCAATCGACGTCGGTGTCGGCACGCCATCTCGGGCGCTGATAGCGATCTCCACGCTCCTTTTTTCCGCCCCTGCACTTCCCACCTTTCCACTCAGCGACAATGCTCGCCCAACGGACTCTTTCCGCCCTTCCGCTCATTCCATTGCTCCTTATCGCTGTATACACGCCGCTCGCCGCTGGCCAGGCCAACCGCACGGTCGACGACTTCTCCCCCCTAATCACATACAGCCCCGCCGCCGACGTAACGCACCTCGATACCACCGGCTTCGATCTGACGCAGCTGTATAATGGGACGATAGCAAATATGAACGCCTCCGTCGACATTGTCAATATGACGCTGCAGTTTACGGGTGCGCATGGGACATTCTCTCTCCAAGGCACATAAAGGCGGTCTGACAAAAAACGCACACCTTCCAGGCAGCGCCGTCTGGCTCTTCACCGCCAAGCCGGTGACCAGAGGCGGCTACTCAACCTCTTATACGATTTACCTGGACGGAGTAGATGTAGATGATTCGGCCTCCTTCGATCAGGAGGATGCCGCCGAGTACAGCGACCTAGCGTACTCAGTCGAGGATCTGGCTGTAAAACCGCACACGGTAATATTGTCCGCGAGCAGCGATCTGTATTTCGACTATGCGATCTTTACGTGCGTCTCTCCTCTTGATCGAATTCACAGGCTTGCGAGCTGACGACGATAATATTAATTTCATGCAGCTCCAACAACCGGACGCCCGAGGCGCCGCTCCCCCCAGTACAGGCACCCTCCTCGAGCTCTACATCCCCATCCGGGTCCTCCACAAATAAATCCAAGAGCACCTCCCTTTCCGGCTCGGGTGGTGGCGCGGGCGCCTCGCAATCCGCCGGCGCGAAAACCACATCGCACGTCGGCGCAATCGCAGGTGCCGCCGCCGGGGTCCTCATCCTCCTCCTTGGCGGCGGTCTCGCATGCGTCCTCCTCCGCCGGCGCCGCCAAACCCGACGGGGATCGACACCAGAAAAATACAATAAAGCGGAACGGCCCATGCGGTTCTCAAGCCCGTATGGCACCGGCGGCGGCGGCGGCGGCGGGGGGCCTGTACACGATCCCTTCCGGAGTGACGAGGGTGGTGGCGCGCAGCCTGTGGCGTATGCCTCGGAGACAGCGCTACTGCGCGTACCGACAACGCATAGCACGGCGGCATCGCATCATACAACCACGCTGGCGTACGTGCCTCCGACCCCATCGCCGCCCGCCGTCGTCCCGAGCCCACACGCGGAATTCGACTCCGCGCAGTTCGACTACCAACCCCAACCCCAACCCCAACCCCAATCCGAATTCCATGCCCAATACCAATACCCCTCTCCTGCTCCTCCTCCTCCTCAGCAGCAGCACCCCGCATACCCCCCTTCTTTGCCGCCCTCGCGTGCACCCTCAGTCTCCGCGAGCGGCGAGCGCTACCTGCGCCCGCCGCAAAGCGCACATGGATACGGCCCGAGCCCCGACGAGGAGTACGAGCGCATGATGGCGGAGCAGCGCGCCGTCGAGGCGGAGCACACGCGCCCCGCGGAATGGGGCTGGCCCGGGGCCGGGGCTGAGAAGGCGGTACTTGCGGCGCGGCTGGATAACCCGCCTGACCCGCGTGCATACGGCGTGTATCCCAATGCCGGTCCCGCGATGGGTCCGGGGATAGGGACGCCTGGCGGTGCGAGCCCGGCGCCGTACACATACCCCCTGCCCCAGACGCCGACACCGACGCCGAACGCGCGACTCGGTGCCCAGCAAAATTACACGCCGACGAATAACAACCCGCCGAACAACGACCCCGCGCTATCGAGTATCGCAGCGGAGATGCGCGCGCTGCGTGCGCAGGTGGCGCGGCTCGAGGGCGGGCGTGGTGGCGGAAGTGCAAGTGGCAGCGGGAGCGGCGATGCTGGGCATGGGTACGGGGAGGAGGAGGAACTCCCGCCAGCGTATTGGACCGAGTCGAGGTAATCCGATGTGGGTAAGTACTGTATGGGGTGCAGTGCATCCAATTCCGCTCATTATTATGTATGTGGCGTTTTGGGATCGAGACATTAAGTAGGATATGTGGATGCATATTTCAATATTTTTCTCTTCTCTCTTTGGCTTGTCATGAGAAGTAACTGGCCCGGTAGCGAAAACCAAGAAGAATGGTTGAAATATAGCTAAAAATCCATTAAAAGGAGACAGGGTCAATATCTGGGACAGTTACGCACGTATGTAGGCCTCACAAGTGCCATTTTTAAAACCTGACTTAGCCCGAAAGCGTTGGTTCAAGTCAAAGAAAGTTCAAACCGGGCTGTCAGATAAGTATCTCAGCCATTCTACCATTTTTTTCGCGAATAGCCCGGCGACATGACATGATACTACGGAAGAGGGAGAGACGCGTCACCAAAATAGAGAGTTTGCGATGCAGCCATCAGTGCCACCAGGTGGCTGATTTGCAGTGCGCTGACGAATGGCTCTGGCACCCCACCAAAAATAGTCCCCAGTGGCTCCGACAGCCATCCGCGGAGAGAGATATGTGGCGGGTGGAGCCATCGCACTGCAAAGCATCCATCAGATGGCTCCAACGGCTGCATCGCAAAGTCGCTATTATTCTCCTCAGCTATTTCTTTCGCCTCATCTAACGCATTTCTACGGGAGTACGACTCTAGATTGCATGAAGACACTGTTCGGCCACGTTTCATGACACCAAAAACTCAACGGAACCAAGCCGAGGAGGCCGGAGACGACCGGCCACCATATGCGCCCTGATGCGAGCTGATGTGAGCCCAAGGTGAGCCCTCGGCTGATGCGGGCATGTCGGCTGATTTTCGGGACAGCTTACTCTATATAGTCAGCCCTTGATTGTCAATGAGGGCTGGGGCCGCATACTACACGGTTGTGACGGCACGGCTTTGTACGGCAGGCGGGCCGTACACTGCCGTACCGTACCGTACATCGTACCCAAGCCAGCTTATACCAGACGGTTACGGCGTCCAGCCCTACTGATCCACATTCGCATCCTCGGAACATCTCCTCGAGTCGCGAGTCCGTGTCGCACCTTAAATTACATGTAACAATATCGAAAGATCGGGCATCACAAGACTTAACAATAGATTGTTTCAGGATCGCTGCGTAAAGACGGGAGATGATCAGGGATAATTCTATTCAGAAACCCGGTTGCGAGCGGAAACCCTACCATATATGGTAATTTTCGGAAAACCCCTCCCACAAATTATTGGGAAACCTTTTACGTTGTTTTTACGGCAATCAAGCCGCAGTCGGAGTTTCAAAGTCGAGCTCACTGTGGCAGGGTCTCCGTTCATTAAGAGACTGGATGAAAATTGAAAAAGCTATCTGTTTATGCTTAAAATATACAAATTAGTTTCCCATGCAGCTGGTGTCTGGCATTGACTGAGTACCACTGCAGTTACTTGAACACACTTTGATGGATTGATGCCTTGTTTCTAGCCAGCCAACATCCATTCCCTTGGGCATAGAATGCATAAATTCAACCACCAGGGCATTGGAACAGTATGTCTGAACCACTATAAAGCTAGTTCAGGCAAGATAATGTGAACAGCCTGCCAAATTGGGATGCAGCCAGACAAAATGCAGAAACAGAAACAGATATGCCAAGAAGTTAATACGACTGCTCCTACTGAAATTACATCTCACCTTGATTATATTTGGACCAGTTCATGTAGTACATAGCACTAGAAATGTGTTGGAACTCAATGTAACAGTGCGGCACTCGGATTGGCAATCACACCGGCACTTCCGGCATCACTGATGCCATCAACGGGGGTTTCTAGCAACCCGGTTTTCAAACAAACATTGGGAAAACCGGGTTTCTGAATAGAATTATCCAGATGATCAGCGTCGGGAAAGCGTTCAAACTGGTACCGTCAACACCCCGGATTGGCTTTGAATGTAAAGGAAATCATTGTCCTTTCATTCAAATTGACTGAATCCTAAGCCGATCTCGCGGATCCTGGAGCCTTTGTTGGTCTAAATTTGCGGGCAGACATCGTGTCCAGAGGATGATCACCGGTCGGGGTCAGAAACTTCTAAAAAGAGGATATGGAGCATCCCTGATCACATCAGGCGTGAGTGCTCAAATAAAACCAGGTACATGGTTTTTTACACTTCCCACATCCCTCTCCTTCCTCTGATGTCTACCGCGTCCCTCGATTTCGCCACAGTGGCCCAAGACCAGTACGTCGTAGATTTCGGTCGTCGTGGTGTGTGGGGCTGACAAACCCCATCCCCCCCCCCCTCATATAGGCGTCTTCGGCGCTCCGTATTCCTGTCCGGACTCGGTAAGCTCCGCGGTTCCCGGCCTACCGAATATTGAAACTTTGAAGTCGTGATATTGTATGACCACCTCCTCACACTGGGATCCGAGATCAAACACATCTGGGTTCGCCCGGTGAAGCGAAGCTCCGCATGGTTTCTGACCTTTCGCTACCTCGCTCTGCTGAGCAACCTCAGTATGACGGTGTTTTTCCTCGGAGACTTCAGTCCGGAGGTACTAATTCTTGTAATATACCGATGAAATTTCTGACGAGTGTCAGAGGTGAAGCGTGTTCATTCGCTCGACTCCGTACTGAAGCCAAGTAACTAGGTGTAAAATCCTTTCGATAACTGCAAATATTCTTCTAGTCACTCAGGAGATCCTCGCTGGATGTAATGCATCCCACCACACCATATGCATCCCTCTTCGCCCTGATTGTTATGCCAGATACTCTTGCACTGCGTGTATGTGCAATGTACGGGTTCAACCGGCGTGTATTGGTCTCGTTGGGGATCGCCGTTGTCACGACTGTGTCATTGGGAATCGTATGTTCCTGCTTACCTTCTGTGGTTCAAATTTCACAAGTGTACAGTGGGCTGTACTCGGGCCAGATGTCACTCTGGAGACAACCCTACCCGGCTGTTTTGTAACTACGTCCAGACCTAAGTGAGCAGTCTTCCTTACCGTGGGCAGCCTTGCTTACCACTCGTTGGCAGAGCAATCCGCGAGTCTCACCAAATTTACTGGGCTACACCGACTAAATTCGGTGCATATAGGCTTCGCTGTGGCATGGGAAGCCCTGTACGTGGACGTTAATCCTATTTTGGGCGCAATTGAACTCCCTTTGCGTCAGACTCGCCTGTGATATCCTCATCTTATGCCTGACCCTCCGCCACGCGGTGACGTATCATCGCACCGTAGGCCTTATCTCGGGATCTCTATTCCCGATAATGGTCCGCGACGGCAAGTCTCTCTCCTTTTGTGTTTCCTTCCACCGATGTTTGACTGACCGTCGACCCAGGGGCCTCGTACTTCGGGTTCGCTTTTTCCCACCATTAAACTGAAACCGCTGTGTGGAGCTCACGGCGTATAGGGTGCTATGCGTGGTGAACGTCGCGAACATCGTCATGTTATACGTGCGTCACTCTCCCGCACCCATCCGCACAGAAACATCTGATCCGCCCTCGCACTAGTCCGGTGATGTTGGTGTTCATTTTCCCCCTGTTCCCAACATTCACCTGCACTCAATCCCCAGATCATAACTGCAGACAGTCTGGTCTGGTTCGCGTCCGCGTATGTCCACTTCTCTAGCTTATTTTTCCTCCCCTAAGCGGGAGTTAATAATTACTGACCACTCCCGATAGCATTTCCGTGACAATGATCTCTCGTTTGATGCTCAACCTCCACGATGCTGCCAACGGGTCTTTTTCCCTCACCTCCACTGCGCAGTACAATCGCCCGGAACATGATCTTGGCCCGATCCGATTTCGAACGTCTGGGAGTCGCCGGTTGGAAGGGGATGAGACCCAAGTATGATCATTTAAATTGGTGAATTAATTAGTCAAGTGTATGAGTTCGATTGTAGTCTACGTGTCACACTTCCTCGTATCAAATATTCAAGTCGACCAAAATTGTGTCCTTCCCATTAGGCCATGCTCCGAATCATCGCCGAAATATGTACGTGTATGAATTTTTGTTGAAACTCTTTGCATGACTCCGTGACAGCTAAGTGAAAAACTCGCAAAATATTTTCGAGCAGAGTCTAGGCCGCGTAGGAATAAGTGCAATTGGAAGGGGAATAGGAAAAGGCTCTTGTGCATCATGTCCGTGTATAATAGATAGTGAGTTATGAGTGAAATCCCTCAGCAAGTCCAACTGAACGTGAAATCAAAGATGCATAATAATCACCTTGGGGCATACAGTCGCAAACTAGGAAGCGAAATGGCACGGCGTAGCGAAACACTACGTTATTTACTAGAGGCCTTGCATCGGGCCAGATTTTTGCCAAGGCAGTCTCCTGCTTCTAAAACCTTGGCTTGTAAAAGGAATCGGCCAAAGAGCTGGTCTTTCGCCAACACGGCACGACCTAAGTTGAAGATGTTTTTTTCATGTTTTTCGCCCAATTTTCGACCTTTCCGAGGCCATCGAAGTGGCGCCAGAAAAAAGGCAGAGAGTACGAGGAGAGGTTTCTCCTGGAACGTGGGACGGAATAGTGGCGTCAGACCCCTCCAGGCCTCGAGGACGGCATGGTTTGAACTGTTTTGTAGTGTTTCGCTGCCACGTTATTTGGCCAAATTTGGCCTATCCGACAAAACCTCCTCGATCTCGACGAGGACGGCCTCAAACCGTACAATCCTTTCCAACGCATTGTAGCCCATACACCGTAGATCAGATCTACAACAAGGAATGAGCCAATCGACCTCATATTAAGCTCGCAATCCACCGCGCAACGCCGCAATCTGACCGTTTCGCTTCCTAGTTTACGACTGTATCTTTAAAGAATCTGTGAGGCCTGACAAAGCGAAGCATTAAGTAATACTCGTATTTTTCTGATGTAGACCCAACTCGATCCATTTTCCGTTGCATACATTTGTCCTTATGTACATCTGTTAGCAAGCTTTGCCGGCTACGGCTATCAATCCGCCGATTGTTCACATTTGTCTGAGAACGCCAGCTTCGCGCCCCGGCACTTCAAGTCTTCATCTATAAGTGGCGGAAATTGGAATTTGGCTTCTCAAGTCTGTCGAAGCTACTAACTTTGTCGCGTGTGTCGTGGATGCTGGCGTGTTCCACGTCCTTCGGCACCAACCTTCGGTGATCTCCTGGCGGAGTTTAAACCCAGATGCATCTGCGTCTGCTTCTGAAACTGTTTCCAGGATGCGGGTACCATAATACCATTGGCTACATCCAGGCCAGGTCCGGGCCGGGTACCAGGGATGCCCAGCGGGCCTTCAGGTCTCCAAATGATATATAAAACCTTCCGATCCACACGCGATCATGCAGTTTCGTTTGTCTTCGTTGTCTTTGATTATATCTGTTTTCTCTTTCATTGATATCCTGCGCGATCCAAACTTCTCTGTGTCCAAAGGAAGTCCTGAATACACGTATTATATAATATGCGAAGTGATTTTGCCGCAGCATTGCCGCTGCCGCATGCAGCACTTCAAAGGCATCGGAAGGGTTGTTGGAAATGAAGGCAAACTGTTTATGTACCCAGGAGCCTAGATCCCGGAGTCAAATACAATTGGCGCCCTTCCAAGTTCCTATAATACATGATTTTTTGGGGGCTCTTCTGGATGTCCTCAACATCCCCTTATCTGAGAAACACTTTCGAAAGGTGGAATCAATGCCGCGGCGGGGCCGCGTCAGTGCCGCATTACCGGGCGTAGCCCGCGTCAAAATCGCCAGTCGCCGGCCGTCCGCCAGCCGAAAATTTTGGCATATTCGGAGATTAGAGCTTCCTCGGACAAAATGACCAAAATGTGAACTTCACCAAGACGTGAAAATACACAGGGTGTTTTCTAAAACCCTTACCCAAAGGTAGCGGGAATCCTACTTCCGCCCTCGGGTGAGAGTTACTGTGCCTTTTCTTATCCGCGGAAGTAAAATCTTTGAATAACCTTTGAGTCGATAGATCGCAATGATTGAGGAGATTCAGATGCGAGTCGGAGCGCTCACATCCTCACGACATCTGCCCGAGCCTGCGTCCGAGTCCGTGTCACTCTGGAAAAAGGTTTGGGTTGGTCCTCCCAAAAATGTATCTGAAACTAAACGTTTCAGGTGCGTTCCTGAAACCTTTGGTTTCAGGCCGCCCAAAACCCGTTGGCCCGTCCCGGCTCCTTAAACTAAGCGTATCAGGAGCGGGCCAGAAACTACAGGTTTCTGGTACGTTATTGGGAGGCTAGAAACACGGAGTGTGTCGCACCTTAAATTACATGTGACAACTTCTCACCGAAAGATGGAGCATGACAACTTGGATTTGGATAGACAGGGATACCCGCCGCCAACGGCAGGCCGTCGCTCGCTTATGTAAAGAAATCAACGGGACCGGTAGAATTCGCGTCCGTCCCGTCAGAGTCCTCCCGTCGACGGCCGTCAAATTCGTGTACTTTCATGTGGATTTCGAGCCAAAAATGAATGAGACCAAAAAAACCCATCCATAAGACTGACCGTGGTCCCCGAGAACAATCCACTGAATTTGTTGAACCTGGCAGAACGACCACGTGATATCATCTGATTTGGCACGTCACCTACAAACTGACCTCCTTCACGCGTATTATCAAATAAAAGGCGTACCAGAGGACTGCTGAACGAATTGAACCTTCAAAATCCCAAAATTGACTCCTGGATTGCGTATATTCCCTACCCTACTGGCGTCCCCTTACTAAACGATTGTCAGGCGTCTTGTTGCCGTCCCGTGCCGTCTCGAGGTCCGAGAATAGAAAAAGATGGAAGCAGTGACGGCCCGCACCCTTCGTGGCGAATAGACGACCGTGCCCGTTGACGGGACGGTGGGCATCCCTAAATCAGAGATATGTGCACACCACAAGACATGGTTTCAGGGTCGCTGTGTAAGATGATCAGCGCAGGGACAGTGTCCAAACTGTTACGCTCAACATAGCTCAACACCCGGCATTGCCTTTGAATGAAAAGGAAATCGTACTACTGGATCCTCACGCGATCCCGCGGATCCTGGAGCCTTTGTGGTCTAAATTCTCGAGCAATAATCTTGTCCAGAGGAAGATCACTGGTCGCTGTCAGAAACTTCTAGAAAGAGGATACGGGGCATCTCCAATTATATCAGGCATGAGTGCTCAAATAGAACCAGGTTCGTGGTTTTTAACACCCCCCCACATCCCTCTCCTTCCTCTGATGCCCAACGCGTCCCTCGATGTCGCCTTAGTGGCTCAAGACCAGTATGTTGCATATTTCAGAAGTAGTGGTGTGTGGGGCTGACAAACTAACCCCTCCCCATACAGGCGTCTTCGGCGCTCCGTATACCTTGCCGGACTCGGTAAGCTCTTCTGTTCCCTGCTTGCCGAGTATTGAAACCTTTGAAGTCGTGGTATTGTATGACCACCTCCTCACGCTGGGATCCGAGATCAGGCACATCTGGGTTCGCCCGGTGAAGCGAAGCTCCATATGGTTTCTAACCGTACGCTACGTCGCTGTGCTGAGCAACCTCGGTATGATGGCGTTTTTCATGGGAGACTTCGGTCCGGAGGTACGCGTTCTGGTAATATACCGATGGAATTTTTGATGAGTTTCAGAAGTGAGGTGTATTCATCCGGTCGACACCCTACTTAAGCGAATAACTAGCTGTAAAATCCTTTTGATAATTGGAGATATTCTCCTAGTCACTCAGGAGACCCTCGTCGGATGTAGGGCGCCACACCACGCCACATGCATTCCTCTTCGCCCTGATTATTACGGCAGGTACTCTTGCACTGCGTGTATATGCGATTTACGGGTTCAACCGTCGTGTATTGGTCTCATTGGTGATTGTCGCTGTCACGGCTGTGTCATTGGGAATCGTACGTCCCTGCTGACCTACTGTGGTTCAAATTTCACAAGTTTACAGTGGGCTGTGCTCAGGTCAGAGATCACTCTGGAGACAACCCCACCCAGCTGTTCTGCAACTATGTCCAAGCCTAGGTGAGCAGCCGTCCTTGTCGGGCAGCCTTGCTTACCACTCGATGGCAGAGCAATCCGCAAGTCTCGCCAATGTTAGTAGGCTACATGGACTAATTCGGCGCATACAGGCACCGCCGCAGCATGGGAAGCGCAGTACGTGGACATTATTCCTCCTTTCGACGCACTTGAACACGCCTTGCATCAGACTCGCCTGTGATATCCTTATCCTATGCTTAACCCTCTGGCGCGCGGTGACGTATCATCGCTCCGTTGGCCTCGGGTCGGGCTCTCTGCTGGCAACAATGGTCCGCGACGGCAAGTCTCTTCTCTTTCCCCGAACCCAAACCTATTTGACTAATCGTCGACGCAGGGGTCTTGTACTTCGGGTTTGCATTTTCCCACATTTAAATTGAAAGCGGTGCATAAATATCATGGCGAATAGGGTGATATGCGCGGTGAATGTCGCGAATATTGTCATGTTATACGTGCGTCACTCTCCCGTGTCCATTACACAGAAAAACCTGATCGTCCCTCGCATTAGTCCGGTGATGTTGGTATTCATTTGCCCGCTGTTCTCAACACTCACCCGCACTCAATCCCTAGGGCATAACTGCAGACAGCCTAACCTGGTTCGCATCCGCGTATGTTCGCTCCCCTAGCTTGTTCCCCAAAGCGGGAGTTAATAAGTACTGACCACTCCCTATAGCATTTCCATGACGATGATTTCCCGGTTGATGCTCAACCTCCACGATGCCGTGAACGGGTCTTTTTCCCTCACGTCCACTGCGCAGTACGGTCGCCCCGCGCATGAGCTTAGTTCGATCCGATTTCGAACGCCTGGGAGTCGCCGGCCCAATGGGCATGAGACCCATGAATTATCATTAGCGAATGATCAGTCGAGTGTATGAGTTCGATTGTAGCCCATGTATCACACTGTTTCATATCAAACTTTGATTCGTAGCATGGCCTGATTGAAGGATAAATTCGTGCAGTATCCTGTCCTTCCAGTCAGGCCATGCGACGGATCATCGCCGAAATACTTGAATGGATTTTCGTTGAAACTCTTTCCGTGGCACCTGAGTGGAACACTATACGCGTAAATGATTTTGAGCAGAGTTCAGACCGAGCACTAGCCTCTCGGAGACGGGTGCCAATGGCTTACGAGGTGACTGACTTTGACATCCACCCTCTCTCCTTCGCCTTGAAATACTGACTATGATCTTTTCTAGCTGGACCCAAACAATGGGAAGTGATCCCTACCCATGACCTTTTTTCCTTCATGGTGTATTATCTGGTCTGGACCCGAGGTTGAAGTCCATGGAACTAACGGTGTTCGTGGTTCGGAACCGTGATAATCCGGACGTCGGACCGGTCCAATTTTCTACTCTGAAAGCTTAGATGTGCCCCGTGGTTGAAAGTGAAGGTGAAAATTGGGAGATATATTTATGCCGCCTGTCTAACACACCGCAGAAGCCATAATTTAGTTTTCATCGAAATCCTGCCCAGAAATTCAGTAAGGTACGCCTTGAAAATCAGATGGGTGGGTAATTTATTTTGGGTTTTAGTAATGCAGAACCATATACATTTCCAGCAATTGAACACAAGAAATACGAGTGAATTGGAGTGGTGTTCAGATCGGCATTGAACCGTGAGAATTAAGTTGATCTCGGCTCATCGGCTATTCTCGACGGACCATACATAACGCAACCATGCACTACGTCCCTAGGTTGCAGATTGAACAGCTTCTGAAGCGCTTAATTTTGAACGGAAATAGCTTTTACTGTATATATCATATCTGTAGCGAAGCAATGGTCACGCTCACGGTGGGGGCCGCTGCGTTGCTTTTTTCCGGCAGGGTCACGCTCACTGTGAGGACCGTTGCCTTGAACCACCGTAACATTTTTATAAAAATGAGAATAATACCAATCCTAGATCCTATACACATCCTCCTCATTGCCAGATGGTTTATCAGCATTCCTTTTATTTTTTAGATCTTGTGAGAGCCACTTTTGTCAACATTCATCATGATAATTGAATTGTTGTTGCATTTTGTAGCAACGGTCACGCTGCCGAACCCGAGCGTTGCCTTTGAAAAAGGCAACAAAAATGTCACGGCTCCTCGAGCGTTGCTTCACTACAGGTATATATATATATATACAGTATAGGTACAATACGGAAGAGAACGCGCGGTGTGGTACGTACGTACGCGGACAGCCAGCAGGTCTACACAGAAGTTGGTGTTGCTTCCTCGTTTCTGCCGAGACATGCCTGTTCCTAGACATGCCTCCATTTTCCGGCTATGCCGCTGTCTGCAAAATATGTTCATTTCAGACGGCCGTCGGCGGCCGACGTCAGTGTTGAACCTGACCGATGGTCATTTTGCCGCACAGGCATAGAGTCGAACGAACATTTTATTATACCTGTGTCTTCTCTCCCTCTCTTTTGTTACGCTCCGGGATGCTTTTCTAATTCATTTTTTCTCATCTGAACGCATAGCGACAGTTGCTGCTACTGAACTGAGCTCTTCAGGTTGAGAATAATAATTTAGTGCCGCCATGCTTCTCAATGTCGGGAATGGCGTGAATGATGTTTCGTATTTGCCCCTGAAAGATGGTCCCTACTGAAGGTTTCATGGTCAAGTGTCTGGCGGTATTTAGGAAGCTCAGACTCCCTTGAAAGAGAGGCCTACCCGCTTTCAGTTTCTCAAGCCCCGGTCACCCAATCCTCCACAACACTCACCGAGAAAAACCATCATGCACTTCAACACCCTCCTCACCACACTCGCCGCCGGCGCAGCCGCCATCACCCTCCCCGAAGCCGCCGGCGCTACGACCACCGCCTCTGCGGGCAGCCCGCCTTTCGACCCTGCAGGCGACAAGAACGTGGGGAATGGCAAGGCCGCGCAGTTCGTCTGCGGCCAGTGCCTCAGCGCGGCCGACGGCGCTACGGGTGCGGCGCGTATGGCGATCAAAATGCACTTTACATAATCGGGCGCAACTTTTTTTTTCAAATTTTGTATGCCGCAACTTTTTTTGGCGGATTTGGTGGCATGGCGCAACTTCTTTTCCCTTTGGGTAAAGCAAAATTAGTTGCGGCACAACGTGTCCTGCCGCAATTCTTTTTTCTATCATCTAATATAAGCATTTCTGTGGTGTTGCGAGGCTCATTGCTGCATTCCTTCGCACAATATAGCCTGACCGAGAACCCCGAGGCACATGGCGCACATTTCTTCACTGGAATTCTGAGCTTCTAATTCCGCAATCTCTGACCCAGTGCTTTGAACTCATCCGGGAACGGTTATATCTTGCTCACGCTCACTGCAACAGCCACCTCAGATGAGTTCAATGCGTGGTCTTGGGATCGCCAGCCGTGACCAGTGCCTGGGAGTCACTGGTAGAGCAGAAGCGTTGTTCAGTTTTGATTCAATTAAGACTCACGCAGGTAGTTTACCTGGTACTAGGTAGGAACAAGAACTCAGCTGGATGATCACGTCAAACCGGAGAACTTTAAAGCAGACTTTAAGCAGTGTTAACGACATGGTCGAATCACTTAGTCAACTCGACTTTAACGCTCACACTTGTCGCCATTTCAAACGCTCGACATCCCAGTCCGCAGAGAATGCCTAGAGCATTTCCTTGGGTGGCAGCGGTTCTGGTTGTCCATTTTTCTGTCCTGCTCAGCGATGTCCGGGGTAGGATTACGACTTGTGGCGGGCTCGCCGGACAGAGCTTGGTAGGACCTTGTCATGGAGATCCTGAGGTTGCTGAACTCGATCTTCTAATGGAGTCCCCTTTAGTTCAATTCTAGGGGAGTGATTTGGTTTGCGGTTGAGTGTCTGGTCTAAAGGCCAATGCCAGAAAGAAATAGTCGGTAGAGCAATAACTTGGATAAGAGAAGCTTGGGCACGTGTGACCGAGAAACAGCGGGGAGCAACCAGCTGGCAGCATGAGAAAACGCTCTCCTGATCAAGCAGATGGGATGCCGACCAGCAGATAAGCCCAGAGATGAGGTTTGTACGGGAGCTAGACTCGAGGACGACGAAGGCACCCCCAAATGCCTAGTTTTCGGTCTTTTCGGACACAATGCTAAAGGTTCAGCTACCGCCTCGGAGAGGCCTAATCCAAGGCATTGTACGTACATATGCCGCACGGCACAATTTATTCAATTTATTTCTGGGGACCACAACGAGGCCGCGGCAAGGACACGTCGCGCATGCGCGGCTATGCCCCCTGTGTGAATTTGTTGAACGTGGTAGAACGACCACGTGATATCATCAGATTCAAACTGACCTCCTTCACACGTATTATCAAATAAAAGGTGTACCAGAGGACTGCTGAACGAATTGAACCTTCATAATCCCAAAATTGACTCCTGGATCGCGGGTATTCCCCACCCGACTGGCGTCCCCTTACTAAACGATTGTCCGGAGTCTTGTTGCCGTGCCGTCTCGGGGTCCCACAATAGAAAAAGATGGAAGCAGTGACGGCCCGCTCCCTTCGTGGCGAATAGACGGCCGTGCCCGTTGACGGGACGGTGGGCATCCCTAAATCAGAGATAGGTGCACACCTCAAGAGATGGTTTCATGGTCACTGTGTAAGATGATCAGCGCAGGGACAGTGTCCAATCTGTCACGATCAACATAGCTCAACACCCGGCATTGCCTTTAAATGAAAAGGGAATCGAGCTATCCATCAAAACAACTGGATCCTCACGCGATCCCGCGGATCCTGGAGCCTTTGTGGTCGAAATTCTCGAGCGACCATCTTGTCCAGAGGAAGATCACTCGTCGCCGTCAGAAGCTTGTAGAAAAAGGATACGGGGCATCTCCAATTATATCTGGCGTGAGTTCTCAAATAGAACCTGGTACGTGGTTTTTAACACCTCCCACATCCCTCTCCTTCCTCTGATGTCCAACGCGTCCCTCGATGTCGCCTCAGTGGCTCAAGACCAGTATGTTACAGATTTCAGTAGTAGTGGTGTTTGGGGCTGACAAACTAACCCCTCCCCATACAGGCGTCTTCGGCGCTCCGTATTCCTGACCGGACTCAGTGAGCTCTTCTGTTCCCTGCTTGCCGAGTATTGAAACCTTTGAAGTCGTGGTGTTGTATGACCACTTCCTCACGCTGGAATCCGAGATCAGGCATATCTGGGTTCGCCCGGTGAAGCGAAGCTCCATATGGTTTCTAACCGTACGCTACGTCGCTCTGCTGAGCAACCTCAGTATGATGGCGTTTTTCATGGGAGACTTCAGTCCGGAGGTACGCGTTTCTGGTACTATACCGATGGGTTTTTTGAAGAATTTCAGAGGTGAGGTGTATCCATCCGGTCGACACCCTACTCAAGCCAATAACTAGCTGTAAAATTCTTACGGTAACTGCAAATATTCTCCTAGTCACTCAGGAGATCCTCGTCGGATGTAAGGCGCCACACCACGCCACATGCATTCCTCTTCGCCCTGATCATTACGGCAGGTACTCTTGCACTGCGTGTATGTGCAATGTACGGGTTCAAGTGGCGTGTATTGGTCTCATTGGTGATCGTCGCTGTCGTGGCTGTGTCATTGGGAATCGTACGCCTCTGGTACCTACTGTGGTTTAAATTTCACAAGTCTACAGTGGGCTGTGGTCAGGCCAGAGATCACTCTGGAGACATCCCCAGCCAGCTGTTTTGCAACTATGCCCAGGCCTACGTGAGCAGCCTTCCTTGTAGTAGGCAGCCTTGCTTACCACTCGATGGCAGAGCAATCCGCAAGTCGCGCCAATGTTAGTAGGCTACATGGACTAATTCGGCGCATACAGGCACTGCCGCAGCATGGGATGCGCAGTACGTGGACGTTATTCCTCCTTTCGATGCACTTGAACACCCCTGGTGTCAGACTCATCTGTGATATCCTCATCCTATGCCTAACCCTCCGGCGCGCGGTGACGTATCATCGCACCGTTGGCCTCACATCGGGCTCTCTGCTGGCAAAAATGGTCCGCGACGGCAAGTCTCTTTCCTTCCCTCGAACCCAGTCCTATCGGACTGATCGTCGACGCAGGGGTCTTATACTTCGGGTTTGCATTTTCCCACGTTTAAATTGAAAGCGCTGCATAAATCTCACGGCGAATAGGGTGATATGCGCGGTGAATGTTGCGAACATTGTCATGTTATACGTGCGTCACTCTCCCGTGCCCATTGCACAGAAACACCTGATTCTCCCTCGCACTAGTCCGGTAATGTTAGTATTCATTTGCCCGCTGTTCTCAACACTCACCCGCAGTCAATCCCTAGGTCACAACTGCAGACAGTCTAACCTGGTTCGCGTCTGCGTATGTTCGCTCCTACTCCCCAAAGCAGGAGTTGTTAATTACTGACCATTCCCAATAGCATTTCCGTGACGATGATCTCCCGGTTGATGCTCAACCTCCACGATGCCGCCAACGGGTCTTTTTCCCTCACGTCCACTGCGCAGTACGATCGCCCCGTGCATGAGCTTAGTTCGATCCGATTTCGAACGCCTGGGAGTCGCCGGTCCGAAGGGCATGAGACCCATATGTTATCATTGGTGAATGATCAGTCGAGTGTATGAGTTCGATTGTAGCCCATG
The DNA here is from genome assembly GCA_029289565.1 of Mycena galericulata. Lineage (NCBI taxonomy): Eukaryota > Fungi > Basidiomycota > Agaricomycetes > Agaricales > Mycenaceae > Mycena > Mycena galericulata. The sequence continues at coordinate 970,595 of JARKIA010000032.1, forward strand.
TATCACACTGTTTCGGATCAAGCTTTGATTCGTAGCATGGCCTGATTGGAAGGATAAATTCGTGAAAGAAACTATACGCGTAAATGATTTTGAGCAGAGTTCAGGCCGAGCACTAGCCTCTCGGACACGGGTGCCAATGGATTAGGAGGGTGACTGACTTTGACATCCACCCTCTCTCCTTCGCCTTGAAATACTGACTATGATCTTGTCTAATTGGACCCAAAGAAAGAGAAGTGATCCGCACCTATGACCTTTTTTACGACCTTTTTTTCTTCATTGTGTATTATTTAGTCTGGAACCGAGGTTGAAGTCCATGGAACTAATGGTATTCATCGCTGACAACCGTGGTTTCGTGCAAAGTTCGTGGTTAGAGAACTTAGCTTTTCAAATTTCTGTCCTTCCGGTCGTGGCTTTGCCTCTTTTCGGCTCTTTGTGTGGTCAAGATGGTTCCATTAGACCAGGGTATAGACAAGTTTTGGATGGAGGGAAATGCGAGGTTTGCCGAGAGCGGCTTATCGGTTGTTGATCCGGAGATCGAGCCGGTCCAATTTTCTACTCCGAAAGCTTAGATGTTCCCCCTGGTTGAAAGTGAAGGTGAAAATAATGAGGTGTATCTATGCGGCCGGTCTCTCACCACATAGGCCATAAGTCAGAGCGGGTCGCGTTTTCATCGAAATCCTGCCCAGAAATTCAGTAAGGTACGCCTTGAAAATCAGATGGGTGGGTACTTATTTTGGGCTTTAGTAATACAGATCCATATACATTTACAGCAATTGAATACGAGAAATACGAGTGAATTGGAGTGGTGTTCCAATCGGCATTGAACCGTGAGAATTAAGTTGATCTCACCTCATCGGCTATTCTCAACGACGCAACCACGCACTACGTCCTTAGGTTGTAGATTGGACAGTTTCTGAAGCGCTTCATTTCCAACGGAAATAGCTTTTATAAGTAAGATACGGAAGAGAACGCGCGGTGTGGTATGGACGCGGGCAGCGAGCATGTCTACCTTCTTCATTCCTGCCGAGACATGCCGGTTCTTAGACATGCCTCCGTTTGCCGGCTATGCCGAAGCTACAAAATACGTTCATTTTAAACGGCCGTCGGTGCCCGACGTCAGTGCCGAACCTGACGATGGCCATTTCGCCGCAAAGACATAGACTCAGAGTGGAATGAACATTATATTGTACCTGTGTCTTCTCTCCCTCCTCCGGGATGCTTTTCTAGTTCATTTTTTCTCATCTGAACGCACAGCAACAGTGTGCTGCTACTGAACTGAGCTCTTCAGGTTGAGAAGTAGAGCTAACAATAATTTAGTGCCGTCGTGCTTCTCAATGTCGGGAATATCAATGTGCATGATGTTTCATCTTTGCCCCTGACAGTTGGTCCCTACTGAAGGTTTCATTTCATGGTCAGGTGTCTGGCGGTATTTTGGAACCCGAGACTCACTTAAAGGAGAGGCCTACCTGCTTTCAGTTTCTCAAGCCCCGGTCACCCAATCCTCCACAACACTACCCGAGAAAAACCATGATGCACTTCAGCACCCTCTTCCTCACCGCACTCGTTTCCGCCGGCGTCGCAGCCACCCTCACCCTCCCCAAAACCGCCGGAGCCGCGACAACCGCCTCTGCGGGGCGCCTCAGGGTGCTGGGCGCGGCGACGCACGCGGGGAAGACGGGGTGCGGGTTTGTGAGCAGGGGTTTATCACTGGTCGGAGGGCGAGTATGATTGCGGCGTTGCTGCTTTGATGCTCCTTCTTTGACTTACTGACCCCTCCGAGTCCTTTTTTGATTTAAATTACTGCATGCATGTGCATATGCATCGCGGGAGTTTGAGCACAGGGAGCCGCACGCGCACGCGTTCGAGCTGCACTGCATACACCACATACCATACCATACCATACCATACCATACCATATGTACCATACCATACTATAAATACCTCCGCGCGCTCTCCGCTGTAGCGTACCGTCTGTCTGTTTTTGTTTCTGGGATCGTGATACAGTTGAATGGCTCATAATGAATACCTACCAAAATTTCTCATAATGCATCGTATTTTGGAGCCACCAAAATGCATTTCACCACCGCACAAGCGAGGGCATAATGCACAAGTGGTCATACTGCACAGACTAGGTGCAAATTCTGTTGAATTTGGCAGGGAACCGACCTTAGCCATTCCAATATAAGATACTGACGGTGTTTTGGCCCTTGGGATTTTGGTTGGGTCTCGAGTGACCGCGGAGTATCGTACGTACTTCCTCTAGGACCAGCACGAATTTTGCGCCACATGAAATGCATATTACATTACCAATACACGGGCCGCCAGCGTGCCGAAATGATCTAAGGACCCATACTCTCTCAGGCCATCTATCTATCAGCGAGACTCGCACAGCTGGAGTTGCACTGCCAACAAAGAAAGGCATGTTTCATTTTACCCGGTCCCGCGCCCGGGGGATCTGGAGTGCACAAGTTGCTTCCCGGCACAGGCACAAACTACTGTACCATTTCGACCAAGTCTTCAGCCCATGTCACACGTCACCTAAGGTCTTCAGTTTATCAGGTCTTCATTCTGACTAATACAATCAAAAATGCCTTACATGGAAGGCCGGCAGATGCCGGCAAGACTTTTTGGGCGTTTTTAAGCCTATTTGGGCCGAAAATTTTCAATGTCACCGTCACCACGACCAAAAGTCTTCAGTTCAGAGGGCCGCGTCACGCGTCACCTGAAGACTTGGTCGAAATGGTACAGCAAAGGTCGTCTGAAGGCCCGGGGGCCGGGAGCGATACGAGCTTGAGAAGGCCGAGGCCAAGAACACCTACAAACGCTACTACATAGTACGGTGGTCGCAATAGGGTCTTGTTCATTATTCCCCGGGGATTATAAACCAGTTTTTAATTCTCTTTATATATAAACAGCCTGTTTATAAACGTGTATATATATAAACGGCCCACCGAAACTGCGATGAGGTGGACGGTGAGTTGGTTCAGAGCAGATTTTTCGCTCCCAGATGACATGTCAGGCAGGCCCTAGTGAGGGTGTCCTTGGTTGTAAATGATAAATACATGTAAAGAGAGGAGAGGAGAGGAGAGGAAAGGGGGTGCAAAATTACGGGAATGGGATTATTTCCGCTTACAAATCCAGTTACATGTAGTCCATAGTTCAATATTTAATTTCGGGCATCCAACTTCCATTGAATTGTTGAACAATCACTTCAATGCATCACTGCAAGGGTTTCAAGGTTGAAAAAGCAAGCACTTATGAAACTCGCGTCTCAGAGAACCCACATTATTACAGTAAATCTTTTAAAAACAATTAAAAGGCGTTTCTGCTCTAGGTTCAAAATTTAAAAACCACTGCCAGTGGAGCCCATACATACGTGTATTACCCGCTCGCTCCATCGCACTCTGTAGGCTGTATCTGCACGTCACGGTTGTGCGTTGCGCGCCAAATCTGAAGATCCCCGATCGAAAAGCTCAGGGCGACGATGGTGTTGAACTCTTGTTAAGCTATAGTTTATCAAGTTCATATCCAATGTCTTCAGGACTTGCTTTCAAGTGGACGCAGAGGAGTTTGCGTGCGCAGGATATCAATGGGTGCTTTGGATGAGAAAACATCGGGTGCTGATCGAAGGTTTTATGTATATGTGTATATCGGTCGGAGACCTAGTTTGTCGGTGCGGGGGGTGACAAGGAGGGGAAGGACGCGGGGGACGTAGTACTCGGGGGGGATGGATCCGAGGCTGATCAAGGAAGGAGGGAGGTCGGACGGGATTTACTTTTGCTTTTAAGTACTTCCGCGGACGAGAAAGGCCTTGTATGTACTCTCACCAGATACGGCACGCGGTCAAGGAACGCCGATGTGACTCGTCGGGATCTCACGGTGCAGTGCTCCAACACTGCTCCCGGTTTGCCGCAATCCGGCAGGCCATCAATTCCTGATGCGGCAGACCGGCACAAGGCTTACCGACGTTTTCGTTTCTCGTTGATACCGTCCGACTGTGTCGTGAACGACGACGTCAGTGATCACCGTGATTCCTCGGTCCCACGAACATATGGGCGCGCGACCACCTGGACCGGGGTGCGGCGATGCGATAGATTGACACCCAAGCGCGTATTATGTACGTCTCTTGCTTCTGGCACATATGTAACTTTACTCAACTCAAGTGCACATGTATCCCTAACGGCTGTGATGTTTCACGCCTCCGACGCGGTGCATAGAGCCAACCGTCCCGCAGTTTCTCTGGATGGATGGTCGCGACGAAACGAACCCCGCGTGGGGGCGGTACCGGATCATCGTCTCCAAGGTGAGGGATCCGAGCAACATCGGCGCGTGATGACGGTTGCGTGGCAGAATCTGCCCGCTTCTCGTATAAGTGCCAGCGCGTCCCTTGTCTCTTTTCCTTGTTCCCCTTCCCTCACGTCTTCTCCCCGAGCGAGCTAGGTCTCCTCCCTTTTTCCCACTACTCTCTTTATTCTATCACACGAAACAACCATGGTCTTTGTCAAAGCCAGCATTCTTTTCAGCGCCGCAGCGTGTGTGCTCCCATCCGTGATGGGGCTCACCCTCAACACCCCCACCGGCACCGACGCCGACGGCGTCCTCAACGTCACCTGGACCACCGTCGCCAGCGACCCCGTGTTCGCCCTCGAGCTCGTCGGCCCCGTCTCCATCGACGCAGCCACCGGCGTCGAACCCGCCACCCTCGCCGAGTCCGTCAGCCTCGGATCCATCCCCCCTGGGTACGTTTCTCTTCTCCAGTTTGCGTTTGCACTTGCTCACACCTTTTTCACCCCCAGCACCTACAAAGTCCAAGCCGTCGTCGGCGACGACATCGCCACCGTCCTCTCCACCTCAGGCGACTTCACCATCGGCGCAGCAGGCGCCGCCGTCGCCGCCGCGGCCGGAGACAACTCCGCCGCAGGAGGCGCCGCCGCAGCCGCACCTCCCCCTCCCCCCGCCGCCGCCGACACCACCACCGCCGCCGCCGCCGCAGCAGCAGCAGCAACAGGCGCCGCGGCCGCCACCACCGCCTCCGCCGGCGGCCCCCCCTTCGACCCCGCGGGCGTCCCGAACGTCGGCAACGGCGTCGGCAAGCAGTTCATCGGCGGCCAATGCCTGAGCGCGGCGGACTGCGCCTCCGGCTGCTGCGCGGGCCCGTCGGGCATCTGCTCCGGGCCCGGCGCGGCGACGCAGGCGGGGAAGACGGGGTGCGGGTTCGTTTCTACTGCACCTGGCGCGGCGGCTGCTACCTCCCCTGCTGCTGCTGCGCCCGCTGGTAACGCTGCTGCTGCTGCTGCTGCGTCCCCCGCTGCTGCGGCCGGGACTGCGTCGGCAGGCGGCCCGCCGTTCGACCCCGCAGGCACGAAGAACGTGGGCAACGGCAAGGCCGCGCAGTTCATCGGCGGGCAGTGTCTCTCCGCCGCCGACTGCGCCTCGGGGTGCTGCGCGGGGCCGTCGGGTATCTGCTCTGGGACGGGCGCGGCGACGCAGGCGGGGAAGACGGGGTGCGGGTTTGTTAGTAAGAGGTTTATTAGCCGGAGGGCGAGTATGATTGCGGAGTTGCTGCTTTGAGCTTTATCCTCCTTAACTTTATTGTTTAACTTGAAGGATGGAGGGGGGAGGGCACGCACGCACGCACGCGTTCGAGCTGTACATACGACACATACCATACCACACATACCACTGTAGCGTACCGTTTCTGGAACCGTGATAGATAGCCAATAAAAGTAATGAGAGTTTTTTGGGATTCTTTTTGCGTCTTTCTTTTTGCGTCTTTCTTTCTTTTTGCGTCTTTCTTTCTTTTTGCGCAGGTGGCCCTCGGGAATGCAAATTTAATTCAGTCAGTTAACTTCAGCTTCATGGAGGTTTGGGGCCCCGGCCCCCGGGTCGCCTTTCCAACTAGAAGGGTTTTGAGGAGGCATTGAGTCCGCAATTTTGACTTGATGCTCCGAGACTTCATTTTGGTTTCAAAACCTGCATTGCAGCATTATACCCGGGATTGGATGGGAAGAAGACATTTACCATGAAGGATCTCGACAACGTCCTCAAGGAGCAGTCAGCCACCCACATTAAAACGAAGGACGATTTCGCCGACTACCACCGAAGGTTCAAAACGATCACTGTACATCTGATCGGATCAGGAAAGCTCACGGAGGTCGAGGAGAGGAAATGCTACCCACAAGGCGTGGAGGAGCGCTTCAGGAATCGTGTTTATCGCCGGCTTCAAATCCTGCAGCCGCAGCATCCACCCAACGATGCCTACGACATTGCGGATTTTACAGCGGCGGCGAACTTTATTTTGGACGGCCCTGCTATCCCGGAGATCGGCGACGAGACTGCAGCGATCAAAAGGCAGATGATCGATCTCAATGCCGCGATGGCCAAAGTCACCTCAATACACCACCAGTTGACGGTTCAAATACAGTCATTGCACCAAGCGGTGGAAGAGCCGCTACCCCATTATTCCATCAGTCATGACCAGCCTCCTCCGAGAGGAATGTACCGGGTTTATCAGGCCACAATCATGGAAATGATGCCCCCGCCCCCGAACTTTGATGAGCCCGGTCCAGAATTTCGGAACACGTACCCGCTAAGACAACGATGGCGGATCAGAGATCAGGTCCCCGGCGGAGAGATGTTCACCCCGGGACTTTGTGGATTTTGTTCGGTGCCAGGCCATTTCGTTCGTGAATGTACCCTCGCCCTCGACTACATCGGTCAGGGAAAATGCTTCCGCAACCAGGACGGAAAGATCATTCTCTCCAACGGACGGTTCATTCCTCGAATGATCCAAGGACGCAATCTAGCCGAGAGGATTGATCGGTGGCTGGCAGAGAACGCCCAGCAGTACCAACGGCCGCCTCAGCAGCAGTCTCGCCTGCTGGCAAACCAATCATTCGAACGCGAAACTCCCCCCCATGCTGTCAATTCCATGACTTTTGCCAGCTGCGCCCCCGTCCAAACGCTCGCTTTCGGAAAAATCCCCATCGAACACGCCGACAAGGAAAATGATCCGGACGTTCGGGTCATGCTCGAAAGGGGAAAGAAAAAGGCGGTGGAAGTTCCCGAAGTAGTGGTGATGAAATGTTTGCCGGCGAAATCGGGCCCCAAACCAGGGCCAGGAAGGGATTCGGCGCCTGAGGCCAGTACTTCCAAGGTTCCTGCGGCGCCTGCGCCAGCATCCACGCCCCCGAAATCGCACCTACCACCAGCGTTTAAATATCAGTCTCAAATGGAGGATCCGGCGATGGTCAAAGCGGTCATAAAGAGGTCCCTTGATGCCCAAATCACGATTTCGGGCCGAGAATTGTTGGCGATATCACCGGAAGTTCGAAAACATTATCGCGAAGGCACCATCATGAAACGAATTCCCACGGTTGAAACATCGTTGTTCGAAGTCGAGGAAGGGCAACCCGAGGAGGAGGCGATGGTGATGAACTGCTACGACAAGGGACACGCCGTCAGCACCCATCTCTTAACCGCTTCGCCCATCGACTCTCTCCGAGTTCTCGACATTCTCGTAAACGACTCCATGACGGTCACCTGCACCCTGGATCAGGGGTCCGAAATCGTCGCCATGAACCAAAATATATGGCAGGAACTCGGAGTTACGTTCTCGCCCGAGAAAACCCTCACAATGGAATCTGCCGACTCGAATCAGACGGTTACCGCTGGCGTCATCGAAAACTTGAAGTTCTCGGTCGGCGACATCGACCTTTTGATCCAAGTCCACATAGTGGATGGAGCGCCGTTCGACATCTTGATGGGGCGACCCTTCTTCCGGTTCACGGAGTGCCACACGAAGGACCGATCGGACGGCAGCCAGGAGCTTACGCTCACGTGCCCGAATACTGGCAAGCAGATCACGGTGCTGACACAGAGGAAACCCCCTCACCAGGAGAACGTTGCCGAAACAATGCCCTTCTTCATGTCGGGAATCGACGAGACGGGTTTTGCCTAGCAGAGGACGCCGCGATACCGCGCCCTCCTGCTCCGATTAAGGTCTCGGACAACTTTTGGAAAACACTCGGCAAAACGGAAAATGATCCCGTCATCGAACGGATCACTCGGCCTCGGACACACGAATAGACGAGAGAGAAAACGTGCACAGCAGCATACAAAAATTTGCAACTCGGGACGGATTCGGTCGGGACCGAAGACCATCCCGGAAATAATTTATCGATTTTCAACCACCACACTCCTTGACAGAAACAGCACCAGAGAAATCGACCGAGTCGCCATCGGGCAAAGAAAACATTCCGAACTGAAGAAGCTCAATACCCGGACAATTTCCCTCTATCATGTCTACCCCTCAGCTGTAACCTCACTACTCATGAATCAAACCACCTTGAACCATTCCTGAAGCGGACCCATGATATTGAAACGCTTCAGAGCCGTCTCGCCCGCGAACGGAGTTAGAAGTTCGGATTTGGAACCTTTCACACAAACAGATTGGACACCGTGCCAAGGAGGGGAAGGATTGTTTCATGAAAAAAAAGCGAGGGCAGCTCACCAGATAGCCAAAGGAGGCCAAATCGGTCACCACGCCCGCGAACGAAAATTGGTTTCGCGCAACAATTTGGAGGTATCGGATCCACAAAGGTTTACGAGAGCAGCGGAAACTGCGATTCAGCAACGGGGAAACCGATTACTGTTCATCAGGAAATATTCGGAAATTCGACTTACCACGAATGAATCCCTCGTGACGTGTCAGGACACGTGGATTTCACGTGACTGCGATAATTCGCCAAAATGGACGAGTTCGAAAATCCGAATGTTTTCTCAGCATTGTTCGCTGCTGGCGCAGATTCACGCGTTATAGGCTCAACTCGCTTCTCGATTTCGAGAATATCTATGCTACGACAAAGTAACGACGAGGAGGACAAGAAATACTGATGACAATCAAGAAAATTCGGCGCCAACAGGCACAACAAGAAGATATTAGGGCGCCAATGGGCGCGACAGCGATATTGAACAGACGACAACGGACATAGCGCGGAAAATCGAAGCGGATTTTTATCGGGCCCTGCTCAACTCAGCCGCTACTGAGGAGTTCGGGCAGAAAATGTGATGTTCAAACGAAATTTAGGATGGTGGTAGTGGGGGCGGCGACTTGCTCGGAGGGCGCGGACCAGGGGTCGATGAAACAGTGGAACGATGAGGGACGTGGCCAAAGACGCCGGCCGACGACGACGAAGGTGTGGGGCGCGACATCCGATCTGAAATCCCAAGGCCGAAGCTCCTGAAACCAGTTTCTAGAGGCGTCGGAGGATTCACTGCTAAACCGGTGGGAAGGGGAATGAGTTTTTAAGGGAAGGAACAGTTTGAAACAAAACCAACGCACTCGAAAGGAAACCCCGTGGAGCATTGCGATCATGGCGACCACTATACGAAAGGGCCCTGTCATGTTCGCCGACGAAATCCCGAGAGCGTTCCCCAACTCCGAGAACGACGACGAAGCAACGGACGACGTACCCAGGTCCGACCGAGAGAAGGGGGTGGAATGGAACAGTGCTTCAGCATTCGCTGCCGACGTAGATGCAGTTGAGTGCTCGACCATGGGCGTCGTGGGCGCATCTACCCCCATAGCGCTATTTTCACCCTGTGGGTCCCCCTCGAGATCTTCGTTGCCACTGTCTGGCCCATCCTCGTCGTCCTCCACTTGACCCTCCTCTGCTCCATCGTCCTCCGCTCCGATTCAATAAAGAGGCGTCGGGAATGTTGAATCACGAGGAGACTTTGGGTGTGCCATCTGAACGACTGCTGCTTCCAGCGATGCCACCGATGACTTCGCAAGCTCAATTGCCTGTCGAACATGATCAAAGGCGGGAACGTCCGCCGATGGAGGAACCGAGCCCGCGTTGGTAGTCGAAACAGCAGCGGCAGGGAGTTGGGACCGGAAAAGTTCGGTCGGAAAAACAGGCACGGAGGCATTCGCTGCATTGACCGCCAAAGTAGCCGACGATGGGTCCTCAGGCGAAGTCGGGGGTTGGTCCGCAAGAAGAAGGGCAATCCCCAAAAGCCGCGAAGTCATGTTCCGACCGAGGACATCCGAATAGAGCCAAGTAAAGTGGCGGATGATCATCTCAAAGATGATTTTGTTGGTCTCCTCGATGATGCGATCTGGAAAGGAAACGAAGAATTCAGCACAGAAGATACAACCGACGACGGGCGACGACGAACCGGTCAATGAGAAATTGTAATCTTCGAAAACAGTGCAGGTGTTGCGCGACTCCTGACAGTGGATGCAGTTCACCTGCATATCGAGGCCCTGGTGTGTACGAAGGCAAACGACCCCGTTGTCCCGCTCCTTCTCACATTGGCCACATCCCTGTGAAGGAAACGGACGTTAAAACCTTAAGTGCGGAGGAAAAGGAACAAAAGATTCGACTTACAACCCCACGCGTCACAAACATTAGCATAGGGAGGTCCTGCAGAGGAACACGCCCCCGCTCGAGCCCCTGCGCAATGCCGAGGCAGCCTGAGATATTGCTGTGGCGCCACCCATGAGTCTGGAGACGAACTTGTCCTGCTTCGCCGCGCGGCGCATCGCACATTGGAGGATCCCAAGAAAGCGGCTCGTTGAGGTGATATGCCGAATAGAAGGCCTCATGAATATAGGGGTGGCGGGCGTTCACGAAACAGGCCGGAGTCTCGATGAACTTCTTGAGCTCTTCCGCCGACAGCTTCATCTTGCCAACCTTCCCAATTTTCTTTGGTGCCACTGCCTTTGCCTTGCCTTTCCCCTTCATGACCGCCGACGGAGGCGATGAAGGATCAAGTTGGTCGACCGCCGCATCGGCTGGAGGAAGATTCTCCCCATCATCATCGTCCTCCTCTTCGTCGGAAGTCGGTTCGTTCTGAACATTGATTGGCGGGATTGCGTGGTCATCAAGGAAGTCAGCGGGACCAATATCGAGTTCGGGATCTACAGAAGAGAGGATCAGTGCCGTCAATCAGGAAAGCGGTGAAGGCGGACTTACTGTATTGAGAATGGCGCGCACCAGGCGCGGATTTCGACGACGAAGCAACGGGCACAACTTTCGATGACAACGCAACGGGCGGAGAAGGAGAACATGACATGGGAGGAACGACCGGCATAGGCTCCTTTGCCACTTCCCAGTCCTCCAGAACGATCGCGAACTCGCTCATCGTCAAAATCTCGTCCATCACCGAAAGGAGCGCATCGTCCCGACGACTGAGGTAGCGTTCGACAATGCGTGCATTCCGAGCTTCACGGAGGAGATATTCTGCTCGGTAATCCGCACGGCGATGGGTCCATTCGGCCTTGGCGGTGACATACACAGCACGGGCTTTCTGAACAGCAACTCGGTGCTTGTCGTGCCACTCACAGAAGAGATCGTCGTTACGCTGCTGCAACTCTTCAGCGGGGACATTAGGGAATTCGTCCTCTTCCACCATCGGGGGATCACCCGCACTAGGAGATCGAAATTCCGGAATGGGATCGTTCGGATGGTCGAAAACGCGGTCTCCGATTGCAGGAGAAGCGGCGACATACTCGGTGATAGGAGGATACACCCGAACGAACTCCTCCAGAGTGTTGTACGCTGCACGGACCCACCGGAAGCACCCCTTGCTGGAAAGAGGCCCTCCCACCATCGTCCGTTGAACGAATTTGCCCGTCAACGTGTCCCAGAACTTGTACGACCTGAAAAATTCCTCGGATCCTCGGAGGTGGTCAGGGTTTTTGCGGTAATAGGCACGGAAATATAGGGAGAGTTCGTGCGTCGAACGTCCGGAGGGCTGGATAGGGCCATGTTGACCAACTTCGACATTAAAGTCGAAAACCTCGTCGTTCGCGTCCTTGATACGAAGATCGGCTGCAAGCAGAGAAACTACGAGCATTACCAAAGGAAAGGACGAAGAAAGGGGAGAGAAATGCATACGAGGAGGTAGTGGTCGATTCAAGAAACGATCCTTCGGCGGGATCTTCTTTGGGTCGGGCGTCTTGTACAACGGCGGCGGGTTCGCGGGCGTGGAGGCTGCAGACACTCCCTTCCCAGATGACAACTTGCCAGATTTCGAAGCAGCTGACTTTGTGGGTGCCGGTTCCGACTTAACAAGGGCGGCAGTCTTGACAGGATGCGACGACGACTTCATCTCGACAACCGGAATGGACTTCTTCGCCGGCGCAGCCTTCCCCTTTGGTTTCTTCGCAGGAGCGGACATTTCAGCGCTGAAACGGTGCAGTGGCGTGCAGCCGTGAAATCTAATACCAAACTGAGTGAAACGAAGTCCCACAAAATCTAATACCAAATCTAACAACCAACAACTCCAATACTAACGTGTGTGTGTTCGGGGATGTAGGTCAGGCGTATCGACCTTCAATCTCAAACTGGCGCCAACTCGATACTCCTTAACTTGAATAGTCAAATAGGGTCTATTAAGCACCTCAATTAGATTACTCTCGTGTTCTAAACAATGTGTAGGACTGGTTTAAGGTCACAGAGTGTATATAGAGTCAACCCCAAGTTGATTAGTTTTTAACGGCTGGTTGGTTTGAAGACAACTAAGACTCTAATACAAGAGCTTATTGAATTCTCAATGGGTGTAAGTACAAGTTGTAAGAGCGGCTAATTAGGCACGGTCTTAACAAAATGAAACTTAGAGCTACTAAGAGCTGGGTGCCAACAACTGGGGGAGTATTTCACTGCCTAATTATTACTTTACATGTTGCTTTTATAGTATTTACTACCTATTAATCTAACCACCGAGGTAAATAACTTCGGATAGCTATCCGGATACCTTTGATCTCCTGGCCGTTCTATTGGCTAACAGTCTCTTGCTGACTGAAGGACTTGAGCTCATTTATATTGAACCAAGCCCTTTGGGATTTACTTGGCTCCTAGCCTTGTTGAAGGCCTGAGAGAACTCCCAGAAGGCTTTCCGTGCCTAGTCCCTATGCCTATAGGTCTGTCTAGACCATTGAAGCGTCATCTGGCTGTTGTAGTTAACCTCCTTGAAGCCAACTCGCCTCTCTCTTTAGAACGTGATCAAATGCGATCACATGATACTTCAGGGCCAGGTTTTGCTCAAGTCTTGCCTGGGCAACGCATTTAATAAAAACCCTCATATCCGGCACACTGTGGATATAGTGGTTTTTAAACCTTTTTGAGTTAGATATTACTGATGATTAAGTAAGCTATGAATCGACGATTGATAGCTTACTTTTTTTTTTTTTTTTTTTTTTTTTTAATCATTGGAACTCGACTTTCTTGCATGCCATAACCACGCTCCCAGTTAAATGCCCTTCTAGTAGCCTGGTCTAGTTTATTTCCTTACTTCCATAGTGCACATTTTAATAGTCTTATGCTGTTTGAATCCTTCTAAAGTCCCTTAGTCGCCTGACGTCCATATTGAATCCGAGCTTGTTACATCTTTGACATATAACTTGCCAGGATATTCCTATAGCTAGCTGGGTTTTACTCAGTCACTATTGCAGGCCCCATTTGTGAAGGTACCGTTAATACTGTCTGAGCCTTGATAGTTATGCTAGTTTGCAACGCTTCAAAGGCTTAATGCTCAGTTCCGGGATTAAACTAGCATCCTCTAGTCTTACTTCTTGTATACAGCTATCCACGTGTACTAGTGTAAAATCGATGAATTCAGGTGTGTAATGATACACGCCTTATCATCTCCCCCCAACTTAAGATCTTAACCGTCCGCGGTTAATGGTTCCTCAAATTGTGGTTTGAACACATTTTTCTCCCTTCTGGCGCCACTGCAGTAAGACACCTAACAGTGACATGCCAATATTCTTTTGCTATTTTTGTGACCAATTATTTTATTATTTCTGCAACGTCGTCTCGGACGTTCTCGGGACCATCTTGGCCAACCAGGTTGGCGCCAATTCGTTATGAATTGGGTCAAACTTCAGTTACTATTTGTACTCCTTCACCTGTCGCAAGACCCTCAACCAGACCGGTCTTGACCTCAAATGGGTCTCATCGTATGGTAATTTCTTTTCTTGCTTCTTGGATTTAAGGTTCCTAAGCACCCTTCAGAATTTTCTTACATCTACTGTACGCACGTACTCTGCCTTTTTCTTGAGACTTTACACAGTCAATACATTTGTAGTTTTAGTTCCACACTAGCTACTCTCTGTATTATATATATCACAAACTCGGGACTCAGAGTCCTCAAAATTGTTCATATAAAGCTGTCGTCGTTCCTTGTCTTTATTCCAGTGTGACTTGTAAGAAAAAAGGTCCTTCAAAGCCAGAGTTTTAGGGCCCTTGTTAAAATGGCTTTCAAAACCGACATGCGCTGTCTAATTGGTTTCATTCGAATCGGCGCCAACTCAATGCTGCACCAATTCTACTGTCTTTCCTAGGTGGTCCCAAGTATGTACTTTAGGGCCGGCGCTACTTATGAGGAAAATTCCTCATAGACTTGGCGCCACTTCATTTTGTTATTAAGGGCCTGATCGGGAACCGTGAATCTTTTTGCGTGAATTTTGGCTGAATCTCGTTTCCGTCTATCTTTCCCACGGATTTGGTCCCTAAACCCTCCTAGAATGAAAAGCACATGCATTTCCTGAAATCTCGAGGAGCTTGAGTGGAAGCGGTGTGACGGTTTCAAAATAAGCTGAGTTGAACTTGATTTTTTTGCATCATCTGTGAAATCTATGGGAGATTCTGTGTTACACTATGTCTCCCACTCTCCAACCTCAGATGTTCATTAAAAGGGCCTATTCGACCATCTGGGGTAGTCTAGGGACGAGTTTGGTACTCATAAAAAATTCCACCAAAATTCATGCGTGAATTCACGGTTGCCGATCAGGCCCTCATTCAGGCAAGTAATCATTTTAACTCGGTTTCTTACTGGTCTCAGCCGTCCTTTTTCTCAGATCCAACCCTTCAAATGTGTCCATATTCCCGCTACCTTTAGGTAAGGGTTTTAGGAGCGCCCTATTTTCATGTCCACAGTCCTGGTGAAAATCACATTTTGGTCATTTTGTCTGAGTAATCTGTGATCTCCAATACAAAAATGCTTCGGCTGGCAGACGGCCAACGACAAGCCGATGATTGTTGCGGAGCAACACATAATCAAGCTGATTCAACGGGCCGTCTTGGGTTGCTGCCAGTGGCTGTGATGTTATCGGCCAAATTGGCTGATAAAGTCAGACCCAGGTTGCCTAAATTCATAAAAATAATGCGAAAGGATCGGATTGAACTTAGAAGGCCTCACTCAGATCCTAAACTGTATATTAAGAGACAACGAACACCATGCTTTGGTGAACTGAGAATCCACGGGGGTTTGGGGCTGTAGCCCCAATAAGCTGTGGACCCTGCCTTCAGCAGGGTCCTAAAGGCTAAGGCTTGTTAAAATTATGGGCAGTCAATCTGTGAAGATCCAACAAAAAGTCAACAAGAAGTCGCTACAGATAGGGCTGCGCACCGTGCCCGTCGTGCCGGTTCTACGGGTTCCGTGCGACGGGTAGCCGACCCGTTCCGTCAGGCTCTTCCACTGCATTTTTGACGGCCGTGCCCGGCAAAAACGGCCGTCAACGGGTCGACGGGTCCAGAAAACACGCCGTGTACGGTCATACGCGATGTATAAGCCTTTTGAATGCCATGTTTCATGCACAGGTAAGCCCAATACACAGTTTAGGCCACAACTTATGAACTTACTCAGGAGTTTTAATTGTTGAAATGACGGCCGTCGCGTGATGGACCGTTCCCGTCCAGGTCCCGTCGTTTCGACGGCCGTGCCCGTCGGCGGAACGGCGCGCAGCCCTAGCTACAGATCACATGTCGCGTGCGATCATGGCTATCATTCTCCTTCGCCCGAATTTATTTGCTCAATCCTCGAGCTTTCTGCCATCTGGGGCCCATAAATCTACTCCTGCAGAGCCTAAATTCCTCCAGGACTAAATGTCTCCAAACAATGCACTGTCTATACCATAGGTCGGGCATTGACCCCTGTTCTACCTTGGTTCTACCGTGGCTCTGCTAAATCTTGGGTTGGGGCATAGAAACGGAATTCGTTATTTCAGCTCCTTGTGAGATCCATATGGCATCGATACTGATGATTTTGGATCATTTCCCCCTCATCTCAGTCCATCCTGTGAATGTTGCGGCAGGTGCGCATGAAATAGGACTAGCCCATCTTAAGTTCCGAGTGAAATCATCGCAAACGGAACTTAAGTTCTGCGGGAACTCAAGTTTGGCACCGATGCAGGAAGTCCGCAGGGCACCCAGGGAGGGCTCCCTTGCCATACTCAAGGAGCTTAAGTGCTCCTTGAGCTTAAGATCCTTCGAACTTAAGATTTTGACTGTAGCCCATAACTGTAATTCAATTCAAATAGATACTGCAATTCAGTTCCACAAGATTTGAGCACTTAAGTGCGAAACAACTCAAGTCAATGGCTCAAGTCCCGACAAGGAGCTTAGGTGCTCCTAGAGCTGAAGATCCTCCCAAACTTAAGTCCTTCACTGTAGCCCATAACTTTAATTTCAATTCAGATAGATACCAGACTTAAGTGCGAAAGAACTTAAGCATGGAACTTAAGTCCGACAGAACTCAAGTCCAAAGAGAACTCGAGTGCGTGTTGAGGGCAGAGTGGCTATGCAACAACGAGCTCGGGGACCAGGCTGCTGACGAACTTACTGAGCATGGGTGGTGGCTCCGGGACACCTAATGAACGTCTGGCCGGAATCTGCAGGTCGTCAGCCTGCGCTAGCAAAAGAAATGTACAAAAACCGTTGCCGCATTTGCATTACGTATCACACTAGAAACCCTTGTACGTTCGATGTATATCCTAATCCAGGGTGAACAATAGTACATGTGGAAGGAGGAGCTGGCTTACCATGTCGTCCATCCACTTGAAGACACTCTATGTAGACCTTAAAGCCCAGTTAATAAGCAACGAACATGCTGATGTACCTGTGGCACTCACCAACACCTATCGTGTCATGCCACCCATCAATCTTGAACGAGAGCGGCTCGACCATGCCGCCGACAAGGATCAGATGAGCAGAAAGCAAAGAATAGCTTGGGGGAATGTGTACTGAGTACCAGTTGCCAGTTGGTGCACGACAATGTGGCTAAGACAGAGGCTCATGGTAGGATAAACCTCATAGAGAAGAGGTTATTTTGGGAGTGATTGTCGTGTGCCGGAGCCCAGATGATGGAGGGGAGCAAGACGAGGGTTGTGTGGAGATGAGAGAGGAGAAAGAAGGTTTGTTTGGCCGTGATTGTCAGGTGGCACGACCTAAACCGGCTAGAAAGCCGCATCAATCAAGTGGCTGTGTCCGCCACTTTCTCTTCTCGACCACCAAGTCGAACCCACGTCGACTGAGGTTTCTCGGTACAACTTGGATGGTTG
The DNA here is from genome assembly GCA_029289565.1 of Mycena galericulata. Classification (NCBI taxonomy): domain Eukaryota; kingdom Fungi; phylum Basidiomycota; class Agaricomycetes; order Agaricales; family Mycenaceae; genus Mycena; species Mycena galericulata. The sequence goes on from JARKIA010000032.1 coordinate 987,945, forward strand.
ACTGTGCGCATTTACCCTTGTTACTTCAAGACTTCACATTCATGCATCCCCAGGGACCCCACCTAGTGTCACCCCGAAGGAATGCCAACATGCCACCGGTATTGATCCTTCTTCCTCTCGTCACACGTATTCATTGATTCTATTAGTTATGCTACAGCAAGCCGAGTTAGTGGGGCGGGAAACGTAGGTAAGCTTTGTGTTTTCTGTATGGTGGAGGCAATGGAGCTAATGAATTTCTACTACGAGTATGTGGAGATGTCTCCTGTCAAAGGTGCGCGCGGGTCTACAACGAGGTACGAGATTTGCCGGCTTTCAATATGCACCACGGAACTGAAGATTGACTTCACAGAACTTGAGTTGTGCAGGAACTCAAGTCCATGGACAGAACTGAAGCGACTGTAGAACTTAAGTTCCATGGAGACTCGAGTCTTAAGTTTTAAATAACTCAAGTTCTTGAAGTACGTAAGTACTGTATGTATTCTTAGATCTCAAGTTCTATGTTTTTCTGCTCAAGTCTTATGTTGCGGGGTCTTAAGTTGACTGATCTCAAGTCTTAAGTTGGCAGAACTTAAGTTCCTCTACCATGACTTAAGTCTAAGATGGCATGGGACAAGATCATTATCCCAGCTAATAGTGCTATATGATACAAAGAGATGACTTAAGATCCACCGAAACTTAAGTCCAAAATGCGGTGATTTCACCCGGAACTTAAGAGGTGCTAATCCATTATTTGGGTGCGCCCGAAAATCCGCCACCAGTGAGCACAGGGCAAGCACAGGGATTGGATACCTCTTCCAATCCCTCTGGTATTCTCTTCAATACCCTCTTCCCCGGTGATTTTTTTTGAATTTTCCTTCTCCAGACACCCAGTAAAGTGATTGATTTGACGACTTCTATGAGTTCGACAATAATTCTCGAGGGCAAAGGTTTTTCAAAATCAAATGAGATTCATGAGGTGTAATACAAGCCCCTATTTGAGGTTTTGTGTGCCTTGTGAGTTGTGGTCTTGAAGTATATAAGCCGTGAATTGTGGTAATGAGTAAGTGCGGGAGACCCAAGGGAAGACCAGCGTGGTTTAATCCCTACAGATGCTTCAACAAAAATTACTCATATCTCATAGGTTGTAGGGACCTTGGCAACAGTATGGTCAGAAAGTGAGTCAATATCTTTCAAGCAACCAAGTGTAAGAAGTTTCGTCACCCAGCCGTTGGAGAGCTTGATGAAACTACCGCGGCCCAATCAGCAGCGTTGACCGAGTGAGCTTTGGGCTGCCTTCAATTCCATTTTATGTATCAATCAATAATAAATTTGCATAGAACTTGAATAGACCAAAATTGGTAGCGGGCCATGCCGCTTGTCGGCCTTACCCGCTTTATCAATTATCAATTCCTCGAGGACTGGAGAGGTCTGCGCGACACTGGCATCGTCCGGCGTAATCCATACTTCCACGTAGTGTTGCCGATGTCCGGTCAGGTCTGCCAAAAAATCCGAACCCCGAACCTGACCTGGGGTCCGGTTCTCCTAATTCCCTCGAACCTCGGACCGGACATGGGTTCGGTTCATTTGGGGTTCAGAACAGGTTCGAACCTGAAAAAAATTCTCACGCACAAAATGTGAACTTGACGACATATTCATCCACTGTAGGACACAAGAAGGAGTTTTATGACACCCAGCTCACAGTTTGGGGCTCAGCAGTGTGCAGGTACCTCCAAAGGAATAAACTATATTTTTCAATCGCCTCACTGGACCTCTGAACTCGGAGGATGGACATAATTTTGAGTGTTCCTAGGGAGATAAAATGCTTCTGCCTGTTCTAGGTCACTGTAAGCTGCAGTTTGAGCAAAATTATAGTTGAATAATCTTGTAAAATCACTAACACACAGATAATTTTCCAGCGGGTCCGGTCAGGTTCGTTCAGGTTCGGGGAAATTTCAAAAAATGCGAACCCCGAACTGGACCTGAGGTTCGGTCCGGTTCTTGATGGCTGTCCGAACCCCAATTCAGGTTCGGTCCGGGTTCGGTTCAGGTTCGGAATCGGTTCTGAACCCGACCACGGCAACACTACTTCCACGGCTATCAGCGGTACGACAGTGTCCTCTTCGATACCGACTCTTTTGCGTTGCACGCTACAAAGCAAGCGGAGATTCGACGTTGTGCTGCTGTGTGTATTGAATATTCCGGGAGAGCAAGGTGGAAACCGAAAACTGCGTGGGCTGGATTCCAAGTGTGCGATGAGGTGAACGACTACTCATTATTGCTAATGGACTTCGTGATTAGAGGTGCATTACTAACGCCTGCGGCCTGCCCCCTTGTTCACTTCTTGGTAGATACAGTAGATCCGGACATGTTCCTTCGAGCCGACAAAGACGAGGCTGAAAACCCGCTTTTTTCATCTCTTGAGCTCCCCGACGTGATAGCAACTTACCATGGCTGATACGTTGTTGGCGCATTTCACGCCTGATCAGACCTGACCAGTCGGTCAGGTTTCGTCAGCCCTGATAAGGCAAATGGGATTTTTCCGACTTAGTTGGCGGGAAGAGGTCCAGGAACGATGGTGTAATTTCACTTGCTTTGTACACTGGGATAGTTCCTGGAAGCCGGCGTTCATTATTCGGACTGTGCCGTGTAATGCTAACTACCTACCTACCTATGTACCGAGGAGTGAGTGGGTGCCTTGGGTGTTTCGAGCCCAAACCGACAGAATCAATATTGACACCTCGGAGCCTATCGTACCCCAAGTATTATATCCATATCCTGTTATACACCTTTCGCAAGGACAAAATATAGTAATACAACCTTCAAATCTCGAAGGATCTCTGGATTAACACATGCATACAATTTCATATTCAGTAGGCTGTATAAATGATTGTAACTTCGGCTTCTCCCCCCGAAGTCCACTGCAATGTGGAGAGATAGATATGAGTATAAACAACTACATCCGCCGTACATAAATCTCTACATAGACTGGGGGAATTATTATATCCGACTGCTTAGTGGGCCGAACTAGTTAGTGGGCCACTTAGACAATAGAGAGCCATGCATATATGTATCACTGCGTTTTGAGAAAACTATACCCCGGGGTGGATGGGCTGGATTTTCAGTGTAGCCTATCAATCCCAATTTCTAGCCTACCTGACGGGACGCGGCTCAGCGAGATCGCCACCAGTCAGTCAGATTGTAGATCCCACGACCTGTCATTACGTGGACGGACAAGCTGGCCCAAATATCTCGGCGTGTGAACAGATTACCTTGCGTTCTCTCTGGCACATAGGTGGCGCCTTGCGCTGTCCTGCTATGGCTCCTTGGGTCAGCTTGCCTCGCTGCCCTTGAAAAGATGGGCCCACCGGTACTTTCTTGTAAGTCCAAATTCCCATGAAGTCCATCGTTGTCCCTCAAGAACGCTCGAGCAGATTCTCGCCCTACTCTCGGCCCCTACCGCGTCCGAGCACGATGATGGCGCGATACGGCGCGCATCTGCGTGCTGCCCGTCTCGCTCCCCACGAGGCCCTCAATACTTGGCTTACAGCAAACATAACACCCGATCTACCCGAATGGCAGCCGTTACGCCCGCACCAGGCTCGATTTACCATCAGCATGCATATTGCGAAGGTCTGTCCCCAGCTATTTCCTACTGGTGTGCGGCTTATTCTTGTCGTTCATAGGCCGAGGACGATGGCTCCATATTCCAGGGTCCTGACACCTACTCGATCTTACTCGATATCGAGCTTCAGGGCCAACCTCGGAGCCCTCTCATTTATATCGGTCGCTTCGTGGGATCTTCCGAGGACGGCGACGCTCCGATGTGGACGCGCTTCTTGAAGCCCCGCCACATGTACAGCTTCGTCGATCCCCGGAGCTGGGCAGCTCTTCTGGTCTGTGGTATGACAGATATACATGTCGAGTCGGTCTCTACGGTGCGTACTGATTCTGTTGTTCTGTAATTTCAGCTGACATGACTTGCTGCTCAGAGCGACATATCGGCTCGCATGCAGGCTTGGGCCCACACCACTGCAGTACGTGCAATACCACAGATCATCTTCTCATATCCTGATCTGCAATTCAGTTGGGCACGTACGTCGAACAGGATGTCATTGAGCATTGCCAATGCCTCAAGGCTGTCGTCGAGATCACCAGTACTCCGGAAAGCCCGTCCGAATCTACCGTGGCTCCCCGACGCCGTCTCATTCGACGAGCGTTGCCCATGGTCAGTCTTTCTGATGCATTTTATCTTTGCTAAACTCTTCCACAGCCTCGCACTCCACCGAAGAGAACCCCAGGCCGTGCCCTTGTGAGGCGGGTTACACCATATCCTGTGAAGAAGGTGAGCACCGCTACCCTCTGATATGTATACACTGATTGAATATTTCTGGCAGCAGAGTTCGCCATATTCCGGCAAGGAAAATATTGATCCTCGCTATTAAGTAGCTTGGGGTAACTACAGTCTACGTAGAGCACACCCAATATCTCATAAATTTATGTGTCTTTCGTCTTGCCTCTTTCATTAAGTCTGTCTGACTCATCGTTGGTGTCTCTTGGGCGTCAAAAAGGGTGTCCCTTCCTAATCGAGACATCATTCACCTAAGTCTGTCCTCTCTGTCCATCCCATGGCTTTCGCAGATCCAATCATATAAAGAAACAGGGTGCGTTGGCTGTCTTCCTGTCTTTCCCGCTCTCCCCCATGCAGAATCCGACCCAGATTAACAAAGAACTAGATGACCTTTTCGTGAAGAAGTGGCTCATCTTCCTCGCACACTCTGAAGTTATGGGCCATGGCTCACGCTCACCGAAGAGTGCCGACTCTGTGACTAAAGACACAGTCTTATGCACGATCATGCGCCATGAAACACAGGTGTGTATATTGGTTCTTCGTACATTCACTGGATATCTAACGCGCACGTAAGCTCGGCTTGTTCACTCTTTCCATTGAGGCCACCGTTTCGTCGGACATGCCGCTCGATCCGCACTCTAAGACGAGCCCCGCTGCCATCATTGACACGTTCAGTGGCAATCCCAGCACCGCCGAGCGTCCGGAATGGCTGCATTGGCCGGATCGAGTCTCCTTCGTCTACAATAGGCCTGAGTTTGCAGGGCTCTTCGCCAGGATTGCTATGTGGAATGAGAATTTGACCATAGTGCGTATCGGCAGAGATTGGCGTGAAACGTACTTACTACCATCCACAGAAATACCTGTCCGTTTCAATGATACACTGGGCGAGAGCCATTGCGGTAAGCACTCTCTCAATCCGCTCCTCTCCTTGTCTCATTTCTTTTCCACAGGTTGGAACGTGGGCCGCGTCGAAGCAACTTGGCCCAACCACACCGGATAAATCAAGTGTCCCCAAGAATTTCAAGCCGCATCGTCAACGTTGGAATGATGGGGTGTACTGGATGCGCGGCGCGTCGTCACCGATTCCCTACAACTGCAACTCCGATGGTGTTGACGATGGCGAGGATGCTGAAGGTGACTCGGATGAGTCCATGTCTTCAGATGACTCGCATTCGTACTACGAACTCAACCTTCCTGCACTCTGTATATAAATTATGGAGAAGGATTTAAATCATAAATATCTGACCTGTATATCGAAACGACTGGGCGGAAAATGTAATCTTGAACTGGGGTGGCCAGAAATCATCAATCTTCCGCATCAACATACGTTCTCTCCCACCACATCAACCTCCTTTCTTTTGACCACCCACTGTCTTTACCTGTTGTTCTCCTTACCATAAATTATGGTGAGTGTGTGCCTTTTGCGGTCCATAAAAGCTGACATTAAGTATTGCTACAGTCATCCAACCTCGTTCCTTGCCAATGCCCCGAATGCGAGGGTGAACTGGTGTCCGTTGGCAAGCGACAACGACACGAAGCTCGGGACCGGAGAGCCCTCAGCACCCAGACACGCTCCCATGTTCCCGTAGCAGCCACCCCCCCCAGCTCCGTTCCCGCCTCTGACCTGCCGCCGCCTTTCATGGAAACCGTTGATGCGTTCATAGCTGAATATATAACTCCCAATTCTGCATCGGGTACCACAACCTTCCGGGACACGGCGGAGGCGAAGGGACTGGCGCATTCTCAGCAAGTTGAAGCCTCCGGCGAGATTTTTCTTCCCATTTCGTCGGACGACTGGGAACTGCCCGATACCTCGGCCGGTCAGCCTGGAGAGGAGAACGCGGATGGCCCCCCTCCGCCACCCGACGAGAACGACCCGGACCCCTTCTATACCCCTCCCAAGTCTGCCCAGCCTTTGCCTACCGCCCGGGATGTCCATCCAAACCCTGCCGTTTATTTGATCTACATTACGGTCCTCTGGCTCCACACTGCCTTCCATCTACCCTTCTGTGCCTGCAGCGCACTTTTAGCGATATTCGCTCTGGCTTTAAAGTCCGCTGGGGCACCGATCACCCCTCCCATGCGCACAACTCTCCCGACAGTGATCCATCACCTGGGTGCCGAGCCATCGTTCCAAATTTTGCCTGTTTGTCCAGGCTGCCTCGAGGTTTTCGCCGCTTCAACTCCCATCGATGCCGTGTGTCCCAAATGCTCCCACCCGTTGTTCCCAAACAATCCGACTCCTTCCCAAACACGCAATAATACTCCTCCTGAAAGTCCACGCCCCTATCTTCAATATCCTATCAAGTCGTTGGCTGAGCAACTCGCAATGCTGCTCGCCGTCGAGGGGATCGAAATTGAGCTTGAAAAGTCGCTGGGAAAGGCGAAGGGGCGGATTCCGGGCGTATGGAAGAACATCTTTGACGGCAAAATATGTCAAGAACTTCCCACCGCTGATGGCAGCAAATTCTTCTTCCCCTCGGATGCGGAGATTGCTGCTGGAGAATTGCGTCTCGGAGTCACGATAGGGGCTGACTGGTAGTGGCCACATCGACCTCCATGATTCTATTGCTGACTCTCTATTCCAGGTTTTCTTACCTCCGCAGTCAGATCGCGGCGTCGCATACATCCAGCCCGATGTCTTACAGCTTGATCAATCTCCCCGAGCATCTTCGGTGACCGTCCCTCATCGTTCATTCACTTGCAATTGTCTAATCCGAGTCTCTGATAGGTATCGCGCCGCTAATATCCTCTTGGCGGGAATAATGCCCGGACCAAAGGAGGCAACACCCGATCAATGCCAGCGGTTCCTGCGGCCGCTCATCAATGAATTACTCCGTCTGTGGCAAGACGGGGTGGTGATCAAGACTCCCAAATACCCCGAGGGCCGCCTGGTAAGAGTCGCCTTGGTCGCTGTCATATGTGACAAGCCGGCTGCCCACAAACTTGGCGGTTTCGGTTCTCACAGCCACACTAATTTCTGCACGATGTGCTGGATCAACCAGGGTATGAAGGCGTCGCCAGAGGCGTTTCAAGAGAATGGTGAGCCTCATTAAGTATTGCTGGGTTCATGTTCTCAACTCATCTCATTAGGTTTCCCCGAACGTACAGATGCCGAGCATCGTAGACTGCAAAAAGAATATCTCAAGTGTACTACCAAATCTGCCCGCGACACGTTCGTCAAAAAGAATGCTACTCGCTGGTCCGAGCTCCATCGGCTCCCGTACTTCAATATCTGCCAAATGATCGTTATCGATCCAATGCATAATTTATTCCTCGGTGCGCATCAATGAATTCACGTACATTCATCTGTCTAACATGTGTCAGGTGTCGTCAAGACCCACTTCTATCATATCTGGGTGCAATTGAACGTGCTTTGGAAAACCAAGGAGCTTCGTACCCTTCACGCTCTCCTCTCAAAAGTGTGTTTTGAATCCCCGAGTCCTTCTGAGGCTGATTTAAATCATTTCAGCTGAAACTTCCTGCCCATCTCGGGCGGCTTCCCAGCCTTATTGGAGAGCCCGCTGGCGGTTCGTTGACGGCTGACCAGTGGCTCGTTTTCTGCACAGTTGTTGCACCATTAATAGTAGGTGCTGACGACCAACTCCCCCTCCTACGCCTAAATATGCACTGTAGATTCCCCAGCTTTGGCAGGAATATATCCCCGAAGAGTCGCCTCAAGAGCTGGCTCAGCGGCGTGCGCGGGAAATTGCTGCGACCTTAGAAGCCAAGCGGGCTGCAGCTGCAGCCGCACGCCAAGCGCAACCGGTAAGTTCACGCTTCCGAGCCTGCTGGCCTTTCTTTGACCAGAGTTGATAAAGGAAACGACGGGCAAGCGGGCCCGAAAACCGACGGCCAAAGCAGCAGTACGTGTCATCGCATTCAATCCCAGCACTTTGGCTGATCACTTCGATGCAGGCCATGGATATAGACCCTGACGACACGACCCGGCTTGATGCCGGTGCTAACGACGAATCCGATGACGACTCCTATGGTTTAAATCCGACCCAGCAAAAGAAGCGGAAACGTCAACAACAGAAGGACAAGCAGCCCAGCCTCGCAGAGCAGGAAGCAATGGATAACGCGACCCCTCCGAACCTGCACCCAGACGACCCCAACAACTTCCTCAAGTTATCTAGCGCCGTCAAAATCTTGGTGGGCCGTACCATCACCGAGGCGGACTTGAACGATTCCGATAAATTGCTCCGCGAGTATTGCACCGAGCTTGTCGATGTAAGTTCCTTCCCTCTCCTGTCTGAATCGTACTCATCCTCTTCAGCTTTACGGACCTGAGGTGATACGTCCCAATCATCACTATGCTACGCATACGCCACAATGTGTCCGGAACTATGGGCCTCTCAATGAGTTTTGGACGTTTCTATTCGAACGCCTCAATAAAGTTTTGAAGAGTTACAGAACACCCAATCATGCAGGCGGGGAACTTGAGTCGTCTTTCTTCCGCGAGTTTCAGCGGACTGTACAGCAATCACGACTGGTAAGAAAGATGGCTGCAATCCATCCCCTTTGGCTGACTTGCTTTTTGCGACAGCTGGGTCAAGGCCTTCGCGAACCTGTCGGCTCAGAATTACGGCAGGCAGTGGAGCTTATGTATAAGGCCACTGCCGATGACCGTGGAACTGTCCAAGCTCTTGCTCGTGAGCTCGACACGGCGCGAAAGGACGGTATGCATCTACTCTGAGTGAGGGAAAATCGTAATGTACTGGCTCACATTTGTACAGGCGGTATTCTTTTCCAGCTCAGTACCCGTGCCGAGAAGGGTCAGCTACCAGCAGAGCTGTACTTCTGCGTTCTTCGGCACTTGCAAATTCGGCTCCCGGATGCCAAGCTCCACTCTTTCGTACAAGTTGCACCTTCTTCCGACAGCCTCATGCTGGAACCGCACGGCCTGCTGTTCGACCACGTCATCGTCAACCATTCACGCTATCTCGCCTCTTCCCGGACCTCTCATCCCCACCATTCCTTCATCGCTGTGCGATCTTCTGTTGATGCCCAGTCCTGGGTCGGAGAATTGCGTGCCATTGTTGCCATTGAGCAGCCAGGCACGAAGACAATCCATCGATTCGGCTACATGCGATGGTTTCGCCCAACGACTATCGATCTCAGCGGGACGGTTTGGTCACAATTGTAAGTTTCCTCCCTGTTGATATTGATTCTATCCTTTGAGAACTCACTCATGGGTAGTGCTCCCCTCAATGTGCGGATCTGGAACTCGGAGAGCTACCAACAGGCTGCCGACTACGGTCCAGATTTTTTGATCAACTTGCAGGACATCACTACCCATGTGGTTCGTATGGACGTCGTCATTAGAGGGCAGAAGTACTGGGCCACGATACCTACTGGAAAGGTATGTATTCAAGCCAATTACGGTGCTATGTCTGACGAGCCCTCTGCAGTGATAGTTACAGCCCGTTTTAGATACCCTTAATATCAATCCTTTTCTGTTTACCTCGCGTGCTGTCGAGTTCTATTATGGCAGTACATCGTTTTCGGCCTAGAGATGGGAAGAGATGGGAAGACAGTATAAAATTCGGTGAAAAGTGCTACTGTATTGATTTAAAACACTGAAAATATTTGTCCTCTAGCTCTCATCATCAGCCAGGTACTCGATCTCAGCAGCATTCAAGCCCGTCGTGTCGAGCTTCAGCTTGAAAAGTGTGAAGTTCTCCGGATCCGCCACGGCACCAACCTCTGTGTGCGTCTTTGCCATCTCCTCGAGCCAGCTACTACTCACCATAGATTGGTACAGAGGCTTCTTGTGCACAAGCGGTGGTGCGTCGTTGCTCTGGTTCTCGCGCAAGCCTTTGAAGCGAGGTACACGATGCTTCCCTGCGAGCGAGCCATTGGCCCCTAGCGCCTGGGCCTCAGCGAGCATGTCGCGGCGGATGGTCTTCAAGTGCGCAAAGAATAAATCAAGCTTGAGGAGATCGGTGAGTCGAGAATGCTACATAATCAATGGAATTCTCTCACCCAAGTCGAGTGCCAGCGTTTCTTGCGGATTTCCCAGCCATTTTCGCCGCCGCCAGCTTTCCTACGATGAGCCTCGAAAGCAGTGCGCCCTACATTGCCACAGTCGGAGTGCTCAGAAGACATGTCGTCGGTCTGCACAGCGTCGTAATCCCCGACGGTGTTTTCCTCGCCGTGGGTCTCTCGGAACTTCGGTATCGCCTTCCGGTGGTCGTCTGCTTTCTGTGGCCCGGTGAGTTATGATGTGAAAAAAACTGAGGATTGCTTACTTCATGCTTGCGAGACCGACGCTTGTTAAGGTTCTGCTTCTGCCGACGACGACGTGCGCCTTCCTCGGTATTCTGCGCAGTGTACGACTTGCGAAGGCTTCCAAAATAGCGCTTGGCTCTTTTCAAAACACCTGCCGAGGTGGGGTCCCCGTAGAGCGCGCCCTTGTTTGTAGTCTAATGCAGCGGTGAGTGTGAAGTCGGTGAGCGTGAAACCGTTGTACGTTATCTCGGCTGACATGCTCCATGCAGAGTTTGGTTATCTCATGCAAGAAGAGAGCATTGACGGGGTCCGCCACGCCTTGGAGCCAATTTGGGTGAGATTTCTTGGTCGCTGCGTCATCCAGCATCTCAGGTTCTTGGCCAGGCTGTAATGGGTGCGGGAGAGCAACGAGCTTCTTCCCATCCACGTCCCGCCCTCCCACACCTATGGCCCAGCGCATCTTGCTCTGGATCAACGCCTGAAGGAAGGCAAATGGCGGTGAGTCGACTTGTATTGAGAAAGAACATCAAGGCTAACCTGGATCTTTGTTTCCTTTGCTTTCTCCTTGAGGCTTTGCTTCCTCTCGCTAGATTGTGCAGTCTCGTGGACAGAGTGCGCTGCGACTTGCGCTGCCTCGGCGGCTTTGTTAGCGGTGTCGATCTGGGCCTGCATCGCTGCAAGGGTGTTCTGGATCTGGGTGAGTACTGAGAGCGGCGCAAGATAATTTTCTTGTCTAGTAGTGACGGGCTCGTTGACGACAGGCTGGTGCTGGGCAAGCGAATGGTTGTAGTACTGGGACGCATGCTGCTGTGGGACACGTTGCTGTGGGGTATAGTACTGCTGCTGGGCAAACATTTGCTGATGATATTCCTGTAGCTGCTCTTGCGTGTATGTCGCTCCCGACCCATCGGGCTGATAGTCATTCTTTGCAGAAGCGGAGGACAATCGAAGGTCAGAGCTCCTGTTATGGATATCGATGAATGCGACTCACGTATCCTTGAAGTGTTTGCGCGTTAAAATCGGTTCCATCCATTGCGGGAGGTGCAGACAGAGGGTAAGCCATTGTTTCGAGGTGATCCATACAGGTATTGAAATCCGAAACAGCCTGTATATTTAACGGCTGTCTTATCTTGGCCGTCGTATCTTGGGTACGTGGTTCCCCTGCTACCTTTGCTCTCGCTAACCAAAATCCACATGCACGCTCTTGCAGATATAGTGCAATCTTTGCAGCCAAGGCCGATAGTGCGCATGGTCGGCAGTTACTGGGCCCGGGAATGGGCGGCGTCGGGATTATCTAAGCTGTTTTAATATCTAATCTAATCTTGTTATGTCCGAATTGGGCCACCAGCCGTGATATTCTCTCCAGCGGTAGCCAGCTCATCTGTCTATGCTACCCCGGAAGGGTGGATTTCTGTTATGTTGGCCCGTGGATTTCTGTTCCGCTGCCCTTGGCAACGCATGGAGGCCTAATCTGTCCACGGGCGGACAGAGAGGCTTTCTAACTTGTGCACTCGTTGGCTTGCTTGGATTGCTGAGCTGTGCCATGGGGTGGATAAGTATGATCATCACCCTATTCACTACGCTGTCCATACCTGCACGACAGATATAGCCAGGCCATAGACATAGATGCTATTTTAAAAATCCATCACTCTGGCCATAGCAGCGACACTTTTCTGAAAATGCAGTGTATGTTCTATAGTCTTACCTGTAGGCTCAAAGGGATGTATAGGAGCGTCTGAAAACAAAAATTCAGCCAGTTTGATAGAGCTGATCACAAGCTGTGCTCGCTTTCCCACCGGCTACAGAAGTGGAACACGTGTTTTCTTATTTTAGGCGTGGCACCACTTGCGGTAACTCGCCCATATCTCGACGACGGCTTGGCCCTTTCCCGACTTCTTGGGCTCAATCCACTCCTACTCCGGCTGGCTACACCTGAACGAGGCCTCACCCGCTGTCTCCACGCGTACCTCCTGACAATGCCCTCACACGTCGCGCAAGATTATGCAGAAGTCTGCGTGCTTGCCACCCGATTACCAGATGACACGTTGGTGCTGTGATTCCGACACTCGGTATGGATCATCCAAACGGCGAACATATTCTTTCTATGGGGCTAACATCATTTTATAGATGCTATCCGTGTAGCACTGTGGCTCACTACGTTCAAGGGCTGTTTTACACAAGCCCTAAACTTCGAGTTTTTTTGTGGGGATGGATGCGCTCGGGGGCAAATGTGGTGAATGAGGTACGTTCGTAGAGACCCTATGACTATGATACCAGCTTATTTCACATCTGCGACTCAACTTGGCGCCGTACGACGCCAAACCACCTGAGACCACACCCAAACTCCCGTATCACAGCAATACCCCATGTGCATTCACCTATGTCTACACGTCCATTTCTCTTCCTATATACTTGTTTTCTCCCTTGAATAAGATACTTTCATTATCCGAAAGCCGCCGCACAGAGTTGTGGCCGAATGCTGAGGTTTCACTCACTGGCCCACTAAGGCATTTTTTCCCCTTTCGGACTTCCCGCCGGAAAATCCTATACTTGAAAACACAATGTACACAGCCACACAAAAGTCACCTGAAAAGCCACGTGCTTAAGTCACGTTTCGCCTGTCGAGATGTTGAGATTTCGCTTTGCCGACGGCGAACCCCCGGGACTCGGAATCCGCCGTGTGTTGGCGAGCTCGGAATCCGCGAGCATCCGTGCCGAAGGCAGGGTCCTAAAGCTTGTATTCACAGAAACATCAAAACCTCACCAAACTGCATGCCTCCGACCTCGACCTGTTCGTAGGATCTTAGGCTACATTTCCAGGCCCGAAAACCGCTCATTATACAGTGTCCCAGTATGCAATATACCGAAAACCCTCTAGGTGGCCCAGTAACCAGTCGGATATAATATAGAATGTTTTCGGGGTAATGTGACCTTGGTTTTTCTTTCGGCACAGTGAGAAGGGGGATCAGTTGAAATTTCGGCAAAGCCTAATGACCGCTGGAAGGTAATTTTACATTCGGTGCTCGGTCATAATTACAGCATGGTACCAGACGCCAAGGACCTCCGGTGCAGAGGTGCAACTTTACGCAACAAGTATTCAACCTAGTGTGATGATACATAGCTACAATCGAACTCATCCACACACTTGATTAATTCACGACTGATCATACATGGGTCTCAGACCCTTCCGACCAGCGACGCCCGGACGTTCGAAATCGGATTGGCCCAAGCTCGAGTTCATTCTCATGCTCGGGGCGCTCGTACTGCGCAGTGGACGTGAGAGAAAACGACCCGTTGGCGGCGTCGTGGAGGTTGAGCATAAGCCGGGAGATCATCGTCACGGAAATGCTATACAGAGTGGTCAGAAATTATTAAGCCCGCTTTGGGGAGCAAGAACAAGCTAGAGGAGCGAACATACGCGGATGCGAACCAGGTCAGACTGCCTGCAGTTATGATCTGGGGATTGAGTGCAGGTGAGTGTTGGGAACAGCGGGCAAATGAATACCAACATTACCGGACTAGTGCGAAGGAGGATCAGGTGTTTCTGTGTAGAGGGGCATGGGAGAGTGACGCACGTATAACATGACGATGTTCGCGACGTTCACCGCACATATCACCCTATACGCCACGAGCATTACGCAGCGCTTTCAGTTTAAAAGTGGGAAAATGCACACCCGAAATACAAGACCCCTACGTCGACGGTCGGTCAGATAGGAAGGTTCGGTTGAGAGGAACATAAAAGGAGACTTGCCGTCGCGGACCATTATTCGAAGCAGAGAGCCCGAGGCCTACGGAGCGATGATACGTCACCGCGCACCGGAGGGTTAGGCATAAGATGAGTATATCACAAGCGAGTCTGATGCAAGGCGTGTTCAAGTGCGTTGAAAGTGGGAATAACCACGTACTGCGCTTCCCATGCTGCAGCAGTGCCTGTATGCGCTTAGTCCATGTAGCCTATTAACATTGGCGAGACTCGCGGATTGCTCTGCCACCGAGTGGTAAGCAAGGCTGCCCACGACAAGGAAGGCTGCTCACGTATGCCTGGGCATAGTTGCAGAACAGCTGGATAGGGTTGTCTCCCGAGTGACCTCTGGCCTGAGCACAGCCCACTGTACACTTGTGAAATTTGAAATTTGAACCACGGGAGGTAAGCGGGGACGTACGATTCCCAATGACATAGTCGTGACGGCGGCGATCCCCAATGAGACCAATAAACGCCAGTTGAACTCGTACATTACACATACCGGCAGGGCAAGAGTACCTGGCGGAACAATCAGGGCGAAGAGGGATGCATGTGGTGTGGTGTGGCGCCTTACATCCGACGAGGATCTCCTGAGTGACTAGGAGAATATTTGCACTTATCAGAAGGATTTTACAGCTAGTTATTTTGCTTGAGTAAGAAGTCGACCGGATGAATACGCCTCACGTCTGAAACTCGTTAGAAATTCCATCGGTATATTACCAGAACGCATACCTCCGGACTAAATTCCCCGAGGAAGAACACGGTCATACTGAGGTTGCTCAACAGAGCGACGTAGCGTATGGTTAGAAACCATGCGGAGCTTCGCTTCACCGGGAGAACCCATATGTGCCTGATCTCGGATCCCAGCGTGAGGAGGTGGTCATACAATATCACGACTTCAAAGTCTCAATATTCGGCAGGCCGGTGACCGCGGAGCCTACCGAGTCCGGCCAGGAATACGGAGCGCCGAAGACGCCTTTATGGGCGGAGGGTTGTCAGCTCCACAAACTGAAATCTGCGACATACTCGTCTTGAGCCACTGTGACGACATCTAGTAAGACGGTGGGCATGAGAGGAAGGAGAGGGATGTGGGCGGGCGTTCAAATTAAAACCATGCACCTGATTTTATTTGAGTACTCACGCCTGGTGTGATCGGGGATGTCGGGTCTACTCTTTTTAGAAACCCTGCGACCGGTGAGATCTTCCGCTGGATATGCTGTTTGCCCGACAATTTAGACCAAAAAGGCTTCAAGATCCGCGAGATCACGTTGGGATCTAGTTGTTTTGGAAGATAGAAGAAATATTTTCTTTGCATTCACAGGCAATGCGGGAGTGTTGAGCGTATCATTTTTTTTTGGACGTTGTCCCGGCGCTGATCATCTCCCGTCTTTTACACAGTGTCCCTGCAACTATCTTTTGTGATGTGAACATATCTCCTATATTCAACTCCAAGTCTTGTCATACCCGATCTTTCGATGAGTGTTGTTAACGTGCGACACGGACTCGGACTCGGCTAAATGTTCTGAGAATGCGAGCCCTCCTCGCATCTGGATCAATCACTGCGATCTGTCGACTCAAAGAAGGTGATTCAGAGATTTTACTTCCACGGACACGAAAAGGCCTGCACTCTCACGCGAGGACCGAGGTGGAATTCCCCAGGAGCGCCCTCCCAGTGAAAATCAACAATTTGCTCATTTTGTTCGAATAAAATGTTATCTCCGATCTCTCCGATACGTCAAAATTTTCGGCTGGCGGATGGCCGATGATTGCCGTGGAGGAAAGCATAAGTGTTTCCCTTAATAAGGGCATTTCTTGAAGCTAAGGGCTTAAAACTTACTTAAGGGCTTACCGATTTTTTTTTCTTCGCCGTTTGAGGCATTCAGACAGTGAGAGCAGGATATTTGAGCACCCTCCTGATAATCATCCCTGAACCTTCTCCGCCGTCCCGACCCTTGTTGGACTCCTTTGGTCGCCGCGGCCGCGGGATAGATGGAAACCTCGGCGCCTGCGTCAGCGAGCGCATAATGATACGAATACTACTTGATGCGTTGCCTAGTCAGGCCTCACAGATCTTCTAAAGATCTGCCCCAAGGTGATTATTATGCACCTTCGATTTCACGTTCAGTTGGACTTGCTGAGGGATTTCATCACTCATAACTCGATATTTATTATACACGGACATAATGCACAAGAGTCTTGTCCTACATTGCACTTGTTAATATTAATATTCCTACGCCTAGTTATGCCCCTTCTTGATGACATCCACGGAATAAGTGCAGCTGTCGACGTGGAAGCCAAACTCCTCCTTTGCGGTGTCGACGATCTCGTGCAGCTCGGGGATGCGCATCACCTATTGATATAACGATATTCAGAACAATAGACCTTTCGAGGCGCATTTTAGATGCGTACTTCATCCATGGTCTCGTGCGACTGTCGTAAGGTGAGCTGATGAGCGCTGGAGACGCAACAGGTCGCGGTGAACATTACACGTACCGCCCATTCCACTAAAACCACAACGGTGCCCTTGGGCGAGGGCATTCCGAAGCGCTCGAGGTGGTCGTCCAATTTGCCGTTGGGGACCATCTGTGCAACGGGTCATAAAGCATACTCGGATTGCGCGGCGCAGACGTACCAGATCATACTTGACGAGGTGTTGCTTGGCGGCGGGGTGCTTGAGAGCCGCATCCATGACCGCCGTGACCTTCTGCACGAACTCCTCGTTCGACATGTTGGGCGGGCACTTGTAGATGCCCACAGCGGAAACGTTCTGTTCAGTGGACATCTTGAATTCTGCTTGCTATGAGTTGAGACTTGGGAGTGGATACCCTGGTAGCAAGCGATATAAGAGCGATCCCACCCTCCGCTGTGGAAGGCGGATTATGCTCGACAATGCCGTGGTGCGTAATAAATCAGCTGCCAGCCGCATTGTCTGCTTGATCCTACAGGAAAACTAGCGGCTATATCGCGCGAATATCAGGAATAATCCCCGCCGATAGCCTGGATTCCGGCATGGAATGACGAGGGGGAGTGTTATTTTATCGTCTAGGCGAATAAAGATAAAGGCTCACCTAACGGCAATAGAGCACTGATATCTTTAGAAAGGGACCATGTCTCCCGAACAGTACGTGGATCCGACTGCTACATATTGATTCCAAAGACCTTATGAGCTCATGCCAGCGCACACTGCTCGCTGGCCACAGCGTTCGCGCTCGAGGTCGATAGAGTCGGTGAAGAAGCAAGACGCAAGACGGGCAAAAGACGGGAATGCAGGTTTGAGAAGGTCGTCATAAGCGGAGAATGGGAGGAGCCGATTACACGCCTGCCTCGACTTTTACGAGTTAAATGAGTCACACGACGACAAACAGAGCGCTGCTGCATTACCGCCAGGTAGGCAGGGTCGAGTCCAGTTTAGCTTATCGACAGACAGGCTTACCTCCATAGACAGAAAAATCACTGTTCTACCGCCAGGCACAACGCCAGCCTGAAGAGCGTTCGATTGTACTGGGGTCTGTCGAAGCAAGTGTCCAAGACTGCTTTGTCTGAGTCCTGACTCCCAGGGGCCAGATCGAAAGTATCCGGTTTGTTCGCAGCGGTTATCAATTCTTTAAAGATTAAACGCAACAGAGGACGGAGAGACGCAGCACTCAAGACAGCCAGGGCAGCGCGAAGAAAGTCAAAATTGAAAATTTGGAAAGCGATTAGAGGAGTCACGCGGATCACGCGGATCATCCGGTGGCACGGTATTATTATACATCATTGATCCGCCGTCGCTGGCAATCGCGGCAGCTGCGCAGACGCCTGATAGGCTTTGCACAGGACCCCTGATTATCCCTTTGGAGGCTAGGGCCCGACATCGGCCGATCGGCCCATTTTTGTCCGGACAAATTTCGAGAGATTTGGTCGTTTTTTGTCCGGCACGGACCTAGCCGAGGCGTCCAAAAAGGGTAATTTTCTGTTCCCACGGCATCAAAATCTGAAAATTTCGTCCGTAACCCAGTTTAATCGATTTTCCGCGTCATATTCGATGCAGGTATGACTTTTGACGCGGTTCCCAAAAGAAAAAGCCTTTTCAAGCTGCTTTGAAGCCAAAAGTCTCTGTCGAAACTCGGCCAACTCGCAGATTTTTGTCCGGACAGGACCTAGCATTTCCGCCCCGGACCCCTCATTTTTGTCCGTCCAGAACCTGGGTTTCCGACCCAAAATCCCAAAATTTTGTCCGGCACGGGGGCTACCCTTTGCGGGTATAATCAGGGGTCCTCTTTGCACTGCCATACGACTCGCGTAGTTCGCGTATCTTCATTTGGTCAGATTTGATGGGGATCTTACAATCTTGCAATGGGACCGCGATAATGCCTCCTCTCAGTAATACATCCACTTCCTCCTCCTCCTCTAAGTCCAGCCTCTTGCCAATCATCTTGCTCATGCCCACCCAATTTCTCCGAAGTCTGGCTCTTATAGACCACCTAGTTTCCGATGCACCCACCGACGCACGTTCGATGCTGTTAACCTAGGCCAGAACGAGGCAGTCTGTCAAGAGAGACTAGGTCTAGGCCTCTTCCCATATGTGCCATTACACAAGAGAGAAATTGTTCTTTGACAGCTCTGGTCAAAGGCTCGTCCAAGATGGTTGTCGATGGGCCACATAGGACTGCTGAATGCCGATGCTCACTGGTCTTCATTTTTGCGCAGCTTTCTATTGTAGTTCTCCCGTGACAGATCTGTTATGTAGGATAAAGTTGGGTTGCATTGCCCCGCAAAGCTGTACGTCGGTTGTAACCGAGTCACACTGGCCTTCAAAGCTGATACTTATAACAGTGAAGGGTGGCGTTTTGCGGACCCATCACATAACTTACTTCCCTACTCTCATGGCTGACGCTGAAGATGGCTCGACCCACTCCAAACCGGAGGGAGGGGTAGTTATCCTCAATGATCTCCGCAGGGCTGCGCTTGAACAAGTGGACAGTGCCGGATTCATGTAAGATTTTTGCTTCCTGGGCTGAATGCCAGAGGTCCTCACAAATAATAGCTGGTTTCACGCCAAGGTCTGCTTAGTCGCCGGGATTGGGTTCTTCATCGATGCGTAAGGGCTCTTCACGTTTGCAGTCCTTTTGTCTTATCTTGCATTCACAGATACGACATTTTTGCGATTAACATTGCGGCTGTCATGTTGGGATATGTCTATGGCGAGGGTCCAGACCGGAATTGTGCGCCCACTCCTTTTCTTATGGCTTCTCTTAAACATCGCGTGGCCCAGGCCGACCAACGCTCAGCGCGTTTCAAAACCTGGGGCTGAAAATCGCGACACCTGTTGGCACCTTTTTCGGGCAGCTGTTCTTCGGCTGGTTAGCTGACATAGTGGGACGGAAGAGAATGTGTGAGTGTTTCCCCCCCGCACGATACTCCCAGGTCCTGAACGCCCCCTAGACGGCGTAGAACTCATAATCATTATCGTTGCCACCTTCGCGCAGGCGACTGCGGGAGGAGGACAGGCCATTAGCATCTTCGCCATGTTCATCTTCTGGCGTTTCATTGTGCGTATCGCTTCCAGGCTTCACTGACTCTTTCATGACCCGTTGCAGGTTGGCCTTGGGGTCGGCGGAGATTACCCCCTCAGCGCCACCATTTCCTCAGAGTTTGCCTCTACAAGGATCCGCGGTCGCATGATCACTTCCGTTTTCGCTGCGCAAGGATGGGGCAACTTAGGTTCGCCTAGTCTATGCAAACATCACACCCCACTCTCGACTGATGCTCTCCAAAGTGGCATCTCTGCTGGCGACAGTGATCACAACTGGATTCGCGAGCCGCATCAGCCATGAGTTCCCCTTCAACGTGACAGAGAGCGGCTTTACTTCCGGAGACTGCATATGCAACACAACAGCCGCTGCCCTCGCCTTCGCCAACACGAAGGATACCAATACATCCTCCGTGCCATTCTGCCCTGCGATCACCGATCTCAATAACCCCGTTAACTACGTAGACTACACGTGGCGCCTCCTCCTCGGCCTTGGCTGTGTCCCCGCCGTGATTGCGCTGTACTTCCGCCTCACTATCCCAGAGACCCCGCGCTTCACGATGGATATCGAGCGCAACGTTATGCGGGCCCGGCGGGACATAAGGGATGCCCTTGTCAACGACCGACCCACAAATAACCCGAATGGCGTTGTCCAGCATGCAGACGCACCCGTCGCTACACGTGAAGACTTCCTCCGCTACTTCGGCCGGTGGGAGAATCTCAAAGTCCTCTTCGGAACATCTTATTCCTGATTTGCCATCGACGTGCGTATTACCCAGTTCCTCACCCTCGTGGACCGTATCTGATGCACAAGTGTTTACCCTGATTCAGGTCGCATTCTATACCCTCGGACTGAACTCCTCGGTCATCCTCGAAGGAATTGGGTTCGCCGACTCGGGGAATGTCGCCGAGACGCTGAAGAAGCTCTCCATCGGAAACACCATCCTGGCAGTCGCGGGGCTCATCCCTGGATACTGGATATGTTTCGCACTCATTGACAAGTGAGTAGTCTTGATAATGAGGGCTCGAATATTATTGATACTCATAGAGCCTGTTCGGTTGCACAATCGATTGTCATTGTCGATTGTTCTTCCTTTTATGGTAATGTACAGGATTGGCCGAAAGAAAATCCAACTCATGGGCTTCGCTGTGCTCACTGTGCTATTCATTATCATGGGTGAGCCCTTTCCCTCAATCCACTCTCTCTTGTCGGAAGGCAGAGAAATACTGAACAGATGATCTGGGACCCAGGTACCGCGTTCAAGAGTCTAATCTCTTCCGACGTGCGCACGACCCCGACTCCTAAAACGACAGTCTTCGTCGTTCTTTTTTGCCTAGCAAATCTGTTCCAAAATTTTGGGCCCAACACCACAACTTTCGTCATACCGGGCGGAATCTTCCCCACCCGATATCGAGCCACGGCGCACGGCATATCCGCTGCCACGGGCAAGCTCGGTGCAATCGCGGCGCAGCTCCTTTTCTATAAACTCGTCGATCCGGTGAATAATCCCAGAGGATTCATGGATCATTCGTAAGTATCCTTTCGAGAAAAGGACTGGAACATCTGATTCACGCTGCCGCTAGTTTTGAGATCCTGGCGGGGTTTATGTTCACGGGCATATTCTCGACGCTCCTCGTTCCCGAGACCATGGGCGAGTCCCTCGAGGATCTTTCAAACGAAAATCAGGACGAATTCCTTCAAGGTGTGTAAAGCCTTGTCTTCCCACCCTCGTTCTCCAGATTGACGCGGCTCTCGCTAGTGCCGCAAGAGGAAATTGAGCTACGTGATGGAATAATATTCCACAGAAACGCTGCCTGAATATGATGTCCTTTTTGACAAGTTAATGGTATCAATTGAAAAGTTCGCCGGTGGATACTGGATAGACTACACAGTGTGGCCATGGATGGATCTTCTGTCATCTGAAGTCCGGAACATGCCGTGATGGATTGATCACAGTCCATTTGCTCCCGGTAATAAAGGGGAATCGTTCTGCAGCTCATGCGCCAAAGTCTGTATAACCCAGGGTAACCCCTGCCGGAGAAGAAGATCATCTGGTTATTTTTACACGAATGGACTACCATAAAGCTGTGAATACAATTTATACATTCAGTATTTCGATATCGTTTACACGGGAGGAGAAGTGGGAGCGGCGGTGGCGACGATGGTAGTCGTCGCAGGGGTCACAGCCGGAGGCGTAGCGGGTAGCGACGGGGTCGCCGCACATGCAACCTTCAACGCAACTTCGAATTGCGCCAAACCATCCGGCTGGAGAGAATCCGTAGGACTCGCGGGGACAGTGCCGACATATGCGTTGAAGTTATACAGCCCGCATGGACATACGTTCTGGATGAGCTTGAGACTCGTCGCAGACAGTACCTGCGCGCCGTTGCGATTCAGCGTGAAGCTCTGCGCTCCCACATGGAATGGAACGGAAAACGCGGAAGCGCCGGCGGGAGCATTGTAAGTGTAAGCCGTGCCGCCGGAGTTGACGACGACAGTGCCCGCGGAGGTGAGGAGTGTGACGACGAAGACGTCGTCCGCCATGGAGTCGTAACCGTTAGGACGGCCCTCGAAATAATTACCAGATGAGTTATTGGCGGGCTCCATAGTGGTATCCGTAGAATCGCAATCCAGAGCCTTCGGCGCGACGCGATACCAGTAGATTATTTGGTCGCTAGCGATGTAAGCATTGGGTGACGATGCCCCAGCTTTGTAAGCCTTGATGAACGGGATGGCCATGTCCAACCAACCGTCGTGGGGCCTGAAGAAAATTCAACATTTATTTTCGGAGGAACGAAACAAACCTTACATATCATTCACCCACTTAGAGCTGCCGTCATCGGTATGGGGCGAGGAGAGCGGCCCGATATAGTGCGATTCACCGTAACTGCATACGGAGTTCAAAAGTCAACATTAATAGAATAGATATTTGCTTACTCGTTCCAGGTTACAATCTCAACGAATGTGGGTTGGAGGGCCAGGATTTCCACCCAACGCAAGTACCACAGAAGATCACTGGGGAATACCCAATTCTTGCTGTAGGTGACTTCAGGCCCAAAGTGAGTTGAGAACCATCCAGAGGCAGCTAAAACACGTCAGACTCAGATGACTCGCGCAACAAAAAAAGGGTTAAACTCACGAGCGATGTATCCCTTCCCTGCAAGCGTCGATTCGTATGATTGATCGCCTTCGGTGACGGTAACGGTGACCCCGCCGCTCGGAGCCTTGTTGTTCCCGTTGTTCTCCCAACCAAGCCAGTTCAGCGCACCGTCGACCACACTGAAATCTGTCTGACCCGGGTGGAAGTTTGGCGCCCAGTAGACATTCACGCCCGCTGCAGCACGCAGGGCACTGGCATCTACGCCATCTCCCGCAAACGAAGACGCGAAAACCTTGCCGCCGATCGTAAGCTGCGCGGGGAGACTGGCGTATTGTGCAATCTTGGAACCGACGGCAGATCCTTGCGCGGTCGTCCACCAGTTAAAATCGAAGGAGATGAAAACCTAAATATTTGTTTAGAAAGGCTCGTGGTGACTCAAAAACGTTTACCTTCATGCCGTTGTTGGCGGCGGACTGGTAAGCGTAGCCGAGCTGCTGGTCTGTATAGGAGTCGGTGCCAATGTTGAGCGCGAAGGCGTCGATCCCGATAGCCTTGGCACGCTGCATGTCATCGTCGAAGTCTGCGGCACTCGTACGGTCAGAGACAATGCCAATCTGGGGGAACAGTAAATTTGATGCGTGCTGGGTGTGAGGAAACACATGCCATGAAATGTGCAAACACGAGTTTGCTCGTCGACTGCCTTTGCACCAGCTGCTCGGTTTCGTGCTGGGGAAGTGCATTGGCAACGAGTGCAGAGGCTGCGAGGACCAGGAGGCGGACAATGGAGGAACGCATGTGGAGCGAGAGCATCACCGAAAGCCCAACGAGACTTTATCCTAAGCAAGACAACGAAGAACATCGTGGTCCCATTCGTCACCTGGCTGAAAACGAGTGTTCGATTGTTTGATTGGGCAGTTCTTGGTTCTGTTCGCTCGCTGGTATCCCTTTGACGACGTGACGCATGCGGTTGTCAAATCGAGTGTCTCTGGATCAGGATGCCCCACAGACGAACTTCTATGCCGACTACTTACGGGGCCCGAAAAAATCGCTGATGTTGTTTAACCCATGCGTTTGCTCGTTGGTCATGGGGATCGGTTTTATGGTCGATAATGTTCTTTGCAAAGAGCCTTGTGGATGAATATTCGAAGCCAGGGTCATGTGCGTATAGAACAAGAAGAGGGAAGACTGCTCGCTCACGTGTTTTCACGATTATCGGCAAGACAGAGAGTATCTACCATTACCTACCATATCCTGAATCACGAAGGGTTGCACGAAAAAGGACGCAGGGCCATTGAAATAGACGGGCCTGGAACGGTGGAAAGACGAGGATGACACACTTGGCGTTGATAAGTCCCTTCGTGACAGGGATCCACGGGACGCGGCTCCAACGAGGCGCGGCTCCTGGTCTGAGCTATATATGCTCCGCTCGTCGCACCAACGTCGCACGATAGTGACAAGAATCCACGGGAGGCCGCTCGGCTCCAACGAGGCTCCTGGTCTGACTCTGAGCTTTAGGTGGATGCTCCGCTCGTCGCACGGGAACGAATCGAATGATCTCAAGTTATCAATCAGCTGGGAGGGGGGGGGGATATATTATACTCGCGTGATCCACAACATACATACTTTTAAATGGAAGCCAGCTGAGCTTGAGACGAAAACAGTTAGACCCGGTGATCTTGTTTGTAGCCGCGGAAATGGGTCGGGAACCGCCGGGCATATAGTACGATGTCCTGTCGACAGCCCAGGTACGTAGTAGGCAGAAAATTCAAGTTGAGCACGGGCGTTGACCAACGACGTGATCATGGAGAGGCAAGCATGGTTGCCACGTGGAATCACTGGTTTCCCCTTTAGGATGAAATAGAAACACGGGCAAAGCACTCCTGACTTTCCGCCTCAGATGCCAAACCGAATATGGCAATTTGATGGCGGCAAATGTACGGCACTCTCAAACTCCGCCTCACCACGAATCAATGGGAACGTCAGCCCAACGTCAGCCACCTCCCTTCTTCTCTTCCTCCCACATTGCCCTCGCTCCCCACAGCCACCTCGCCCCGCCGTTTGTCCTCCTTCCACGCCAATATCTGCCACTGAGATTGAACGTGTCGTTGCGAACGACTGTGTCCCGCTGCCGAAGAATTATCAATTAAGGTGCGCGCTTCGAATTCTCTCTGTCCCACTATTCGCTGCGCTGTGCTAGGCCTGTCTCAAGCTCTCTCATCGCGCGCGGCCCCTCATTATATTTCGGCGCGCCAGCGGAGCATTCGTAGCTCAGTACACTCTGCACTCGCTATGCAACAATCAGTGCGCTCAGTTGTCTCTGGCGCGGCTTCGCTCTGGCGCATCTCGCGCAGGACTCGAATGCTCTTACACGCAGCGCGGGGCACCACTCAAGTCTCATTGGACCGCTTAGCTCCCACGCGCTCACCCAGAGACGTGCGAGCGCTGCTCGCGCGCACGCGTCAAGGCTCACACAACGCATCAATTAGAGTGCTCGCCGCTGCGACCGCGCCGCGTGATCGGGGGGTCAGAGTTTAGTTATCGGCAAGTTATCGGGCTCAGTTATATATCATGTAGAAAATATGCAGTGAATGCATTGCAACAACATGCTCGCTCTTACTTGGCGAATTTCCTACAGAAGTTACACTCAGCCGGCGTTGGCGGCAGCTTGATGGCAGCGTGATTGCCATCAGCGTTGCCGTTCATTTGCCGCCATCAAATTGCCTTATTCAGTTTGACATCTGAGGCGGAAAGTGAAAGAGTCGGGCAAAGGAGTTTGCCGCTACATTGCCGTTGCCGCATGCAGCGGCAATCTCTGCGGCTGTCCCAAATGCGGCACATGTTCAAGCGGCGTCGAGCGAGCGCACGAGTTGAGCCCTCAAACTGGAGGTGTGCGCAATTGTCGCTAGTAACTTGTTGAGAATGTATTGACTCGGAATTGGGAGACAACCACAATTATTATGTTTGAATGCGCCAGACACGACTTAAGCCTCGTTGCAGCGGCAGTTTGCGGTAACTCTGCGGCAATCAACCAGTCACAAACATTCTGCAGTGGCAGTCTGCGGCAGTTGCGGCAGTCTAGCCCAGAAAAGTGTTTAATGGCGCAGACGGGGTTACCAACCACCACAGAATATTGCTCCGTACGCTCTCGGTAAATCTGAATGAATATTTCGTAATCCAAGTTCCATAACTTTTAAACGTATTGCTCGAAACTCTGGAAGGATAGGCTTGCCTCGTGTGGTGCATTAATTGCAACGGTGAGCATTTCGTCCTTTTCGAATGGCGAAACCAGCTAGCGGCGAATTTTCTTTTGAATGAAGAAGCGGGGTCGTCTGTTTTCTTCTACACCTTTACGAATGAACGTACTCCTCGCCAAGAGTGGCACTTTTTTCCGAGGTGGTGAATTTTTCGAGAAATAAAACTGATAATTCTGCCACAGTATTACTGGTAGTCAACAGGAGAGCATCCGGGAATTGGAAAGTTCGCCATCAAAAGTCCGCCAAAATGTCCAATAAATTCGGCAGTTGGAAAGTCCGGGAAAAATGTCCGCCATCAGAGCGATCGGCGGACACAATGACGTATGAGCAATGTAGCGGAGATTGAATCTGTCATGCAACATAGGCAAACAAATCAAACGCGCTCGCGCCATGAGTGTCTTCGCAGCGCTACGACGCGACCCGGCACTGAAAGGGGTCACACCCAAGCAGTGACATATACCCGTCTTCTTGCCCTCCTTAAGGATGATATCACTCTTCGATAAATGTCGCGACAGACTCGGCACCAGCTTTTCATTGTCACCCTCATTTCTCAGGCCACCGGTCTACCCGAGAGGATGGAGGAGGAGGAGGAGGAGGAGGAAAAAGGGAGGGACGCGCGATGTTTATGTTTGCCGCCGGCGTGGAATGTTGACCCTGTTTGGTATCACCCCTATTACGCTAGTATAGGCAAATTCAAAGTCCGACAAATTTCTGGCCGCACTCGGCCGGACATTTTGGCAGACTTTTGATGGCGAACTTTCCAAATCCGGGACATTCCACGCCGGCGGCAAACATAAACATCGCGCGTCCCTCCCTTTTTCCTCCTCCTCCTCCTCCTCCTCCATCCTCTCGGGTAGACCGGTGGCCTGAGAAATGAGGGTGACAATGAAAAGCTGGTGCCGAGTCTGTCGCGACATTTATCGAAGAGTGATATCATCCTTAAGGAGGGCAAGAAGACGGGTATATGTCACTGCTTGGGTGTGACCCCTTTCAGTGCCGGGTCGCGTCAGGACCGGTGATTATGCCTTTCGAGGTAGGATACTGAAAATCGCCTGTTTGGAGCTTTTGTCCGGACTAATTTTATTTTCCCACGCTTTCTGAGACTGCAGAAATCAATTTTTCGGTGAAGCGGTCACTTTTGTGTTTTTTTGGTCGAGAATTTTCCGAAATCTTGTCCGGATTCCAGTATCCTACCTCGAAAGGCATAATCACCGGTCCTGTCGCGTCGTAGCGCTGCGAAGACACTCATGGCGCGAGCGCGTTTGATTTGTTTGCCTATGTTGCGTGACAGATTCAATCTCCGCTACATTGCTCATACGTCATTGTGTCCGCCGATCGCTCTGATGGCGGACATTTTTCCCGGACTTTCCAACTGCCGAATTTATTGGTCAACAGGTACTTAACGCCACTGTCCGATCAGAACAACGGATGCGGATTCGTCGAATTCACCGGACGCTCCTGTATCACATCCCAGTGTTCCTGCGCACACGTCCCATTGAACCTAAACAAGTCCAAAATTGCTGTCGGCTCCGCCAGAAGCCCATCCACCCGATAGTGCAGCCAGCCATACGGCGCCTCGAACACCCGATGCAGAATCTCCACGGTTACAGATTTGTTTGAAAAGATCGGGTAGAGAAAGTCGAACGATGAAGTGATTCCGTCCAGCTCGAGGGGGTTGTGTTGGATGTAGTCTGCGGGGATGTGGGTGAATGCGAGGGGGATGTCTCTGTCGATGGGGATGGGAGAGGTTAGTATGAATTGTTGATTGGGGTGGTGAGTTAGTCCACCTTTTGATATAGAACTCCTCGACGAAGGTGTTGAAAATCTGCTTCTGCTCCACAGCAGTGGCTGGGTGGACCACGCATGGAACTGGCGTGGGGGGAGTTTGCCCGAAGACCGACCCTGGGCCGAAGAGGGGAAGAATAAGAGTCAAGCCTTTGAAAAATGTAGTTGAGGCACGCATGTGTGGAAAGCGAAAGCCGGTTACTATGACAAGTGGCTGAATGAACGTCGCTTTTTATCGAAACTAAACAATTCCGCTCAACCGAAGTTCAAGCCGAAACGTTTAAGTTCGGATGACGTTTCAGCCCGGCAGAAATGTAACTTTGTAAGCTGACTTATCGCAAATCAGCTTACTACAAGCACACTAGTTGTTTCGGCACAGATTTTAGCTCGGCGGTTTCACACGGGTTCAACATTAATGTTGCAACTCGTCCGAGTCGTCAGCTGAAATAATCTGAACTTCAGACTGTCTGGATTATGGGTAATCTCAGTGTGTTTGAAATCTCAAGTGTCAAACTGTGAATTCCCAAGTGTCAAACTGTGTAAGTTGGTCAAAATTACTTATGCATGCGGTGGATATGAAATGCCTCCGTCAATGTAGTTGTAAATACGCCTTCCATGCCTGATAGGCTTCCATGGAGTCGACGGCTCAATTCGCGTGTCGCCGCCGCTGTCAGGTCGCCGCAGTATACACAGCAATAATGGATACACAGCATTAATGGATGCTTAAGCATGCTGCGGCAGTACTGGTATTGTCGCGGACAGCGGCAATTTGAAATTGTGCTGCGGCAGTCAGAGGCGCGCAGCAGCACTTTCAGCTGGACTACAATAGTATCCTACTTCTTATCCGTGCCCAGAACAGTTTAAGTGGCCGCGCAGAACGGATAATTTCGTGTTCAATTTTACACCAATTTGATCACCGAATTGCGCGTCGCGCCGGCTTGGCTGCGCATAGAGTCTCAATTACGCGTCCCAACGGCATGCAGGGTAATGAAGTGAACAGTTTAAGTGACTGTGCAGTTCGATTCACTGGCCACCGGATAATTTCGTGCTCAATTTTACGCCAATTTTACGGCGAGTCGTCAGCTGTCTGACAGTTTGTAGTCCAGATTCTCATTGATTCGGACGAGAATTGAAGTAGCTTGCTGCCACATCGGGGATTGCGCATTGCCCAGACACGGCCTGACGAATAATCGCTGCTGTTCGCCGTCTGGACCGAATTCCGCGATATCGGGAATTGTGGGGCCCACCGGCATAAATACGAGGTTTATCTGACCAGTCTTCCACAGCACTCAGCCTCGCTCGTTGAACAATCATGAAAGTCCTCGTCATTGGGTGTGCCAGGTTCCCTCCAATCCAGCGTACACATACTTTATTGACATGTTATTTACAGTGCAACAGGTTTTATCGGCTTTCCGGTTGCGCAAGCGTTGGTGCGCGGCGGCCATATCGTGTATGGCCTAGCTCGTTCGCAAGCAAAGGGGCAGGAGTTGGCAAAGGAAGAAAGTACGTGCAAGGATTGAATTCGCGAGACTTCATGTATGTTGAAAACCTTCCACAGTCATTCCCGTCATTGGAGATGTCGATTCCGACACATGGATCCCTCTCATAGCGACATTGGATGTTATAATCGATGCCGTGGGTGGCATGGACGTCAAGAACCTGTCGGCGTCGATGTTTGAGCGGGTGATAAAGGCCGTGAAGGAACTGCGTCCCCAGGATGCACCCCTGCTCTCGTACATCTACACTTCGGGTGTTTGGGTCCACGGAGACAATCGGAAGGACATCGTCACGGACACCACACCCATCGTTCGCCCCGTAGAGTTAGTTGCTTGGCGTCCTGCTTTCGAGCAGCTTATCGTGCGCAGCACCGCGATAAACGGAATCGTCATCCGCCCGGCGCTACTTTACGGCCGATCTGCGTCGGTCATCGGGATGTTATTCGAAGCCGCAGCGGCGGGGAACGTGGCTTGGCCCGGGACGCCTGGGGGGCGGTATGCCGTCATCCACTCCGACGATCTCTCGGATGTGTATCTTCGCGTGGCCGAAAAAGCTCCAGTGCTCGGCGGCAAGATATTCGATGCGGCGAACCCATACACGGAGTCCGTTGACGACCTCCTGGAGAAACTGGTCAAAATCTCAGGAGCCAAAGGACCGTATGAATACACCAAGCCTGCGCATCGCGAGTCTCCGAATTTCGTTCTCATTTTGTTTCGCTCAAAGTTCAATAGTGTTTGAAGAGGCCATACAATCGACGACACTCATCCGCCCATATCTGGCGAATGCATTGCTTGACTGGTCGGCGAAGAAACCGGGGTTGATTGACGGCCTGGAAAATTACTACGCAGCCTGGCTTGCGTTGAGTGCTTGAAGGAAGTCCAATTTATCGCGGATTATCTCCTGTTCGAGCCAAACGGACAGTGGGGAGGAGATAAACGAGGGGCGCATGGGTACCTGTTCAAACTTACACATACGCGAGGGAAATATTTTATTGCCGGAATTATGAATCTATGAGACGCAACGGAGGAACCTCGAAAGAAGTTGAGAAGTAAGACGCCCATTTCCACGGAGACTAGAAAATGTTGGGGTCAACTCAAAAATAATCATGGGAAACGGCACACATTACCTATTGATGCTGCAACGCCGTGCGCCTCACATCTTGGCACATAAAGACGAGCTTCTGGACCTCGTCCCATGGATCACTCGACTCCCCGGTAATCCTTGCCAGCCGCGGGAACAAGCGATCCAAATGACGCGCAAGGAGGTCCGGCGCAACGGCCTTGGTCTCGAAAAACCTGAGCGTGTGGAGCGGATGGGCTAGCGCGGGTGTCGTGGAGAGGGAGTCGGGGAACTTGTACTGGCGACATCCGACGTGGAGCTCACGGAGCGCGCGGCAG
Organism: Mycena galericulata; assembly: GCA_029289565.1. NCBI lineage: Eukaryota > Fungi > Basidiomycota > Agaricomycetes > Agaricales > Mycenaceae > Mycena > Mycena galericulata. Next base: position 1,018,794 of record JARKIA010000032.1, read on the forward strand.
CTCTGCGCGACGCACGTGAAAAATGTGAGATCAGCCTCCGCGCCTTCGATCGAGAGCGCGGTGAGCGCTGGCAGCGCACGGACTACGGCGAGCACGCGGGTTTCACTCAGCGGAGTGCTAATAACGTTCTGGAGGGTGAGCGTCTCCAGCTGCGTGAGGGCCTGCATGGATGAGAAGGCGTCGAGCGTGTACGGAATTTCGCGGAGCTCCAAGTGCTTGAGACTCATCGCCCAGCGCGAAGAGATCTGCTCGGAAATCACCGTGCAAGTGTTCACGTTGTCGAGTCCCGCATTCCGCCTACGGATGCTGATGGAATGCATGCCAGATCCTCCAAGTCTGGGCAGGAGAAGCGGAATGTTGCGATCCAAAAGAGCGCCGGCGGCCTCGACGTTTAAATTGACGAGTCCAACGAAAATGCTGCGCGGGGGAATGGTCTCAAAATTGAGATCATCCCATCCGACCATGTCCGTCGTGAAAGACTGGAGAGGCATGGTGCCAATCTCGACCAACTCTGAGGCGGATAGAGGCCCTTCGAGTGTCTGTAGTTCGAGGGACTGCAAGGCATCGAAGGCTTTGAGTGAAGAGAGTGCGGCGCCATCGTATCCCCAAATGTAGAGGTGTGAGAGACGGAACGATTTGGCTGATAACATGCTGAGGAATGTTTCGACGCGGCTGGTGCTCGGGTAGCAAGCTAAATCAATCCAGGTGATCGAAGGTGATATGGCCAGTAGGATATCAGCGCTGGAAGGCTCATACACAAGATATTGGAGTCGCGAGAGGTTGGGAAGTAGTGTCACTCCTCGCGTTGCCAGCCGAACGTAAACCAAAGGATCTACAGCGTTTATCGGCCGCGCGTAGATGATCTCCTTGACATACGCAGCATAGCGATCAAAAGCTGCCCAGTCTGCGTCACCGAGACTTCCCGGCAAGTGCTAGATAGTAAAAGAGGTTAGTGGATATTCAATTCAATTATACAGTATTTACATAGACCTGCCTGCTGTCCCTGTCGACCAGGAGTGCGAACGAAGGTAATAAACGCAGGAGAGGCAGGAAATTGTCTAGGCTGGCCCAGAGTATTTTAACACCACAGTCGAAGAATCCCCTACAGGTCAATAGAACACCGTAAATACACCTCCGAGCTCGAATCCGGAAAATCGGACGTAAGGGGTCGTCATCGACTGAATCTGGGGTTCCGCAATAACGCAAAATTTGCTCCAGAAGATCGGGATTTCGGAGACACTGGTCCTGGGGACTCGCATCCAAAGGGGCAACAGATTGCGTGACGGAGGTCTCAGCCGTGATTCTCCGGCGAGACATGCTGGCTTGGCCCACTGCGGGGAGGTGGGGAAGAAGGACAAAAATTGATGGCATCAGTAAAGACTAGCGCATACACCGCCGCCTAGCCACGTGTCTTCCGTCCGCCACTCCTCTCGTCTCGCGTTTTACTGCTGTTGTGTTCTCATATGCTAATAGCCGAGACTCCTTGAATTGTCCTCTGTTACTCACCACCGTCCCCAAACTCGAAGTCCTCAGTCAGTTCCCCGGAAATTCGGGCTCGCGATCTCTTGTAATTGGCAGTGTGGCACTGCAACATCTATGGCCTTGCGTGGGATGTAGCACGACGTGTCGAAGCCCCGATAGTTTCCGTCCAGGCTGCTTCCATCAAAATGTAACTGTACGAATAACATCTACATATATCGGAAGAGCCACATTCTCCTTATGTAATCAAAGCACACCCTGGACGTGGTTTAATCAGGGATGGAAATGGTAACGAGAAAAGGCAAGTCAAAGGCCTTTAAATTTGTCCACCATTTATGCGATATTAACAAAATTGAGCTTACCACATGTATATGCCGTCCTAGCCCCGGTACGCGCACGAAGACTTCTGCGCTTTGGCCTGACACGATGGGGGGGGGGGGGGGGCTTACGCAGTTGATTGTCAATCGATCTGATTATGTTCCTTTTAGGCGTGTCGAGGATGATTTCCATTGTTCGAAATCAATTTCCCGTTCTGGAAGATGCGGATCATTGAGATTCTGTGGCTTTGGTTTCTGCTGCGGTATAAAAACCGGGGTTTAGGACGCTCTTCTCCACACACACCTAAAAAGGGAATCTCTCAGCCCTGTTAAATGCGATATGGATTGTTATACTACCTGTATTCCTTTCAGATCGTCGGAAATTACTTGAATCTTTTTGACATTCAGAGTGATGGAAAGTAGTTATATATTTGAACCTTTCAACGTAAGTGGAAAGAAGTAAATTCCGCCGAAAGAGAAAGGTCGGCGGATTGTTAAACAATCAACTGAGCTGAATGGGGTAATGAAAGAACTATTTTCAGCACCCCTTTCATTTTCCTCTGATTGAAAGACAATCAACATAAAGAGAATGGCCGGGTGAAAGATCAACTTTCAACCTTCCTTTCACCATAGTTGAAAGAACAAAAATAAAACCGGGGGAAAGGGGAGCTTAATGAACCCCATTCCACCTTCCTTTCATCTCACAGGAAAGGGAAAAAATCAGAGCGGCAGAAAGGCTGTATTAAAGTACAACTTTTCACGCCACTTTCAGGCGGGGTGAAAGGAAAACATTATCCGTAATCGGAAAGTGGCCCGGAAAGACCAACTTTCCACGGCACCCTGGGGTGCACCTCAAGGTGTACCCGTGGGTACAGCCCGAGATGTACCCGCGGTTGCACCTCATTGAAGAAATTGATTTGTACATAGGCAGAGTAGATATTTCAGTATCTGTGTTTGTAATACACTGTCTTTCTAATAGAATTGAGCACCAGCTGGGCCGCTCCTCCCAGATCGTCGACGCAACGAAGCCTGCCAGAAATCCATCAGTGCATGTAAAGATGGCAGCAAGGAGAAAGGAGAAAAACGGACCTGGCCGGCCCCCGACTACGACTGCGGCTCTGCGCGCGAGGGGGCGGGGGCGGGGGCGGGGGCGTCGTTGCTAGTATCGCTGCTGGCGCCGGTGTCGATAGCCCTGAAGAGGACGCTGTCGTTGTCGACGCTCCAAACGCCGGGGGGTCTGCATAGGTCGTCAGCACTGGCACCGCGGGGCAAACGAAAGAACGAGGTAAGAAAGGGAAGAACGAGGGAGGGAGGGAGTATATGTAGCTGGCAGCCCGAAAGCCGCACAAGAAAGACGCAAAACAACACAAGAAAGAAAGAAAGACGCACCCTCGTTCACATCCGTGCCCGCCTCCTCAATCTCGCGTGTCCCGGACGTAGACGCCGCGCCCACGGCGGACGAAGACCCCGCCGCCGACGCCACCATGGTAGCCGCAGACGCAGCGGTGCCCCCCGCCCCCCGCGCGACCCACCCACGCATGTCCTCCGCCAGCACGGCCTCGTAAGCCTACGTTGCGGTGCTTGTTGAGTCGAGCAAGGCGCTCGAAGGGTGTTTCAATGTTCTCTGCAGGGATGTACCCGACCTCCTCACTCTTGCTGCTCCTGTCAAAGTGGACGTGCGTGTGGATGCGGAGGCGACCGACGCCGTCGACGCCAACGAAACCAACGTCGACGTCGAGGCCGCCGAGCGGGTGGAGCGCACGGATCGGAGGGCGCGCAGGGTGTTGCGCTGACCCGGCCCGCTGCTTGTCGTTCCGGATGAAGAGCCAGGAGGACCGAGGGCGGGGAAGCGCTGCGCCGTGGAGGAGGAGGAGGAGGCGGCGGCGGCGGATGAGGAGGGGGGAAGGTGGCTTAGCGCCCACCTAAACGGCGCCAGTCACCACTTCTTCCCGCGGCGGTCACCTCGCTCGACGTGACATCCCACCTATTGACCATGGCCAGGACCAGTCGTGGAACACATGGAAGGCGTACCCTCCGCCGCCGGTTGCTTCGCAAAATGTCAGTACCTCCTCTATCTTGCCCTCAATAACTGGAAAAAAATGAATTAGCTCCCACACAAAAAATCCAGTCCTGCAGATGCTTTTGCTACTAGAACTAGAGCATGCCTACCAAGGGGAGGGTTTAGGGCTGCTTTACATCACTAGCAGAGTCCCCACTGCCATCCTTCAAGCCTACCAAGCAGGGACCATCAACTGGGAAGAATTCAGCCAAAGTCTCGATGTCAAGGTCGGACATACAGAATGTATTCGGCGTCGGATATCGCAGTACAGAGCGTGTCGTAGGGGAATGTCTCTTGTCTGGCATGTCGGGTTTCTGGTAGAGAAACGTATGTTAGCCGGTGAGTTTTTTATTTTCCCTTCTTACCCTCTACTTCATGTACGCCCAGAGCGCCTTGTCCACCTTCGTCTGCGGTCACTCGGTATCAGACCGCACATCTTGCGCTGCAGCTGCTCAGTTTGCCATCGCGAGTATTATCCTTTCCAAGACCTTGGCAGTTTTGACGCGTTGGTGTGTTTGATCAAAGCCGCTGTTGTCGCCACGGGCCAGACTTACAGTCAAATGTGAATTTTATTTGATTCATCCTTGCCTTTCTCAACCTACTTCTTAGCGTTGAGATTCCTCTTCCGTTGTAGAGTTATTATCTGTAGATTGTGTCTCTGTGTCGATACGTACAAGCTAGAGATGTAGTTAGTCATGTAAGGCAGCTGTCTATAGTATATTTGACGCACTGTGATTTATCTGGCGCGTTTTGTTAACCATGAAAAGCGATTACCCCGGTATGAAAAGTTACTGCCGCCAGCACATCGCCGGTCCGGTCCGCCGGTCCGTGTACAGTATCCCGACGGTTTGCGTTGGCGGAAAAAAAAATGCAACAATTCGTAATTCCTTACATACACAAGCGGTTGTCTATGGTACGAATCCATCATTTCCGTTCCTGCTCGGGAAAAAATCAGTTGCTGTACCATCCAGAAGTTGCAAGCTTACTGATAATTACAACGTAGCCAACCCCGTCAGGCACAGCAAGTCGGAATCGGCCGTGTCAAGAACACGAACATTCTTGAACTCCACAAGAATCGCTCTCGGTCTTTCATACGCTGGCCGAATTCAAAGCGTTGGTCAAGTCGGTCGTGGAAGACGCAGGCGGTGTATACAACTTGTGAGGCCTTTCCTTTCCTCCTCATTCCACTCTCATAGAGCGCTTCAGGAACAAACTCCAGTAGTATCAGTAGTGTGCCGCGGATTTTGTAATGTACATTATGCTAGAGTGTAAATACAAGCATCAGCTTCGTTTGTAGACGGCGGGAAGTTGTGAGAATTTACCTGAAGCTAAAGATAGTTACTATACGCTAGCCCCGTAAGCCTTGAGCCGATCGCATAAGAGCCGCATGAGAAGAAAATACGCCAAGATCAGGTAATAAAAAACTCACCTCGGGCAGTCTCTGGCAGCTTAGGACGAACGCGGAGAGTATGTTAATCGGCGGTCGGGAGCCGATTAGAGCCCTCTCCAAGCGATTGACTCTTGGGGAGGGACAGAGGGTTGCTATGCCACTCGCATGCAAGGGTCAGCACGCGGGTCAAAGGTTTCGTTTGGAAGCGGCGGAAAGCAGCAGCATCGGCGCAGCACACCGTTTCAGTCCAGCGATTGACCTTGGCGAGCTGCATGGTCAACGAGCGATCTACACTCGTTGACATTGTTCGCCGTGTGAAGATCGGGCATGGAAAAAACACCGCTAGTAGAGTCTACCGGCTTGGGACGGACGCAGGGAGTGCGTTGATCATGATTTAAAGCCCCGCTCCGTGTACTTTGTGAAGAAATGTCGAAAAATCACTGAAGTGGAAATCTACGTATCAGCACGTCTGTGGGGGGAAGGCGTTTGTGGCGACTTACCGAAGGCTCCAGATGGGTGTTAAAAGCAGCGCCCGAGAGCATCGAGTCGCTCAGATTAAATTTGCGTGGACTAGATGAGCGGAAAGTCAATGTACTGCAAGATCGGGTCATGGAAAAAACTAACCGCAAGCGGTCTCTAGCGGTTCGGGGCCGACGCGGGGAGGGCGTTGATGATGTTCAGGCCACATTGAAGGCTTGGCGCCGTGGAATTCGTGAAGAAACGCCGAAATTGAAGGAAGCTGGAATGCAGACGTCAGACAGTCTGTGGCGGGCAGGAGCTTGCGAAAACTTACCAAAAGCTCAAGAAAGATATCAAACGCTGCGGCTGAGGGCCTTGGACCACTGCGATTAAAGTTGCTGGAGCTGGATGCGAGAAGGGTCAAAATGCCGCAAGACCGGGTCATAAAGATACTCACTCAGAGCAGTCCCAGCTGCTTTTCGAGCCTCAAATGACGCTCTAGAATGCTCAACCCCTCTCCGCGTCCCTGCTGACCCACGAAAGACCCAACGCCAAGCGATATACACTCGGGGCGGGTCAAAGTCCAGGGTCAAGAGTTTGAGGGCCGTGCGTGCGCTCGGTTGGCGAGACAAACGGTGCGCTCCAGAAACAGTCGAAGCCCCTGCCAAGCGATATACACTTGGGATGGGCTAGAGGGTGCTGAGCCACATGAAGGTCAGCACCCGCCAGGTCAGAGTTTCGGGGCGAGCCGGTGGAAAGCGACAGCGTCGAAGCTGCACGTTGTCTCTGCTGTCGAGCAGTTGACCTTGACAAGCTAAATGGCCAACGAGCGATTTACACTCGTTGACCTTTGCTCGTCACGGTGTGGTCAAGAACAAGCCGAGTCACGTTGTGACGACCCTGTGACCTTCCGATAAGACCTCGCAAAGTTCTTACAGGGATATGACCTTCTTACAGGAACACAATTAGGTAGCAGAAAATGTATGCGTGCATTCGTATATGAAAGAAGTACATAGTCTAAGAACCAGCAGCCATTTATTGTACACTGAATTGAAATAAGCCCGATAGTCCATCACCCTCGCAATTAATCCTGGCCAAGTCAGAAGTACGTCAGAACGAGAAAAGGAGCCACATACCCGCCTGAGATCCAGGACAACAGCCCGACCGCCCGAGAATTTGAAGCGTGCATAGTGCCCAAGGACCTGGCTCGGGGAAACGTCGACCAAAGTCTCTGCCATTTTTGACGAGTAGGTACGAGCGGGGAAGTGCGCAAACTCTTTGAAGGGATCTTTCTTGCCATCGGGGAGACGTTCTTGGTGTCGGATGGCGAAGGATACTGAACCTTGGGGTGTAACCTTTATTTTCTCAATGCTTCCGAACCATATCTTCCCGGCGGCATCCAGATAAGAGACGAGGCTGTTTCCCACATGCGTCTCAGCTTTCGAAAAGTGCATCCCGGCAAAATCGTAGTATGCCTGTTCACCAGATTTCAAGCCCTTTTTGCGCGGCTCCGTCTCGATCCCTGGGCGAGCGTCTAGATTCTCGAGTCTACTGCCGTGATGAAGACTAAAGAGATGGTGAAACTGCCGTAGAACTTTGGGGCAGTTGGGACGCTTAAGCCACCGTCGGAGATTTGCCGCGCGCATCCAAGTGGTAAGGACTGTGGCCTCGTGTTCGCCTGCGAACGTCAGATTCAGCAGCCGAATCAACAGCTAAGATAGATCTACTCACCACCAACGCGTCCATTCGAATTGATTTTTTGAAGCACGCCGATAAGTCGTTCGACCGGAAAGGCCCACCATGAGACCAATGGCCCCCACAGGATGGCGAAGTCGTATAGGTGGAAAGCAATGTGAACGTTCGGTCTCTTGGCATGATACTTTGTGTGAGGGTGACAGGTGTAGAGGTCATCAACCCACTGCTTCAGATACTGGCGATACGCTGTGGCACGCTCTGGTGTCATGGCATAACGGCAGAGAATGGTGACAGCCTGGAATAAAGCCATGCCATGTCTCAGGAGTGCGCGGAAATGATCCGCTGATAAGGCGTGTATCAATACACACCTGAATTCATCGATTTTACACTAGTACACGCGGATAGCTGTATACAAGAAGTAAGACTAGAGGATGCTAGTTTAATCCCGGAACTGAGCATTAAGCCTTTGAAGCGTTGCAAACTAGCATAACTATCAAAGTCAGGCAGTATTAACGGTACCTTCACAAATGGGGCCTGCAATAGTGACTGAGCAAAACCCAGCTAGCTATAGGAATATCCTGGCAAGTTATATGTCAAAGATGTAACAAGCTCGGATTCAATATGGACGTCAGGCGACTAAGGGACTTTGGAAGGATTCAAACAGCATAAGACTATTAAAATGTGCACTACAGAAGTAAGGAAATAAACTAGACCAGGCTATTAGAAGGGCATTTAACTGGGAGCGCGGTTATGGCATGCAAGAAGGTCGAGTTCCAATGATTAAGTAAGCTATGGATCGACGATTGATAGCTTACTTAATCATCAGTAATATCTAAACTCAAAAAGGTTTAAAACCACTATATCCACAGTGTGCCGGATATGAGGGTTTTTATTAAATGTGTTGCCCAGGCAAGACTTGAGCAAAACCTGGCCCTGAAGTATCATGTGATCGCGTTTGATCACGTTCTAAAGAGAGAGGCGAGTTGGCTTCAAGGAGGTTAACTACAACAGACAGATGACGCTTCAATGGTCTAGACAGACCTATAGGCGTAGGGACTAGGCACGGAAAGCCTTCCGGGAGTTCTCTCAGGCCTTCAACAAGGCTAGGAGCCAAGTAAATCCCAAAGGGCTTGGTTCAATATAAATGAGCTCAAGTCCTTCAGTCAGCAAGAGACTGTTAGCCAATAGAACAGCCAGGAGATCAAAGGTATCCGGATAGCTATCCGAAGTTATTCACCTCGGTGGTTAGATTAATAGGTAGTAAATACTATAAAAGCAACATGTAAAGTAATAATTAGACAGTGAAATACTCCCCCAGTTGTTGGCACCCAGCTCTTAGTAGCTCTAAGTTTCATTTTGTTAAGACCGTGCCTAATTAGCCGCTCTTACAACTTGTACTTACACCCATTGAGAATTCAATAAGCTCTTGTATTAGAGTCTTAGTTGTCTTCAACCCAACCAGCCGTTAAAAACTATCAACTTGGGGTTGACTCTATATACACTCTGTGACCTTAAACCAGTCCTACACATTGTTTAGAACACGAGAGTAATCTAATTGAGGTGCTTAATAGACCTTTGTTTTGACTATTCAAGTTAAGAAGTATCGAGTTGGCGCCAGTTTGAGATTGAAGGTCGATACACCTGACCTACATCCCCGAACACACACACGTTAGTATTGGAGTTGTTAGTTGTTAGATTTGGTATTAGATTTTGTGGGACTTCGTTTCACTCAGTTTGGTATTAGATTTCACGGCTGCACGCCACTGCACCGTTTCATCTGGAGCCCACCGCGAGGGGTAACAGTCTTAAAAAAGTCGCAATTTGTACACACTTGAAAACCTGAATCAAGGGCAGCTTCCTTCACAAGGATACTGTTGAAAAGAACAATCACAGAACACTGAAAACCAGTCCGAGGTTCTATAGAATCCGGATTAAAACAATACAATCTGTCGAGCCGTGACCATTCAAGGTCCAGCTCCAGTTCATCTAGTAATAGAAGAAGCCCAACTGAATCCACATATCCACCTCCGCTTTCAAACGCAGGCAATTACTGGACTAGGAGGGCATCCCGACCTACTAGCAACTCTCGAGGAAGATCTGCTTCAGTTGTAACAAACAACTCGGCGCCGCAGGGAATCGCTGCCCGCGCTAGAGAAACAGCAGCAGAATCCACTAGAGACCGTGTTGAGGCTAGCCTCGACCAACAAAGAAAATCAGCACCTTCGGGCGCCAGTTCGATTCACGCTTCTGGATCTAATACGTCCATTGGCGCCAGTTCGAATACACTTCGAACACAAACTACTACAAATTCCCCTGTTACCCCGAACACTGCAGATCCTTTGAACCAGAACCCACTCTCCCAGAACCAGACCCCCCCTGTTATCATGTCAACCGACACTAAAATACCAGAGCCCTATGACAGGAATGCACCTAAGTTCGACCCGGATAGTCCGGAAGAACTAATGGAGTTTCTTGAACATATGGGAACTATAATGGAGAAAGGCAAGATTCAAGCGGCAGATCGCAATAAGAAAATTGTGAGCTACGTGAAGATGAGCGCCAGGAAAGAGTGGAAGGGCCTACCATCCTTTGAGAAAGGAACCCATACTGAGTTTCTGAAAGAGGTGGTAAATCATTACCCTTCAATTAGGGACCAAGAAAAGGGTTCTATTGTAACATTGAACAAACTCTTGAATAAATTCGATACGCATGGTATATCTATCGATGATCAAGACGAGTTAATGGACCTCATAAGGCCAATGCAAGTCGAAGTCAAACGGCTAATTCCTACAAAGTTGACTAACAAAATTGCGGTTGCACGTTTCATGGAGAAACTCACACCTGAGTTTGCTAATAGGATATGGGCTAGACTAGACATGGATGAGGTGGCGCTAGATGCATTGCCTGTTGACCCGACTGATGTGGCAGCTGTTGCGGCCAAACTCAAGAGACAAACTGATAGAGAAACCGAAAGGTACATGTTCAGTGATATTCTTCGAGTGGCGCGAACGTTAGCTACAACAAGTGCGGACCGTGGTGAGTATGATACTGGCGCCACTCTACAAACATCCTCTGGAAAGAGGATTAAGACGGAAATTGTCGGTGTAAAACTCGAGTTGGGAAAGCAACAAAGAGAAAGCATTGATGAATTGAAACAGTGGACGGTTCAAGAACTAGATAAGAGTAATCTAGCTAATCAGAAACTGCAGAAAGCTAATGATGCTCGATGGGAAAGGGTCGAACAGTATCTTAAGACTTCGGCGCCACATGGATCTGTGGTTGAGCGCGAGTCTAAAACTACTACATTTGATTCTCCTAGTCGGATGCCAAACTATAATAGGGCGCTCCCTAACATGGATTGTCATCATTGCCGCTTTGCTGGTCACTTTATGGATAAATGTGAGCATAGGCGCAAGAGCATTGAAGAAGGTAAGTTGAAAGTGATTGACGGAAAGGACTTCTTTGGGGATGGTACTACCATGTATGCCCCCAGACTAGGTCCTAAGTCCCGGGCAACAATCATTGACGAATACTATAGAGGAAAGGCAGCCCAACATTATCAAGGTGGCATTTCTGGAGTTTACTCCATGATGACTGATAGTGAAGACGATGGCGCCGAATATGATTCTCGCAATGATGAACTCTTAACCATGAGAGTCAGTGAGATGAACCTTAGAAGGCAATTGGCGCAAAATGTCCAAGAGGACAAGGTTACTCAACTAACCCAACATCAGCAGCCTCAAAGGGTCGTTCAACCGGCCCCTAAAATTGCTAAACCAGAGGATAACCAGATGGCGGAAGCGGTAACGCTTTTAACTGGTATTACGGGCCAATTGCAACAGCAAATGAATCAGTTGCAACAATATGTGGTCAATACTAGAGCGAATCCTAATAAGTCTTCTCAGAACCAGGAGGGTTTCCAGTAGGTCCGAGGAGAGGGGAACGGTTTAATGTAAAGAAACCACCCGTGAAGCCCCTGGAGGACCTGAATAAAAATGTACGGGAGACTGCTGAAAAACCTAACTGGAGAAAGAACGAAAAGGCTCGCGCCACTCCACCTCAAAACATGGAGAAAGAGTCTAGGCGCGCAAGGATCGTAGAAGTCATTGAGGGTTCAGATGATGAAGGAGAGGAAGTGGCGCCCATTAAAAAGGCAGAACTACCCTTCAAAAATGTACCACCAGTAAAATTTGTATCAAAAGAAAAGGCGCCAGTCGATGGACCTGAGTATTTGGATAAAATTGCTGAAGAAGTAGCCTACAAATTAAAGGCGCCAATTGATTCCTTGACGGAAACGGCCTTAAAAGCTGTAATGGAAGCTCTGCGGAAAACCAATATTCCTATCTCCCTTGAAGACCTTATAGCCATAGCGCCCAAAGTTCAACAGGAGACGAAAGGGTTAGTCACAAAGAAACGGGTACCTGCGGGGTCAGCAGGACAAGTACACTTTCTAGACCAAGATCAAGATAGTTCATTAGAACGGGTCTTGGACGAGAGAGTAAAGCCTAGCTTTAGTGATCCCTTTTCTGAGCAATATATACAGGGGAACGCTATTAGTACAAGGGAACTACCTTTTGTAGAGCAATTTTATATTGCACCTTGTACTGATGGTCTCGTACCAAAGGGGGCATTAGTTGCTAACGATCCAGTCTTGGAGTATCTAAAGACTGTACCGGAAGGACGGCCGCCAAAGCAAATATTCGTAGCTTTGGAGGATCAAGTAACTGGTCAGACCTCGGCGGCGCTACGAGTAGTCTATCCCCTAATTCACGGGAGAGCTGAAGAAGAATCCATTTTAGATGGAGGATCACAAATTGTGTCCATGGCATTAGAAACGGCGGTACAATTGGGTCTAGCATGGAACCCAGATGTAACCATTTTCATGCAGAGCGCGAACGCTCAAGTAGAAAGGACGGTAGGACTAGCTAGAAATGTGCCCTTCAGGTTTGGGGAGCTTACAATCTACCTACAAGTGCACATTATTAGGGCACCAGCTTATAAGGTTCTTCTTGGTCGGCCATTTGAGATATTGACCGCGAGCATGGTTCAGAATGAAACTAATGGAAATCAAACCATTACTCTGACTGACCCAAGCTCTAAGTTGAGGGTTGCGTTCCCTACATTTGCTAGGGGTGCGCAGAAGTCAATTCTCAAGCGATCCAGGGATACTTCTACGGAAATACCTGAGGAGAAAGCGGCGCCAACTGAACAGTCAAGTTTTCAGAACAACTCAAGGAATTGATAGACGATCAACGAGAGTTTGCAGCAATAGTCGAAATAGATAAGGACGGTCAAGGCTGGATTAAAAGTACTCAACATTCAGTTGGCGCCGATGGTTCATTTTCAAAGGAACAGTTAACTAACTTGTTTACTGAACAAGCCTTGCCGTACCTTGAAGATGATCCAGCGGTGGCACTCTTTCAAGAGTTCATGAATCTGACTGATCCTAGAAAGGATGTGAATGGGGTCTATACAATCGAAACGGCGCCAGACTTTGAAATACCTGGTATGTATGAGCCGAAACCGAAGGCACCTAAACCAAAGTGTCAGAAGAAATCCCGGCGCCATACGCATTCTGGCCGCTGTGGATGTTGTGACTATGCTGATTGGGTATTCCCAACAGAAGACACCAGAGAAAATCAGGCGCCAACTCAAGTAAAAGAAGGTCCAATGCTTGAAGTGTTCGTTGGTAAAAAGAAATATAAACCAGTGGCGCTAAAAGTTAGACCACTCTTGCAAGAGTTGCCTGATGAATTTAGAATTGAAAGGAACATCACTGGGGACCCACTGAAGGACTTGCCTTCGTTGAATCCTAATCCACCAGAGTTCAAACCTACAGGTAGATACACTGCTGAAAGGAGGGATATCGTAGACAAGTTACATGAAGAAAACTTCTTACTACCCCAAGAAAAGAAACTGATGCACCATTTCATGATGCTACACGAACAGAACTTTGCTTGGGAAGACTCTGAACGTGGGACGTTCAAAGAAGAGTTCTTTCCTCCAGTACGTTTCCCAGTAATGAAGGACCATAAAGTATGGGTTGAAAGGAATATTCCTATACCGCCCGGTCAGTTAGAAGAAGTTTGTAGGGTACTACGGTCTAGCATAGAGGCTAATGTCTATGAACCGTCAAATGGTTCATATCGCACTAAGTACTTTAGTGTACTGAAGAGTGACGGGAAATCCATTAGATTGGTACACTCCCTTGAACCTTTGAACGCAGCCACAGTAGCACACTCAGGTGTACCACCTGGCGCCGAAGAGTTAGCTGGACATTTCGCTGGAAGGGCATGTGGAGGATGCTTAGATTTGTATTCTGGATACAACCACAGAAAAATCCATAAGGACTCCAGAGATTATACTACCTTTCAGACGCCATTTGGCGCCCTTAGACTGGTTAGATTACCACAAGGATGGACTAACTCAGTACCGATATTTCACGATGATGTTACTTATATATTGCGAGATGAAATCCCGCATGTTACTAGGCCATACATTGATGATGTACCAATTAGAGGTCCGGACACTAGGTATGAACTACCAGATGGAACGTATGAAATGATCCCGGATAACAATGGAATAAGAAGATTTGTCTGGGAACACTTCCAGAATTTGAATAGAGTTGTAACAAGAATGGGATACGCCGGTGGGACATTTTCTGGAAAGAAAGCTGTCTTATGTAGGAGCGATACAACAGTAGTTGGCCATATCTGTTCATTTGAAGGATTAAAGCCTTCAACTGATAGAATTGGAGTAATCACTCGTTGGGGCGATCTACACACTTACACCGACGTTAAATCTTTCCTTGGTACTGTAGGAGTAATGAGGATATTCATAAAGGACTTCACGCTACTAGCGGCGCCACTCAATCGGCTCACTAGAGCGGGAATTATATTTGAATGGGGGGATTTGGAGAAAGCCTCGCAACAAGCACTTAAGGATGCACTACAGCACTGCGAATGTTTGAAGCCTATTAATTATAATTGGCTTTCAGCAGTAGTCCTAGCAGTTGATACATCTTGGATGGCGGTAGGATTTTACCTATACCAACTACACCCAGATAATCCTTTGAAGAAGTACTTCGCCCGGTTCCAGTCCATCCCCTTGAATGAAAGAGAGGCGCGGTACTCTCAACCTAAGAGGGAACTATACGGATTGAAGAGGGCATTAGAAAATATGCATTACTGGTTAATTGGTTGCCGCAAACTAATAGTAGAAACGGACGCCAAGTATCTGAAAGGAATGCTAGATAACCCGGGAATGGGGCCTAATGCTACTATAAACCGTTGGATAGAAGACATTCTGATGTTTCATTTTACTTTGAAGCACGTAGCTGGAAAAACCTTTGGACCAGATGGCTTGTCTAGGAGATTAAAACAACCTGGCGATGAAGACTTTCCTAACAAAGAGGACGGTTTTGATAATAACCAGCCTCCTTTACATCTCGAAGGAAGTGATTTGTTACCAGCGCCACTTGATTTGGAGGACTTCAAGCATGAAATTGATACCAGAGGCAGCTATATGATTCAAGTACTTGAAGGAGATGAAGCCGAGACAATCGCGGACTTCAAAACTGAGTTGGCGCAAGCCGAAGTTAGCAGATGTCCGCGAGATGCCGAAATAATGGCGCCAATAGTTCAGTTGGCGCAAGCATTAAAGAAAGGTAGAAACAGGTCAGTTAAGAAGGACGGTGAACCAATGCTCCCTCCTTCTGAACTAAAATTCGATCCTGAGAAAAGAGAACCTTATGATGAAAAGCATAGGTCACAAGCAGGAATGAACGGGGACAAACGGCTAGATCTATTGAAACTATGGTTGCAAGATACTATGGTACGGCCGGAAGGACTCTCAGATCCTGACTATAGGAAATTTATGAGATGGGCGCGGATGTTCTTCCTTGATAGGAAAACTAACCGTGTATATAAGAAAGGCGCGGGGTCTACTCATAAATTAGTTGTGAGTAAGGAACACAGGATGTACATGATTCAATCGGCGCACGATAGTCTAGGACATCGTGGGTTCTTTGCTACAAAGGCACTGATAGAATTGAGGTTTTGGTGGCCTGAGTTTGAACGGGACGTAAGTCACTACGTTCGAACCTGTACACTTTGCCAACTACGTCAGAAGACTTTGTTGCATATACCACCAGTAGTAACACACACTCCTTCCTTATTTCAGAAAGTACACATAGATGTAATGGTAGTTGGAACTCCTTCGAACGGTTTCAACAAGATAGTTGACGCGAGAGATGCTCTAAGCCGTTGGCTAGAAGCTCGCGCCATTAAGAATGAAAATGCAAGGACGCTAGCCTTGTTCATTCTAGAGGAGATAATTTGTAGATGGGGTTGCCCTGAAGAATTGGTTACAGATAATGCACCTCAGTTCTTAGCGGCAGTTGCCTGGTTAGAATCAAAGTATGGGATACGAGGCATAAGGGTTTCACCTTACAACTCGCAAGGTAATGGACCAATTGAAACGGGCCATTGGGATATACGGCAGGCGCTATTCAAAGCGACTGGCGGCAATCCATCCAAATGGTATTGGTTCTTCCCCCAAATGTTATGGTCTGACCGTGTAACGATTAGAAGAGGATTAGGGTGTTCACCGTACTTCATTGCAACTGGCGCCCATCCGATTCTACCGTTAGATATTGAGGAAGCTACATGGTTAGTTGAATTACCCGGAAGGGTCCTTTCAACTGACGAACTGATAGGCTACAGAGCGCAAGCCCTGGCAAAGCATCATACTCATGTTGAAGCAATGAGAGCGAGAGTGAATGAAGAAAAGAAAGCTGCAGTACGTTGCTATGAAATAGTTAACAAAAATACTATTGTGGACTACGATTTCAAACCAGGAGATCTAGTGCTTATACGGAACACTGTAGTTGAAAAGTCATTGAATACTAAGATGGCGACAAGGTACCTGGGACCTATGATTATAATCAGAAGGACCTTAGGTGGAAGTTATGTCGTAGCAGAAATGGACGGTTCGGTGTTTCAATCAAAGATTGCACAATTTAGGGTAGTACCCTATTTGGCGCGAAAGAGTATTGAACTACCAGCTAACATTCACGACCTAATTGACTTGTCTAAGGAAACTTTGGCTGAACTAGTAGATGACGGTGAATTAAAGAAGTATAAAGGAAAAGACTTTCAATTCGATAAAATTCGACTTGGCGCTAATGATGACGACTACGTTGAAGCTAGACCCGAAGATGAGAGTGATGAAGAGATTGAACCAGAATCTGAGGATTCTGACGCACCGAAAGTTCACCAAACTAGAATGAGAAAGAAAATTGGAAAAGCTTTAGATAGAGAACGAGTTGAACAACTCGATAAGGCCTGGGACAGTTGGCAAGAAAGAAAACAATCGGATGCATTGTTTAGCGCCAATTGGATTAGCCTAACTGAAGAAAGCTAACCAAAGAGAGGAATGAAAGTCACAAGGGAATGGCGCCACCACCAAACCACAACTGGATAACAACCGAGGACGGTTGAGATCTTTAAGTTGGGGGGAGGGATGTCCTAATAGTACCAACTATTGAAACTTAAAGATGAGAGTGACAACAGTGTAAAAAGCGCTCAACTTAGCGCCAGTACTTGTCACTCGGATAGCAGAAATGATAGTCCATTTGAAGAGAAAACACTTTTTCAAATTATGGATTTCATAAGAAATATCAGACATTGTCATATTCAAAGCAAAAATGCAGCCTACAACGAACAGTAGAAGGTCAAAAAGCTACTAACAATGAAAGATGAACTAAGAAGTAAGACTAGTTAGAAGATATAAGCCTCCTGGCAATCGTAAAAAAAAAAAATGAAATGGCGCCAATAGGCAATTGTATTGTGAAGCCCTTCACAACTACAAACACGAAGTGGCGCCAAGGAATGTGATACTTCGAGTTCAAAGAAACACATCAGTTGGTGTGAACCAGTTAAAAGGCTGGAAGTGAAAATAGTAAAAGCCTTAGAAATCGGTTGGCGCCAAGTGAATGTGTTAGTAGCTTGTAAAGGACAATTTTAGGACCCAGGACAAAGGAGATGGCGCTAGAATCAGTATGACTCGGCGCACCAATTGAATAAGAAAGGTGAACAACGAAACCTTAGAGTTAGCGCCAAGTCAGTTGGCACCGGCCCTAAAGTCAGCTGGGACTCACAGAAAACGAGATGGCGCCAAGTTGTTCTGCAAGTGTTTTAAGCCGGCCCTAAAGTCCATACATTTTGGTGTCTCAAAACGAGATGGCGCCAACTTGAAGCACTGGTTCAATATAATAAAAGCAGCTTCTAGGCTATATGAAAATGAGAAATCGGGAAGATTGGAGAAAGGAACCAAGTGGCGCGACCGAGTAGCAACAATAGAATTGATGTGCCCTCACAACCTTACTGGTGATACAACCTCCCTGAAGCTAGATATTAAAGATGATAACCGAGGATGGTTGAGATCTTAAAGTTGGGGGGAGGGAGTAAAGAAATATGACTGCTATAGAGGATTAATAAGCGAACAATTGTCGATTGATGGATTACCAATCAGTCATTTACTGAAGTGGCGCCGGCACTGATAAACGTAGTACAAGGCACTATCTTAGAAATTGAAGAAGGGTTCATACACAGAGAAGATGTACAAAACAGAGTAGCTTGGCACAAGCTAGCCTTGTACAGTTCACATCTCAGCTTAAAGAGGATCACATGGCGCAAAAACAAAATGAAATGTACTTGAAGGGGTGAACAGATTGGCGCCAAAAGCCAATGCCCTCTCAATCTATACCTCATTAGAAATGAAGTGGCGCCGATTGAACATTGAGTCAATACACTATGACTTGAGAGTTAGCACCAAATGAGTTGGCACCGGCCCTAAAAGTCAGTTATGACTTAATAACAAAATAAAGTGGCGCCAAGTCTACGAGGTATTTTCCTCATAAGTAGCGCCGGCCCTAAAGTACATACTTGGGACCACCTAGGAAAGACAGTAGAATTGGTGCAGCATTGAGTTGGCGCCGATTCGAATGAAACCAATTAGACAGCGCATGTCGGTTTTGAAAGCCATTTTAACAAGGGCCCAAAAACTCTGGCTTTGAAGGACCTTTTTTCTTACAAGTCACACTGGAATAAAGACAAGGAACGACGACAGCTTTATATAAACAATTTTGAGGACTCTGAGTCCCGAGTTTGTGATATATATAATACAGAGAGTAGCTAGTGTGGAACTAAACTACAAATGTATTTACCGTGTAAAGTCTCAAGAAAAAGGCAGAGTACGTGCGTACAGTAGATGTAAGAAAATTCTGAAGGGTGCTTAGGAACCTTAAAATCCAAGAAGCAAGAAAAGAAATTACCATACGATGAGACCCATTTGAGGTCAAGACCGGTCTGGTTGAGGGTCTTGCGACAGGTGAAGGAGTACAACTCGTAACTGAAGTTTGAACCAATTCATAACGAATTGGCGCCAACCTGGTTGGCCAAGATGGTCCCGAGAACGTCCGAGACGACGTTGCAGAAATAATAAAATAATTGGTCACAAAAATAGCAAAAGAATATTGGCGTGTCACTGTTAGGTGTCTTACTGCAGTGGCGCCAGAAGGGAGAGAAATGTGTTCAAACCACAATTTGAGAAACCATTAACCGCGGACGGTTAAGATCTTAAGTTGGGGGGAGATGATAAGGCGTGTATCAATACACACCTGAATTCATCGATTTTACACTAGTACACGCGGATAGCTGTATACAAGAAGTAAGACTAGAGGATGCTAGTTTAATCCCGGAACTGAGCATTAAGCCTTTGAAGCGTTGCAAACTAGCATAACTATCAAAGTCAGGCAGTATTAACGGTACCTTCACAAATGGGGCCTGCAATAGTGACTGAGCAAAACCCAGCTAGCTATAGGAATATCCTGGCAAGTTATATGTCAAAGATGTAACAAGCTCGGATTCAATATGGACGTCAGGCGACTAAGGGACTTTGGAAGGATTCAAACAGCATAAGACTATTAAAATGTGCACTACAGAAGTAAGGAAATAAACTAGACCAGGCTATTAGAAGGGCATTTAACTGGGAGCGCGGTTATGGCATGCAAGAAGGTCGAGTTCCAATGATTAAGTAAGCTATGGATCGACGATTGATAGCTTACTTAATCATCAGTAATATCTAAACTCAAAAAGGTTTAAAACCACTATATCCACAGTGTGCCGGATATGAGGGTTTTTATTAAATGTGTTGCCCAGGCAAGACTTGAGCAAAACCTGGCCCTGAAGTATCATGTGATCGCGTTTGATCACGTTCTAAAGAGAGAGGCGAGTTGGCTTCAAGGAGGTTAACTACAACAGACAGATGACGCTTCAATGGTCTAGACAGACCTATAGGCGTAGGGACTAGGCACGGAAAGCCTTCCGGGAGTTCTCTCAGGCCTTCAACAAGGCTAGGAGCCAAGTAAATCCCAAAGGGCTTGGTTCAATATAAATGAGCTCAAGTCCTTCAGTCAGCAAGAGACTGTTAGCCAATAGAACAGCCAGGAGATCAAAGGTATCCGGATAGCTATCCGAAGTTATTCACCTCGGTGGTTAGATTAATAGGTAGTAAATACTATAAAAGCAACATGTAAAGTAATAATTAGACAGTGAAATACTCCCCCAGTTGTTGGCACCCAGCTCTTAGTAGCTCTAAGTTTCATTTTGTTAAGACCGTGCCTAATTAGCCGCTCTTACAACTTGTACTTACACCCATTGAGAATTCAATAAGCTCTTGTATTAGAGTCTTAGTTGTCTTCAACCCAACCAGCCGTTAAAAACTATCAACTTGGGGTTGACTCTATATACACTCTGTGACCTTAAACCAGTCCTACACATTGTTTAGAACACGAGAGTAATCTAATTGAGGTGCTTAATAGACCTTTGTTTTGACTATTCAAGTTAAGAAGTATCGAGTTGGCGCCAGTTTGAGATTGAAGGTCGATACACCTGACCTACATCCCCGAACACACACACGTTAGTATTGGAGTTGTTAGTTGTTAGATTTGGTATTAGATTTTGTGGGACTTCGTTTCACTCAGTTTGGTATTAGATTTCACGGCTGCACGCCACTGCACCGTTTCACCGCGTCGGGCCCTGTTTGCTCCGCCCACAGAATGACGAGGGCGATGGGTAGATATATTGTCATGAGAAGGCGCATTTGGTCCGCTTTCATTGAACCGGCGGCAGCCTCGCCATAATTTTTGGGAACATGGTGGACCCATGCCGGGGTGTCAGTCTCAGCGATCACTTGTTGGATGAACCGGAGATCATGCAATGTTATTGTCTTTGGGCGATTCTGCGAGTCGACGGACCTCAGAGGCCGGGACATGCGCTAAGCAGATGTATAAACGTTAAGAGGCATTTTGTTCTCTTAGGTGCATGACACTTACCCATTCCACAAGAAACTCAGCTAACTCCTTTCTGGAGATCCGATGAAGATATTCTTCCCATTTAATCTGCTTGCCGGTCTTTGGATCTCGCAGATCTGGACTCCTCGCGAGATTCAGGGTCCAACAAACGAAGACCAACGCAGTTTTCAGCTTCTTGGCGAGTTTGACTGCGAGCGCCTCTGCATTCTCACCCTCTGCAATTTGCACGGGGGTGTCGCCGCCGTCATCTTCCTCATCCGAGGCACTGTCTGTGCTGCGGGTCTCCGGGTCCTCACGAAGCGGACTGACTAGAAGACGGTGAATGGCAGGTACGTCCTTCTCTGCGGCTTCATTCTTGGGCCTACACTCTCCGGGAATCGTTGTGTCTTCGGGGTCAAAGGAGGTGAATTCATAGCTGAAGGCTGGGATAAAGTCCTCCCGCTTCTTGGCCTCCGCATAATCGATCGTGAGGACTTCCCGGGTGTAATATTTGCCTAAACCCTCGAATATATCGTGCATCGCCTCCGTAGGCAACATTTTCGGGGGATCCCAGTAGATAAATTGCCAGAGCTCCGAATAGCGGGTTCCTCCTCGTTTGAAGATAGCATTGCGTTGGGTAAGAGTTGGGGCGTCCCGCCAAGCTTCCGCATCAGCACGCATTTGATCCTTATCTCTCATTGTCCAATTCTCAAAATCCGTGCGATACAGGTTGTGACGCCCACGCAGGTTGCAAACGGTACAGAAGATGTGACCTTCATGTCCAGTGGTGCCAGATATCTTCCGAGCGGCAGGAAGATCGTCGACGGACAGAGGAAAAGCTAGCTCCACGGTGCGACCCTCTGGACGCAGTGCTGTTCTAGACAGATGTATACCGCGCTCCCACCCGATCACACCGACATCGACTGTGGGACGGAGATATGGATTGAT